>JAJOZX010003543.1:142500-437500 GCA_023014485.1 Bathynomus jamesi | reverse complement strand
TTTCCTATAATTTATTTTTGAGAATATTTTTGTTAAAACTAATGAAAATATCACGACTTAACCTAATCAATTATCAAGAGCGTACAGTTGATCTATTAGTAAATAGTAAATACTATTCCAGAAACAAACAATGTTATAATTAATAATATATCAACTGTACGCCCTTGATAATTGGTTAGGTTAAGTCGTGATATTTTCGTTAGTTTTAACAAAAATATTCTCAAAAATAAATTATATGAAAAACGGTACACAAACTGGAAAAGGTCCAAACTTTTTTCAAAGCTTTATCTTTTACATGTCTTCTCATCAGTTTTAATAAGAGAATTTTCATTTGAATCTGATTTTAAGCTTTTAATTTCTATATAGCTACTCAAATTTTTTTTTTAAATAAATATACCACATCTAGCCATGGACCAATATTTTCAATAAAAACTTCTGGCTGGAGAGCCGGAGTTTCTCAAAAAAAAACGGGTACTTGTAGGTTATCTCCCAGCCACCAATTATGACAGAATATTTTCGTTAAAACTAAAGAAATATCACGACTTAACCTAACCAATTATCAAGGGCGTACAGTTGATGATCTATTATTAATTATAACATTGTTTCTGGAATAGTATTTACTATTTACTAATAGATCAACTGTACGCCCTTGATAATTGGTTAGGTTAAGTCGTGATATTTTCGTTAGTTTTAACGAAAATATTCTGTCAAAATTTGTTGGGGGGGGGGAAATAACTCCGGTGCATCTCATTATTATAATAAACTAACCTAACTTAACGTAACTTTGGCAAACATGGAAACCTTCCAAATAGAGTGACAATTTTTTTCTAATTCCAGAGCCACATCAAAAGCCTCAATTTGCTCAATATACAGTGTAGCCAAACTAAATCTACCTAACTTAATTTAACCTTCTGAGTAACTCTTTAGGCTTTTAGGGTGAAGAAAAATTTCAAAGTTGCTTACTTTGGATTTAACCATGTATAATAATAATAATAATTAATAATATACGATACTGTAATTTCCATTTTTTAAGTAAACTTCTTATTAGTATGGGAAAAAGTTCCAAAATTTTATTCCAATACTTATAAATGTTTTTGTCAGCTATGGGATATTTCCAAAATTTCAAATGCTTTTCAAAGTCTCTTGGCATGACAGTTCATATCTTAATGTACAAATGTACAAGCTCATTCAAACCCTGTTCCTTTTCAGAAACTCATATTTTTTAATTTGGTAGCGCAGCACTAAGCCTTAATCATTACATAGCTATAGCTAAAAGCACTACTTCTTTTAAGTCTCTTGGAGTAGGCCCTAATGAACCACTTCAATTAAAGTCTTGACTCTTAATAATTTTTTTTTTGTTAAAAGGTTTGGTTTGCCAAGGTAGCTACAACTCTCAGTTAACATGTGGTACAAGATTAATTTTTCACATTTCACAAGTCTAACGAAGATTTATTTAGAGAAAGTTAACCCCTGGTTTCAGTAGCTTTTGATGAAAGGTCTATTTTTTCTTAAGTGAAATATTTTATTAAAATTAAAATACGAGTAGGCCTACCTGTGGACATATTCTATCTCTAAGAATTTTGTATTTTAGATAGGCTATCTTCGTTAGCTAATTAAATTTTTTGTCTTTTCATTTTAGTTTGGGTCCAGAAATCTAAAAGTGGACTCGCAAGACATTTTATCTGAGGATTAAAATTTGATCTTGAAAATAGAGATCCTGCATTAATTAAATCGTACCTGACAGATGTATAATCTTTCTTATTTACTTATGAGAAGAAATTTTTTTTCAACCGAAGCAACCTGGGAGAAATTATAATATTGTAACAGACAAGGAGATTGCAGTTAAAGTCAAACACTTAAAGATCCAATACCGTTAATGTTTTTATTAAAAAATGTATAAATTTCTGTAATATTCTACAATTTCATTTACTCTTTGAGGTCCAAACAAATGCAAATAGTAATTAATATTGCTCACATTTAAATGCAAAATTAGCATAGCGTCAATTAACTTCCCTACTTTTATTTTAAATTACTAGTTTTATTGTGTAGACTCAGGGAATACAGACAAGGCATAATCTATTTTAATTGGATGTTTTTTATATAATTAATTAAAAAAATTTATTATATGCAAACTAGATATTTTAAACAAACGTGACTTATAATTTAAAATTTATATAGCTCGGTACCATAAATTTGTACTTCTACAATATATATTTTTTTGTTAACCCAAAGTTGTTAGCTAATTTTTATGAGTAAATTGGTTTGAAAAATACAGGGTGATCCGTTTGGGTATGGATAAAATAAAAACGCTGTGAGAATCTACCGAGAAGTGATACAGCGCTCATCTGTTGCAATGTGATCATAAAATGAGGGAGTTTGTAATAGGCTATGCCATCCGCTGCTGTCAGACTTATAAGACATATGCCAGTTTCGAAGATGGCGGCGAATGCACAACAACGTGCGAAGTGTGTGATTTGGTTTGCTAAGTTTGAGAGTGTGACAGCGGTACAGCGTTAGTTTCGCCGTGTGTATGGTGTTCGAAATGCTCCTAAATACGACTCCATAGTGCAGTGGTACCGCACATTTGAAGAAATGGGGTCTATCACTAAGACTAATTAGGTTTGTCACAATCTACCATCTTTGTGGGCATTGTTTGCCAAATATTAAACTATACAATGTTACTCTTTCCATTTCACATCAATTTTATTTTATCCATACTCAAACGGATCACCCTGTAGTATACTTTTATTATTAGACTATACCACTAGGCTCACTCATCTTTTTTCTTTTTGAATAATAACCTGAAGCAATCTGGGTCTACTGGTTCAAGGCCAAGCCCATGAAGATTTTATAGTAGAATTTACAAATTCATTGGTTCACAGCCAGTGAGTAACCTGGCTGTGACGGTTTACGTAAAATCAGAAGAGGAATTCTTATTTATGTTTCAAAAATTTCTTTCATTCATTATCTATGTATCTTTTTAATATATTTATTTTTCAATTACAATATACAGTATTAATGATACTAAAACTAAACGTTTTAAACTTGCGGAAGGGGAATTAAACTGGCTAATTTCATCAAAACTTTTTGAAAGTTAGCGGATATGATAAGCGCCAATAGTCTCCTTTAAGAAATGCAACAGTTTAATAACATTGGTGCGTCTTGATAAAAATAGTGTCCAGTTGCCCGCATATATAATGTTCCTCGCCTCACAGGCGAATCCGTACATGTGGCAACGCCGCAGCGATAGTCGAGGTACCCCAACTCGGGGAAGGTGGGGTGCAGGGGGGACAACCGAGTCCAACAACATATAACATTGACATACAGGTAAGGCCCCGTTCAAAAATTACATAAAGCTATTTTTGCTAAAACCTGACTACCCCCCACCCCCGTAACGTTCCGTAACGTGTGGGGTGGGGGAAGTGTTACATAAAGGCTGCCATACACGATCCTATTTTTCTTCATACTTCAAACTTCAAACATAAGTTAACAAGCTTATTAGATCGTTAGTGGGGCATTGAAGCTCAAACTTCAAACATAAGTTTGATTTGAAGCAAGTCTGTTGTGGTCAGAAAAATTTGGGCGGAGCTAAATAGATTGAGAGACAAGTCGTATCGTGTGTGTCCAAACGTCAAACTTCTCTCATTTGTAAGCAGTCACAGTGTCGTTGAGTTGTGTAGCAAATTGAATATTTGTGACTTGCGGGTGTTAAGTAGAGTTTATTGTAGAATTCATTGAAATTTATAAAGAAAATCCATGTTTATGGGAGATATCAAGTAAAGATTACTCTAATAAACATATGAAAAACCTCGCTTACGATAAATTAGTTGAGAAATATAACGAAGTGGATGAAAACGCAACCAAAGAAGCAGTGGCAGAAAGAATAAATTCTATGAGAACAGTATTTCGCAAAGAAATGAAAAAAGTGAAAACATCAATGAAATCAGGCGCTGGTGCAGACGATATTTATCAGCCCAGTCTATAGTATTTTAAGAATCTGGAATTCTTAACTGATCAAGAAATGGCAAAAGAGAGTTTCTCCAATTTGGAATGTCTGCACGTAAGATACATTTTAATTTACCTGATAGAAAACTTATAAAAAACCACTGTTATTAATACTAAAATTTACACACACACACACACACACACACACATATATATATATATATATATATATATATATATATATATGAAATAGGATCCCTCCTAAGGAGACGTAGTTTTACATTTAGGATAAAAACGAAGACGTAGAGCAAAAAAGTCATTATATTTGGCTGCTGCCGACGTTTCGGGCAACTCTACCCCTTTTCAAGGCCTAATAAATAAAAGCTAAAATTAATGCATGACAAAAATATACGAATGTCAAAAACTAAAACTAATTTATAGTACAAAAAACACTTCAAGAATCA
The DNA here is from genome assembly GCA_023014485.1 of Bathynomus jamesi. Classification (NCBI taxonomy): domain Eukaryota; kingdom Metazoa; phylum Arthropoda; class Malacostraca; order Isopoda; family Cirolanidae; genus Bathynomus; species Bathynomus jamesi. The sequence continues at coordinate 433,091 of JAJOZX010003543.1, read as the reverse complement.
AAATTAAAAAGCATAAAACAGGCATAAGCCAAAAACAAATCAAAAGTAAAAATTATATAAATGACAAAAATATATGAATAATAAAAATAAAACTTAAACTAAAATCATTCAAACATAAAATAGTTAAAAACTTTACTAATAAAAAGTTAAATGAAAAAACACAAAAGTGCACCAAACATACAAACATCTTGTACAAAGTATTATTCGTAAATTTCTTAATAATGTATATTCCCCCAACCTTATCCCAACGTATGATGTTCCTAAGAATTGTAAATATCTTGTTTTACCTGACCTCTACCATTTTAACACTTTTGTGAAAAAAGCAATTGTTAAGTGTGGTGAAGAAATTTTATTTTCACACTGATTTTAAGGTTGCTTTTGTAAATAATAATACCCTTGGATGTTTTTTCCGTTGTAAGGACAAAATCCCCCCTGCGATGAACTGTTCTGTTGTTTATTTGCAGTGGCGGCTCGTAACTAAAAATTTTAGGGGTGCTGTCTCTAAGAATGGGTTGAAATAATTACTGAAATAAAAGGATGAGCATTGAGCAATGAATAAAAGTTTCAAAAGTTATTGAAAAAGTTATTCAGTGAGCTCATCCTTATATTGTTCTTGATTATTTCAATTGTAAATAAAAACTTTAGGGGTGCTGCAGTTCCGCAGTGTCTACCGACGAGCCGCCACTGTTTATTTGTTTACCTGCCTTGGGTGTTCCCAGGGGAACTACGTTGGCAGCACAGTTCGTTCTTTGCAGGCGAGATTTTGCTCCCATATGGGTATTAGCCATAGGACAGGGAAAGTTTTATCGAAAAAGGAACAGTCTGCCATTAGAAATCATTCTGTTAAGTGTAAGGTTGATTTTTCTGTTAATAACTTTAAAATTCTTAAATCATTAAAATGCCCGTCCTCTCTCCGTATTTATGAATCTTTGTGCATTAAATTTCTGAACTCCAGTTTAAATATTGATTCTAGCTGTTACCCCCTTTATATTAATTAGAATACCTACCAACTAAAAAAATTTTTATTTTTCTTTTTTCCCCTTGACCCTGTCTCCTTTTCGCCTCAGTTTTTTTTGTGGCTGTCAAGTGAGCATGGTATGTTTGGTGCACTTTTGTGTTTTTTCATTTAACTTTTTATTAGTAAAGTTTTTTAACTATTTTATGTTTGAATGTTTTTAGTTTAAGTTTTATTTTTATCATTCGTATATTTTTGTCATTTATATAATTTTTACTTTTGATTTGTTTTTGGCTTATGCCTGTTTTATGCTTTTTAATTTTGATTCTTGAAGTGTTTTTTGTACTATAAATTAGTTTTAGTTTTTGACATTCGTATATTTTTGTCATGCATTAATTTTAGCTTTTATTTATTAGTCCTTGAAAATGGGTAGAGTTGCCCGAAACGTCGGCAGCAGCCAAATATAATGATTTTTTTGCTCAACGTCTTCGTTTTTATCCTAAATATATATATATATATATATATATATGTCAGGTTGTAACATAAATTCTGCTCGATTAGAAACCGGACGGTAGATAATAGAATAACCTCAAGATAATGTGAAATAGTTTTAGAAATGTTGCAAAATACACGCGGCGACAGGTTCGCCCAGGTTTTATCACGATACAGAATGATACAGAATGACTTAGGCTAGTGTAGGCTGAGGCTAGTGTAGGATTAGGCTAATGAATATTTTTTCTGGTGTTTTTTCATACAGTTACAACGCCACCCCTACGATATTACAGTAACTGAAAAAACATGGAGCCCACGAAAGAGCATATTCGACATATGATGCTGTATGAGTTCCATAAAGGATCTAACGCTAGTGAATCCGCAAGAAACATTCAAAGAGTTTATGGAAATGATGTTGTGAGCGAATGGATGTATAGGAGATGGTTTGAGAAGTTCAGAAATGGAGACTTCAGTCTGAAAGATTATCAACGAATAGGACAACCAAATGAGTTAGATGATGATATGCTGAAAGCAACAGTGGAGGAAAATCCAACGGTAATTGTAAGACAACTTGGCCTGCAACTCGGCGCTAGCCATATGACCATTCATCTTCATTTGAAGCTGTTATAAAAAGTAGTGAAGGTTGGAAAATGGGTTCCGCATGATTTGTCTCAAGCGAATCTTCAACATCGAATCGATATTTGCACATCAGTACATCACTGCATTCTCGGCAACTGCAGGCACCGTTTTTGAATCGGATCGTCACTGGGGATGAAAATTGGGTCCTCTATAACAATATTAAGCGTCGACATCAGTGGCTTAGCCGTGAGTAGTATGGGCGCAAAACGGTAGAGTGCAAATGCAATTGCATAATGTTGCAAGAGTGCCACCCCAACCCCCTTGGTGGCACCCCACCCCCTTTTTTGCAATGCACCCCCCCCCATCCCTTGTTGCAAGGCACGCCCCAAAGGGGCATAGAGAGAGAGAGAAAGGAAGAGGAGAGGGCCCAGAGGAGGGGGTTCTTCGCCTGACAGCTGTCAGGCGAGTATGAGGTCTTCAGTCACCCCGCCGCTCTCTTATAGTGCCCCTAATCAGCCAGTTGGCTTAATCAGCCAGTGCCTCAGGGCATCATCAGCCAGTGCATCAGTTGACGCGCCGCGCGTTGGCGGGCGCCTCAGCCAAGTGTCACAGTGCACGTGCGCTAAAAGGAACCGGGTTTGTACCCAGGGAGGGATTCAGGGTACCCTAATGTTCTCCGTCGGACTAAGGTGAGGATAATACACTTCAATTCAAAAAAGAAAGAAAAAGAGCTCCGTAGGTCTAAGGTGGGGTGTAGAAACTACTCGTACGGAAAATAAATCCCAACCGTGGGCCTGAGGCTGGGGTAAAACACTTCAATTCAAAAAAGAAAATAATTTCCTAATGACGCTCGTCACACACACACACACACACACACACACACACACACACACATACACGAATCTAAGAATATTTACTTATTTTTATGCTGCATTATTTTTGCAATAAAACGTGAAACTTTAACCCATATATTGTGTTTCAATACTTGTTTCTAAGTAAGCGTGAAATTATTATTATTATTATTAATATTATTACCACTACTAATGATATATATATATATATTTCAATTTTGGAAATCTTGGAAATGTACAGGAAAAGCATGTTTTTATGCCGTATCTTTCGAGTTTAATCAACAGTCAGGAAGGCAATTTTAGAGCAGATATTTTTCGGCCCTTCACACATATTTCAGATGATGTATTGCATGTTTTACGCATACCAACGATAACCTAATCAAACTTGATTTGTCCATATAAATACCAAATTTATCATACAAAGTATTCTAAATTTATTTTATGTCAGTTTAGTACAGCACACACAATACAATTTGAATACATGTGTTTTCTCATCAGCATGCGGCCATATAAGCAAATACGCTGTTTACCCGTAATGGACAATACGTCTTCCACAGTAAATATATTTGTTTTTAATCTTCCAAAGCATGACAATGAGTTTTCGAAAAAAATAGACAAACAAGATATGGCCTGTATCTTAAATTTATTTTTCGCAGAAAACCGAATTGTATTGTTCAGGGAATAATGAAAGGGTTCTTAGGACAACAAACTCATTTCAAACAAGCCGGTGTTTTGGATCTCAAATCTTAAATCAATATTTGACCTACGATAGGAGCTTTATGCCCATCATAGAAAAATTAAATTTGTCTCACGTAATGGGGACCGCGATTCGCAGGGCAGATAGCCTGCCCAGATTTGACGGGAGACAGCCAATCACTACACTATGCCCGGACCTCGGTTGGGTACCAAGCAAGCCTACCGCTAAATCCCGCCCAAATTCATGCCCAGACTTAATGGAGTTAGCCAATCCTGACACTGTTGGGAGGAGCCAGATCTTCGGATTGGTCGAAAATGCAGGCCTAGGTTCTAATCGCCGCCCAAAATACACCGCTAGCCAATAGGGTGCCAAGGTTCGTTCTTGTGGGCAGGCCACATGCCCTCCTTATAAAGAGCGAATCACGGCGCAGAGACCCAGTTTCTCCAGATAGTGAATTATACAACAGCAACAATGGCACAACTGTACAATACAACCGATTTGCTGGAATGCGAGACCGAATATGCCCAAGCAGCACTGCACCTCTTCAACGCTGCAGACCGGGGCGAACTCTTTTCAACACAGAATGTTATGGAAATTTGTAACGATGTGCAAGGCTCACTCATTGAAGAGAACCTGCAGATGTGAGTATCCCTAAGTGTCATAATATGTGTTTTGAAAAATTATGTTTAATTAATGTTTGTGCCCCATATATATATATATATATATATGGTGGCCTATACTTTTATCTGCAATCAAACTCGTAATGGAGCTTTAAGATTATTTTCACGATAATTCAGCATTGCCGCAGGATTTTAAGTTACCACACTGCAATAAATGCGTTTTGAAAAATTATGTTTAATTAATGTCTGTGCCCCATATATATATATATATATATGGTGGCCAATACTTTTATCTGCAATCAAACTCGTAATGGAGCTTTAAGATTATTTTCACGATAATTCAGCATTGCCACAGGATTTTAAGTTACCACACTGCAATAAATGCGTTTTGAAAAATTATGTTTAATTAATGTCTGTGTCATATATATATATATATATATATATACACACACTGTATATATGGTGGCCAGTACTTTTATCTGCAATCAAACTCGTAATGGAGCTTTAAGATGGATGTAAACTAATCTCACAGCTTAACCCTAATTCTATATATATAAACTGATGTGTGCAGAGCCCCAATAGCGGAATATATACTCTATCATAACCTAGCTCAACCTAACCTAACTTAACCTAACCTATCCTAGCATAGCATAGCCTAACCGGCCGTAAACTAACCTAAACTAACCTATCCTAACTTAGCGTAACCTAAACTAACCTAACCGGGTGTAAACTAACCTAACCTAGCCTAATTTAACATAGCATAGCCTAACTTAGCCTAACCTAACCGGGCGTAAACTAACCTAACCTAGCCTAACTTAGCATAGCATAGCCTAACTTAGCCTATCCTAGCATAGACTAACCGGGCGTAAACTAGCCTAACCTAACCTAACTTAGCCTAACCTGACCTATCCTGGCGTAGACTAACCGGGCGTAAACTATCCTAGCCTAGCCTAACTTAGCCTAACCTAACCTATCCTAGCATAGCCTAACAGTGCGTAAACTAACCTAACCTAACCTAACCGCAGACAGTATCTCTCAGCGCAAACAAATCTCATTTATTTATTTATTTATTAGCATTGAAAACTAGTTGTATTCTTTCTCATTTATAATTGGCAATCTACTTTCCTTTTGTTCTGAATTTTTCTACAACGTAAAAATTATTCCCGTTGTGTTTAATTATTCTCTGTTTCCATAGCGATTATATCATCATTTGTATATATTGCTGCAACATCTTGCAACATCGTGTAACATTGCAGTGCAACATTCGCAACATCCTACAACATTGCATAGCAACAGTTGCAACATCTTGCAACATTACAGTGCAGCATTTGCAACATTGTATTGCACCCTTTTTACACGTTTCGCATCTTGTTTCCCTATTCAATTCAGAAAATCGTATTATGTTTAAGTTATCGTAGGTTTTTATTTATTGTCCACTCTCATTAGAAATATTAAAAACTTTTAACAATTGCCTGCGTTTTGAAAAATAATGTTCTCTTTATTTTTACTTAATCTTATAGGACCGGGACGGAACTTGAATGTGTTATTGCCACTTTTGATGAAAGGGGAATAAACGCTATGGATACTTCTCCGAACAGCCTACCGAGCGAAAGAGAAGGCTCAGTAATGAATCACAGTAGGTCAAGCGAGATTGCAAACGAGCTAATGTAAGTGTTTTTAGGTTATATAGTATGTTTTTGGAATCGTGAACAATAAGATTGGGTATTGCTTGGATATATATATATATATATATATATATATATATATATATATATATACATTTAGGATAAAAACGAAGACGTAGAGCAAGAAAGTCATTATATTTGGCTGCAGCCGACGTTTCGGGCAACTCTACCCATTTTCAAGGCCTAATAAATAAAAAGCTAAAATTAATGCATGACAAAAAAAAATATACGAATGTCAAAAACAAACTAATTCATAGCACAGAATAAAACCACTTAAAGAATAAAAATTAAAAAGCGTAAAACAAGCATAAGCCAAAAACAAAAATTAAAAATTATATACATGACAAATAACACATGATAAAAGTAAAACTTTAAAACTAAAAACATTCAAACAAATTAGTTAAAAACTTCACAAATAAAAAGTTAAATGAAAAAACGCAAAAGTGCACGAAACATACCATGCTCACTTGACATCCACAAACAACTGAGGCGAAAAGGAGACAGGGTCAAGGGGAAAAACAGAAAAATTTAGTTGGTAGGCATTCTAATTAATATAAAGGGGGTAACAGCTAGAATCAATATTTAAGCTGGAGTTCAGAAATTTAATGCACAAAGATTCATAAATACGGAGAGAGGACGGACATTTTAATGATTTAAGAATTTTAAAGTTATTAACGGAAATATCAACTTTACACTTAACAGAATGATTTCTAATGGCAGACTGTTCCTTTTTAGATAAAACTTTCCCTGTCCTATGGCTAATACCCATATGGGAGCAAAATCTTGCCTGCAAAGAACGAACTGTGCTGCCAACGTAGTTCCCCTGGGAACACCCAGGGCAGGTAAACAAATAAACGACAGAACAGTTCATCGCAGGGGGGATTTTGTCCTTACAACGGAAAAAACATTCAAGGGTATTATTATTCACAAAAGCAACCTTAAAATCAGTGTGAAAATAAAATTTCCTCACCACACTCAACAATTGCTTTTTCACAAAAGTGTTAAATTGGTAGAGATCAGGTAAAACAAGATATTTACAATTCTTAGGAACATCATACGTTGGGATAAGGTTGGGGGAATAAACATTATTAAGTAATTTACCAATAATACCTTGTACAAGAACCCGTGGAAAACCATTTTTAAAGAAAAAATCAGTAAGGAATTCAAACTCATTATGAAGCAGAGCAAAGTTTGAGCAAATATTATAAGCTCTATGCACTAAAGTGCGAATCGAACTTAGTTTGTAATTAAAATCGCAAAAACTATAAAAATTAAAACCTAAACCCGTAAAAGTAGGCTTCCGGTATGTAGAAGTTAAAACAGTTGAGCCCGATTTGGAAACCAAAACATCAAGGAAAGGAATAGAACCTTGAACTTCCTTTTCCTGCGTAAATATAATGTTCTTATGAAGTGTGTTCAAAAAATTTAAAAACTGAACTGATTGATTATCCGTTTGGAATAAAGCAAACGTGTCATCAACATAACGTCTGTACAAATTCGGCTTAAGGTGAGGGGGGCACTCACAGAAGGCCCTTTCCTCAAGATGAGACATGAAAATATTCGCAAAAACGGGACCCAAGGGGCTCCCCATCCCCACTCCATCCAACTGACGGTAAACTACCCCTTGAAAACTAAAAAGTTATCCTTGACAGCCAAATTCAGAAGCTGCTCAAACTGTGCTCTGCCAAAGCCGTGAAAAAGTGAGTCCGGCTGTGGAAAAGCTTTATTTAAAATAATTGTAATGGTCTCATCCAAGGGGACATTTGTAAAGAGGGAAGATACATCAAAACTTGTCATAAACAAAGAATTCATATTAAACTTCTTAATTTCCGACACAAAAGAAAAACTATCCTTAACACTGTACAAGTTCACAGTAAATGATGATAACAGTGGGACAAGAAATTTGGCAAGTTTATAATTAGCCAAAGGATAAGACGCTAAAATTGGGCGCAATGGAACACCGACTTTATGAACCTTAGGCAGACCATACATAAGGCCCAAATAAGAGCCTGAAACGTACAATTCATCATAAGTGGAGGAGTTAATAACACAATCATGTTTAAGCTTAAGCAAAACACGGTTAACCTTGTCTTCCAATCGCTGAATAATTTTAGAAACCTGTTCATCTACCTTAACAAATTTTAATGAATCGAAAAGAATATCTTGTCCCACTGTTATCATCATTTACTGTGAACTTGTACAGTGTTAAGGATAGTTTTTCTTTTGTGTCGGAAATTAAGAAGTTTAATATGAATTCTTTGTTTATGACAAGTTTTGATGTATCTTCCCTCTTTACAAATGTCCCCTTGGATGAGACCATTACAATTATTTTAAATAAAGCTTTTCCACAGCCGGACTCACTTTTTCACGGCTTTGGCAGAGCACAGTTTGAGCAGCTACTGAATTTGGCTGTCAAGGATAACTTTTTTAGTTTTCAAGGGGTAGTTTACCGTCAGTTGGATGGAGTGGGGATGGGGAGCCCCTTGGGTCCCGTTTTTGCGAATATTTTCATGTCTCATCTTGAGGAAAGGGCCTTCTGTGAGTGCCCCCCTCACCTTAAGCCGAATTTGTACAGACGTTATGTTGATGACACGTTTGCTTTATTCCAAACGGATAATCAATCAGTTCAGTTTTTAAATTTTTTGAACACACTTCATAAGAACATTATATTTACGCAGGAAAAGGAAGTTCAAGGTTCTATTCCTTTCCTTGATGTTTTGGTTTCCAAATCGGGCTCAACTGTTTTAACTTCTACATACCGGAAGCCTACTTTTACGGGTTTAGGTTTTAATTTTTATAGTTTTTGCGATTTTAATTACAAACTAAGTTCGATTCGCACTTTAGTGCATAGAGCTTATAATATTTGCTCAAACTTTGCTCTGCTTCATAATGAGTTTGAATTCCTTACTGATTTTTTCTTTAAAAATGGTTTTCCTCGGGTTCTTGTACAAGGTATTATTGGTAAATTACTTAATAATGTTTATTCCCCCAACCTTATCCCAACGTATGATGTTCCTAAGAATTGTAAATATCTTGTTTTACCTGATCTCTACCAATTTAACACTTTTGTGAAAAAGCAATTGTTGAGTGTGGTGAGGAAATTTTATTTTCACACTGATTTTAAGGTTGCTTTTGTGAATAATAATACCCTTGAATGTTTTTTCCGTTGTAAGGACAAAATCCCCCCTGCGATGAACTGTTCTGTCGTTTATTTGTTTACCTGCCCTGGGTGTTCCCAGGGGAACTACGTTGGCAGCACAGTTCGTTCTTTGCAGGCAAGATTTTGCTCCCATATGGGTATTAGCCATAGGACAGGGAAAGTTTTATCTAAAAAGGAACAGTCTGCCATTAGAAATCATTCTGTTAAGTGTAAAGTTGATATTTCCGTTAATAACTTTAAAATTCTTAAATCATTAAAATGTCCGTCCTCTCTCCGTATTTATGAATCTTTGTGCATTAAATTTCTGAACTCCAGCTTAAATATTGATTCTAGCTGTTACCCCCTTTATATTAATTAGAATGCCTACCAACTAAATTTTTCTGTTTTTCCCCTTGACCCTGTCTCCTTTTCGCCTCAGTTGTTTGTGGATGTCAAGTGAGCATGGTATGTTTCGTGCACTTTTGCGTTTTTTCATTTAACTTTTTATTTGTGAAGTTTTTAACTAATTTGTTTGAATGTTTTTAGTTTTAAAGTTTTACTTTTATCATGTGTTATTTGTCATGTATATAATTTTTAATTTTTGTTTTTGGCTTATGCTTGTTTTACGCTTTTTAATTTTTATTCTTTAAGTGGTTTTATTCTGTGCTATGAATTAGTTTGTTTTTGACATTCGTATATTTTTTTTTGTCATGCATTAATTTTAGCTTTTTATTTATTAGGCCTTGAAAATGGGTAGAGTTGCCCGAAACGTCGGCTGCAGCCAAATATAATGACTTTCTTGCTCTACGTCTTCGTTTTTATCCTAAATGTAAAATTACGTCTCCTTAGGAGGGATCCTATTTCATATGTATATATATATATATATATATATATGGTGCGCACAAAGCGAATTAACTGCATCCAAATTCATGACATTTATTTAAATTACAGGGCTCTTGATAATTAAAGATGAATTTTTCTCGTTTATAATATAACCTGACCTAATCTACCACAATTGAACCTAACCGGGTCACATTTATATACATCGCTTCATTCAGTGTTAATTAGCTTATAAGTGCCACAACAAACGCGTTTTGAAATTAGTTTGTGCTTTATTCTCGGCCTATATATATAACGTTTCAGTCGGAATTAACTTATAAAAGGCCACAATAATTGCGTTTTGCAAAACATTTTCAATTATTCTCTACGTTCTTCGTCGTTATTTCCGCATATATATTATATATTATATATATATATATATATATGGCGTGTTTATATTTGTACATTTCATGTACAGGTAGGTTTTTAGAAATATTAAAACTTTTAAGAAGTGCCTGCGTTTTGAAAAATAATTTTCTTTATTTTTACTTAATCTTATTGGACCGGGACGGAACATGAACGTGTTATTGCCACTTTTGATGAAAGGGGAATAAATGCTATGAATGCTTCTCCGAACAGCCTACCCAGCGAAACAGAAGTCGTGGTATTACTCACATCTGGTCAAGCGAGTGCGTAGTCATCGAGGAGATTATGTAAGTATTTTTGAGGATAAGAACAAAACGTGATATATTTCCATTTATTAAATAGTAGAAATTATATACAAAAAGAGTCAGTGCCCAATTCTTAATGACTACAAATGTATACACAGATTTACACAATATCCATCTTACACATTACAGGGGGTACTAACATATGGGAACCTTTTTTTTATCTGTCTGCATACACTTTTATCATTCATATTTGTGTCACATAAATCGAATAATTTTAAAAAAATCATAAATCCCTTCCGACGTGACATATGCATGAGAAACAAAATACAATACAATCCACATGTTTCAGTATAATATCCTTGGAAACGATATGGATTCCAAATAATTTCTGGCACATCTAGTTGCGCTATGAACTTCACAATTGTCGAGTCATACCATGGTGGAAACCCGAGTGAATCGAAATAGTACATTCTTTCCTTAGTTTTAAAATAGATTGCAAACCAATGAATCCCCTCACCCCACAAAATGTCGGTGTTAACGATAACCCCGTACTAGTTTCTCGAAGTATCCAGCTTCAGTATTTCATTCTTTGCAAAAACCCCGATAAATTGTGAGCGCGCGAAACAGTCACTTTTCATAACTCTCTGGAGTGTATTCACGTCCATTTTAAAAATCTGTGGTCACGTTCCTAAATCTATCTACTTCTATTAGGGCTTGCGACTCGAGGTATACTAGTACACTAATAGGCACGTCTATAGGTTTGGCAAACTCCAGCCTCACTGAAATGGTGCCGGTCTGTTAGGGGTTTAAATGCGTATTTACGCCAGCAGTTAAGTCATGTGTAATGTCAAATGAGTAGACGTTAAATTCTTCAACAAATTCTTTCTGTGTTATGCCGAAACCAAGTTCATCACACGCACCTGTATTATGAGCCAAAGGACTATAAGCTCTCGCGCAGAGTGGGAATACCCCATCTGTTGAGTAATCCATATCCATTACCCCACCCAGGGCGATCCCATTTACGTATAGAGTAATATTTTTAAGGCCGAAATTCTCGAATTTTAAGGCACTCTTTTTATAATTTCCATTCGTCAAGGCGAGGTCTTGCATTCCAATTAAAATCCTTTTAGGTAGGACTCCAAGAGCAAGCTGTTTCGACGCCAGCCCTGCGGGAATCGTGTACAGCTTCATCTATACCCTGTTAATTGGATATTTCACTGTGGCATGTACCAAATCTTTCTCAATTTCTATTTGCTTCGGGGAGCTTAATTTCACTCTGCGTATGCGCAAATACGTTTCCTTGATGTGCATCACAACAGGTTTCGCGCCTTCTTCTTGGTCTGTCCCCAGATTTATGCAGATCTCAGGGTTCGCGCGGGTAAGCTTAAATTTCATATCTACCCGGTTCATAAGCAAATTCTCCTGGAAAGTAAAGTCTATATGCAGACGTCCAAAACATTCATGTATCTTCATTTTAGAATTTTTAAATTTATCCTTTATTCCATTTTCATCTTTAGTGTGGTAATACCCCTCGACGGATAAAAAGGTGTCCTTCGCTTCTTTTGAAAAGTTGAGTACACTTACCAGATAGGATCGTAGGTGATAGTACCCCGTGCCTGCCGAGGTGTTAGTCTGATTCAAATATACATCACACTGACTGAATATGGAGTGCAGAAAGTTGGTTTCAGGGTAGGCCGCGTAACTATCATCGCAATCCGTTCTGTCAGAATGAGCTATGAGTAGTTTAGCATATATGGGCATGCAACTCGGGTCAAAAAAGTAAGGGCCTCAGCTGGGTATCACGAATTCTATAAGGGCACTGGGTGAACTAATTGTGTTTAACGGATTAATTGTAATAAAGTCACTATGTTCAATAGAGACATGAGTAGGTGGTATATCAATGAGGGACAGTTCCGATTTACAGGACTGTGAACTACACGGATGGATGAAACGTGCCATGACGAATCAGAAATAGTGCCACCTTCCACCGCGAGTATTAGTCAATCTATGATTCGTGAGAATAGCGTACTCAGCTTATATCAGATAAAAAAAAATGATCAGCCATAGGTTTTATACGCTTAGAGCACTTCTTTTCTGGTTTTCTATACGTTTAATGCCACGTGATGGTAAACCCCTCTTCCTAGCAGATCTCTTCTTCTTTCCACCACGTGTTGATAACCCCTTCTTCCTAACAGTTCTCTTCTTTACGCCACCACGCATTTTTCTCTTTGCGTCTTTGATGATTTCATCCCGTGTGCCCTTTAAATGCTTTTTTAGAGCTTCTTTAGGCTTAGTGCCCGCCAATATGTCCTCTGCCGCGTTAAAACCTGTTTGTAACGCCTTCCTCCCTAGGTACCTGACCCCCCTCTTCAATAGTGCGACAGCGGTGCGTAGTATGGATGAAAAAATGGACCCAAGCCCACTACCCCGCTGGTATCTCACCCTCGGTATACTGTGAAAGGCAGTCTGTCCATTATAACTCAGTGCGTCGAAAGTGCAGCTTCACTGTTAAGCTCACGTCACCGAATGGAAAATTTTTGCCCTAAATCGTTTTTATATATTGAGATATTAGTTATTAGATTAGTTGCGACATTCACATAATGGGGTACTAGGGTGTCAATTTTGGGGGGGAAATGATTAAATTGAAAATCATGTGATTTGGTAGCAATTTAATGTAATCATTTGGCATACAAAATAATATCCTTGCTTCAAAAACAATAAAAAATAACTCCTACCTACATCAATTTTAACTCAAAAATTCAATTTTTTCGTAAATTTTTTCGTAAATTCGTAACAAAATAACAAATGTGCGCAAACATCCTATCAACATTTAAAGTGGCAATAAGATATCATTCAGAGTCTTTATTTGAAAGTAACCAATGCAATCATGTCCTTTTTGCTGCGGTTCCTTGACATCAGCATTCGGCTTGCTACTTGCGCTTTGATGTAGCCTTCTCGCCTCTCGTAACTGTAAACTTGACTAGCTGCTTCTGTGACCATTTTCACACATCTCTCCACACTCTGAGTGTGAGAAGGCCACTTTGGCACTTGCATTGGGGCCTCTTTAAGTTGTGTTAAATCTTTGTTTGTTATACATGTTGTCACTGGTGGCTCCAAAACTTCCGAACTCAAGTTAACTAATTCTGACAATTTCGTGGCATTGACTTTTATCGGAGGTACCTTCCTTGTCTGAACAGAGCAGTCTCCCAGTCTGCCCGTCATCATCTAGTGATGTTCCTCTAAGCTTTAGAATGATTTCCACAGCCTCAGTTCGCTCTTTGGTACATTGGCTGCAGAGTATTGCTTGCAAAACTGCCTCTGGCCTAGCATACCAAGCGGACCTTCTCATCACAGGTAACACGATGTCCACCACTACTTTCCTTTGGGTTCTCAGTAGCTGTAATTGAAATAAGATGTGGTTGGGCCCCTCCATCCACATTGGATTAAGTTTTACATTGAACCAGTGAGGAAGATAAAACCCAATAATAAATTCAACAATCAACATCAAATTCTGTAGCATTCTGCCCTTCAGTGCATGTTTGGAAACCCAAATCCTGCAGAAACGAATCGCTGTAGTTAACCAACGACTGTGACTTACGGGTCCAATCTCCAAGAGAGCCAGATTTTGAGGCAACTCTCCTGATCTGATTGCTTGAACAATACGGTAAGCGTAAGATTGATCCGTGCTGAAGTCTTTGATAACTTCTTCAGACAACACTGGAAGGGGAGGGCCTACTTCGACCTTTGGAAATTTTGTATTTATTTCTAATTCCGTTGCTTCATCTAGCATGTTGCCAAGGGGGCCTGACCACTTGTTGTTGCTCTTTGTAGGACCATCAAGTTCCTGGATGAGACGACGAAGAGGTAGTTCCCCTGTGTGCAAATCACATACAATCCAAACAAGCCTTCTCCCAAGTTTTTTCTCTAAATGCTTCATAACACCGCCCTGCCATCCAGTGTTCACCGCAGTTGAGTCTCCACCAACGGCCTGCAGTGAACTGTCAAGTCTTCTTTCTTGAAGCCAACATATTATTTGATCAGCAATTGCCTCTGCGTGTTTCTTGCCTTCTACTTCTGCTTCAGGAACAAAGTGAAACAAATAGCGGCCACCAGGTTCGGAACACACAGAGTAGTGTTCTTCTTTGATGAGACCGGGAAACTTTCTGTCCATTCCCTCTACCTCTAGGAGAACTTTTGTGCCATCTCTTCTTCCATCAAACAAAAGGCAAGAGAGACCTTTCTCCTTCAAATCTTTTTCGTGCTGATCAGATATTTCCTTCATTATTTTTTCTTGTGCTCTTCTTATCTTATTATGATCTATCACTAAGGATGTATCCTCTCGGCTGATAAGACCTGCATCTATCCAAGTGGCAGTGGCAATCTCTGCAGTCTCTCGTAGCCCCGTATGGTGGCGAATACTGGCAAGGGCAATGTTTGAGATGTCTTTAGTGTTGTATTTCATTCTTTTCGGGCGAAGGTTCAGATGGCATTTTGGAGCTATCATCTGATGTTGCTTCTTTCTGTTCATCTGAAGAGCTTTCAAAGAAGTGAGAAACCTCTTGATAGAGCTCTTTTTCTCTTTGGGTGGCTTCTTCTCTCTTCTTTTTCTTCCTTTCTTCCCTCTCTCGGATTTTCTCTTTTTTCTTAGCAATAACAATCTGTTTTTTGGTTTCTGAATAATCTGCCGAACCAATCTGCATACTTCCTTGGCCTCCTGCCTTTGTTCTCTGCACCTTTATGAAAGCCAGCTCCAAAACAGGGATCTTCTTCTCACGAGGACAGCGACAATCAATGTGAGGGTGAGGTTCTCTTCTGCATGAGGGAGAACAATTGGCTTCAGAACACAACTCTATGAGGCACTGGCAGTTAAAAATGTCAAGAAGAGTATCAAGTGTGTGCAGAAATTTATTTTTCTTTGCTAGTTTTCCTTTACCAAGTGATGTCTCAACTGCTTTGTGCCACAGCTTTGTTAATTTTAGCTCAATAGTTGAGTACAGGTGGTTTGAATAACACATTAGCTTTTTTCCACTGATGCAGAAGATGGGGAATCATGTCCCTTATGAGCTCTTTCTCTGAGTAGTTCCTTCTATCCTTTGTATTTTGTTCACGAAGGAGTAACCCTAGTCTCAGCATGTCTCGCACTCTTGGTAGTTCTGATACGGGAAGCTCCTTGCCTGTACCGACTAACAGGCTCAAGTGGCATGACGACTGACCTCTTGTCTTCAATTTTGGCATCTTAGGAATATCTGAAAAGAAAGAAAAACATTTAAGTATTTTATATCAATTACGATGTTTCAAAGTTTAGTCATTCGATGTTCTAAAATTCAATAAAAAAATATTTCGTGGGATTACAACATAATTAGACAGAAGAATATGATATGATAATAATAAATAATTGTAATAATCAATAATCCATACTTACAGTTAAACTGTAGTATTCGTCTAGTAGAATAACTATGAAGTAGGTACAAAAGCAATAACAGCAAACCACCGTCTATGACATCTAAGAGGCAACTGAGGACCGAGAGTGAGGGACAGTTCTATTCATGTTGTGACTTGTACATTGTACAACAACTATATGACCTTGAAAACACTCCATATGCGATCAGTGGGATAATTCTGTGACAGATGAATAGTTAATCAATTTATGTCCTATTATTTAGTAAAAGAGTCAATTTCTGAAACTTTAAGGTAAAATTGATGTAGGTAAGGGTTATTTTATTTCATTTTGGTTGGCCAATTTCAAGTTTTGACATGAAAAGACACTATATTTTCACTACCAAAATTGATTTGAAAAAAGTTGACAAAATTGACACCCTAATGGGGTATGTCATATGTAATACTCAAGTTCCTTCCTCTATGGTTGGGGATGTGTGCTATGCGTAGCAGGCGTGCCTGGGTATCTCGAAGAAACTGGTGTTCCGCTATATTGCTGTAAATATAGCACATGTCTGGAGGCTGAGAGCTTACATCCCATTTCTCCATCTTCAATTGATACACTAAGGTGGACAAGTCATCCGGTACTTCGTGAAAGGTGTCTCTTTGGAAGGCTGCTCGATAACGCCCCTCGGTTATAACTTTGAACACTCTTCCGTCTTTAAGATTTCTGTTAACCTTTGATTTTAGCATTAGAGTATGTGCAGGGTTTCCTTTGTTTACGATTTCGTATATTAAATCATTCGTAAGGTGTGAGTTTTTTAAACATATGTTTAAGTCTCTCACAACATCCTCAGCCGAACCATAACGACCCGGTCCTAGTGTCACTGTTGTGCTGAAAAACTGTGCAACCTTAGTCCGAGCGATAAGTATAGTTTCATCCCGAGTTAACCCGGCTTTTGCACACTCATCACAGTTTCTAAGAATCGTAAAAACGGTATCTTTATAATCAATATTTAAAAAGAGGGTATCCAGCTGAATTTCACATATCCCCACCTCATATGAATCACGGCCCAACTCATTGGGCCCATGGAGTTCTGTTACAAAGTTGGCTAGTGTGTTGTTAGGGTGTACAGACAGGGACGAGGAGGACGGGAGTGTGACGTAGAAATGGTTAGGAGTCATGCTGCATACTAATTAAGCTTCATTACTGCATCAGCTTTTATATAGGTATTGAAGCTTTCTGGGTAACCTAGCCACTTCACCAGGTACATTTTTCTCTTTCCTGTACCTTTGCTTCCTAAAATTTTCTTAATTCTAAACACATTTTTTCCTAAATTAAATGCCATTTTCTGCAATTCCTCGCGGTTAAAGCCTCCCGAGATCTCTTCTCCATTCAAATCTTCAACGTAATACATCATTATCTCGCCTTTAGGCCCCATAGCCCTAACTTTAAAAATCTCGCGTGTCCATCCTTGCTCAAAACCATTCGCGAATTTGTTTCCTGAACGTGACAGCCTTACATAGTCATTGATTTTGAAACGCGTAGAGTTTGGTGGTGGTAGCGGCACTCCATCTTTTCTCGGGCGCCTGCCTCTTTCTAAAACATCGTTAGTCGTTGTACCGATCGTACGATGGTGTGAACGGTTGTAGGATGAAGCCAATGAATCGAGAACGTTTATATATCTGTATGTGTTTTTATGTGTAAAATATCGGTGCATGCGTTCCTTTATGGTACGTTGAACTCTTTCAGCTAAAGAAACCTTATGTATAGAATTGGATGTGTAATAGCTGATATTAAGCTGTGACAGCATGTTCTGAAAAGCTCGTCCTATAAATTCTTTTCCCATATCCGAACAAAAATAGCCAGGAATCCTGTTTTCTTTCAACATCAGCGTTTTGGCCGCTTTAGCAACTGTTTCAGGCGATTTATTTTTCGGGGGAATTAGCCACAGGTATCTAGAGAATACATCTATTATGAATAGGATGTAACAGTAGCCATCGTTGTACACTGAATATCTTTGCATGTCTGTTAAATCTGCCTGCCAAAGAGAGTCAATCGAGGCGGCTGTTGTCTTGGCTGTTTTAAACCTTTTTCTCACCGGTTTATGAAGTGTATAAGCATCCTGGCCCCGCAAAAATCTCTCAACATCTTTTATCCTTACACCACAAACACCTCTGTACAATCTATTAACGCCACCATAGGATGCAGGGTTAGAAATGTCATAATAGTGCTTACTTAATACGTTAGCCATTTGCGTATTTTAGAGGCACGTGGATAAGGTTGTCCGTCTACTCTCTTCTTTCTCCTCTTCAGAGACACTGCAGCTGCTGGGGGCGAAGATGTATTCAGTTGTGACCGTGCGGTGCATGTTCCAAGTCTTTTAATCTATTCAGATTACCTATCAATGTTTTGGGGACATTTATTTGTTGTAGTCTTGCTATAATATGCCTCCATGCTGTTGGTGAGGGCCTATCCCACTTTCTCACCAGATCATGAACAATATCAACGATATTGGATCCTTGTACCCTTGTTCCTTCAACAATGACCTCGCCTGTATCGGTCCACTGTATTATTGGGTCCTCACTCAATAGATTATAAAGACTTAGCCCGTTATTCCTCAATGTATGGGGGAGGTCCTGTGTCGCTATGCTCAGCGCTACTCGATCTGTGCCTCACGGGGAGCTCTGTAGGATACTTATAATTTTCGTACTCATGAAGAAATTTCTGCAAAGCCTCTTGGTACAAGATCCTTTTCTCATCAGGTGCTTTTTCACTGTTTAATAGGGTTAGCAACTCACTTTCCATTCTTTTAAACCTACTTTTACGGGGCTCTAGAACCGCATCTGGACTTCTTTGTAATGAAGCATACACCTCTTGCGGGATCACAACCACCTTCTTCATTATATTAATCTAGTCAGTAAAGGTCCCAAAATTGAAAATAAGGTGGGGAGGAACGAACCGCCTCTTTGTACAATAATACGCTTTTTCTTACCCACAGTCTGATTTTATGGGCGAGCGTCCGTATTATGTTCTTGTAACGACGTAAGCGAGTCTTCTGAAAGGATTTCATTGGAACATTACATTTTATAACATTGAGGCAGATTTCACAGATGCATTTTAAAAAGTCGATATTTTTAACAAACATCTGCTGCAATGCTCGAGGCAGGCGTTGATAGATTTTTTATTAATTCGCGATATTTCTTTAGCCTATTCGTCATTCTGGAATATACACGGTTTCAGGTTCGCTTGGAAATATATTCGTTCTTAGAAGCACCATAAACGTGTTTCGCGGGTGAAGGTCACAAAGCAAACATCCATAAAGTTGGTTTGTGGCATCTTTATAAACCTCGGAAAACTCCTTACGCTGATTCGGAAACATTTTACTAGCTAATACCCTAATTTGTGACACATCTCTACGTTGCGCGAATAAGACTAGATATTGCGTATTTAGTGACACATCGCGCATGTATCTATTTTTGAAAAATAGATTCTGATTGATGAAGAACACGCTTATGTTAAGGTGGTGGGAGAATACTGTAAATGTCTTGGCAAACGTTTTATCCATCTCGAAGATGAGATCGTCAATTACGATGACTGTATGTTCATTTCCCTTAAACGAATTAACGTCATAGACCCCTTGTGGAACAAAACGTCATCTTGGTACTCGTTAAACACTGATTGGTATGTCGAATAGCACCACATAACTTTATGCACAAATTTTGAGGACATTTCCCCCTTTTCTTTAATGATATTAAGCATAAACACCGTTTTACCACAACATGTAGGTCCAGATATAATACATGTGGATGGGCTCGTGAACCTGAATTTTTCTACAGATTCCATTTCTAACACGTCACACCCCTAAGTGGGTCATTTACACAATACTACAAATAACGAGTGCTGCTCCTTATATTTTGATTTCTTCTTCCACAGAACCGTGAATGACGACGATGTAGAGCCCTCCCATCATCGATATCACCCGATTAACCCATTGACCGTGCATCTACGGTACACCCCCGCCGATGAGCCCTCACCAGCGACACCTGTTGCACGTTCAAAGCGAAGGTGTGATGACGATTCCTCCCCGTCAGATATAAAGCAATCTAGGATTGTTGGAACACCGGTAATAGAACCCCAGCCATCAACGTCTTACGCAACAACCCCCACAGTAGAGCATTCCGCCAATATACCCCTTGTTCATCCTACACAGCAGCTCCCCATTCTGTTGATGCTGCAGTAATAGATCCCCAACCCTCAACGTCTTATGCAACCAACCCCACAACAGCGTCTTCCCCAAATATACCCCCTTATTCATCCTCCACAGCTGCTCCCCGTTCTGTTGAGGAGGGTATAACATTCGAGTTGGTGCGCACCGCAACCCCAACCCCAGCTTTGACTAGAAATCAGTATATAGTCAGGATTGATCCTAGATCCATGTATAGCAGGGTTATTGAACACGGACTTCGGCGCGTTGTAGAGCGTATTGTAGAGTTTGCCCTTCAGAACCGCGACGAGCGTCAAGTCAGGACGAGGCTGTCCTTCGGATTCGGGTCAGATGATAGCGATGTAGGTGATTTTTGGGTAGTAGTGCCATTCAGGCATTTGGCTGCTGAAGATGTAGAGTATATATTGGATCGTATAATGCAGGCCTCCCAAAGTATGATAGTATAGCCTTCAATATGGACAACTTCACGGTAAATATTGACCGTGCATTCCGTGTTGCGGGTCATAGTGCCACACCGTATACTCTTAACTTCAATTCTCAGGCTATTTATAGCCGGCATATAAACGCCGATCGTGGTTGCGGCTTTATAGCAGTAGTCTTAGCATATATGTTTACTGTGCTAAATACACGGGCCCAAAAAATTTGGTTGCCTACGGTCGTGGAGCGTGCCCGTAAACTAGCTGTAGACTGTGAACTTGAGTTTGACTGTAATATGGGTCCTGAAGAACTGAGAAGAGTGGAACAGGAAATGAATGTTTGTATAGTTGTATTTGGACTGGATGATCGTCGTAGAACTGTGTATGTTTTTAAAAGCTGTGTGAGAGATCGTACAAGGCCCATGCTTATTTTAGGACTGTCAGGGACAACATATCTCCCCATCCGTAATATAAGGTGCCTTTACGCGAGTTATGACAAAAGTCGAAAATATGGACGACATCATGATTTGTATAGAGGGTGTCTCGAGTTTGCGGATGATATAGTGAAACATTGTAAAGACTGCCACATGGTATGTGAGCAGTGTAAAAGCGCCAAATGTGAAAGCCCTGTAGTTGAAGCTGAGAAGAGGGATTGTAATGTGTGTAGACGTACATTTTTCAATAATAGCTGTTTTGAGTCCCATAAATCAATTGGCACGTGCAGGAAAATGAGAATCTGTGAATGTGGTATGTTTCACATGATGGATAATTGGGGAAATTTCAAACACAAATGTGATGAAATTCACTGCTCTACATGCCATGAGAAATATAAGGCGGATGGTGTAAAACATGTATGTTATATGAAAGACGCAAAGCCTAAAAACAACCCTTGTATAACTGTGTACTACGATATAGAAACATACACGAACGCTGAAACCAAATGGGTTATTCCACATTTATTTGTAAGCCAGACTATCTGTGATGAGTGTATGGAGATCGAGTGTGATGAGTGTCACAAATGTGGTAAACGGACAAACGTTTTTAAAACGAATATCCACGATAGTCCTGTGAAACTATTTGTAGCCTATATTGTCAAGTTAGCGGACAAGTTAAAAAAAATGACTGTATATTCTCGCCCATAACGGGGCAAAATTTGACACACAGTTCCTTTATAAGGAGATGCTTGAGCACGAGTCCTCTGAGATATTTACAGGTGATCCCTTGAAAAGAGGCAACAAACTAATACAGATGCAGATAAGAAGTAATGTACAATTTAAAGATACTTTATTATTCACACCCTGCAAATTAGCAAAGCTACCCAAGGTGATGGAGGTAGCAGCTGAGGTTTCAAAAAGGATATTTCCCTTACACATTCCTCACTATTAAAACTTTAAATTACGTAGATCTACCTCCACCAAAACATTACTTTAACTATGATTGTATGAGTACAGATGAACGTGAAGATTTTGATCGATACTGCAACAGTTTTAATGAATGTAATCCTTATAATATAGCTGATGAATTTGAGCGTATTTTCGTGAATGATGTACGCGTGCTTAGAGTATGTTTCCAGGCCTTTAGAAGGATGTACATATGTCGTTTCAAATGCGATCCGCTGCAAGTCGCAACCACCAACGCATCATTATGTTTTACGGTGTTCAAGAAAAACTTCATGCCTAAAGACACCTTAGCCATTATTCACAGAAACAATCCCCACAATTATGGGCACAAGGCTATTTACTGGCTCATACATCTACATCAGCAGACAGGCGTATACATAAAGCATGCCCGCAACACGGGCGAAGTACCCATTAAGGTTAATGGCCATGTTTTTTGGGTTGATGGTCTAAATCAGTGGTTCCCAAACTTTTATGGCGGCGACCCTGAATACAATATTGTCCTGGTCTGGCGACCCTAAACGCTGGTACATGCAGTGTTAATGACCAATCATTTTGATATGTTGTGTTTATATTCATATAGTTTGATTGAATCAGTCGTTGAGAATTTCCGTCCCGCGACCCTCAGGAACACCTTCTTGACCCTCACTTGGGTCGCGACCATGGGTTTGGGAACCACTGGTCTAAGTGAAAACCGTGTCACTGGCGAGAAGTCTGTGTACTCCTTTAACGGTTGCTGGAGGCGTGGATGCCCCCGTCCTGTGTGTGGAATCGTAGGAGATATCCACGGTAGATCTCCTGCCGACTGCCTTGCGTGGACGCGCACGCGCGATCAAATTGTAAGCTCCCAATTCACTCACAAAGTCTTGTGGGAACATGGCTATGATGCACGGATGGAGACAGACGGGGTGTACCGTGAAGAAATAAACACGATCAAGCGTTCAATGGTACTGGATCCTCTCAAATGCGGTGATGGCTTGTTCGGTGGGCGTACAAAACCCTTCAAGCTATACTTTCCACCTACGAAGGGTGTGAAGTTCCACTACTATGATTTCTGTTCTTTATACCCCTACGTGATGAGGAACAATCCGTACCCCGTGGGTGCGCCTGAGAAAATAGTGGGCCCTAACCTACCCTCCATCCACGAATTTTCAAGAAATTTGAACTGGTACTATTTCGGCCTTTCTTTCGTAAACGTGCTCCCCCCTAGCGATTTGTGGATGCCGATCTTACCCGTCGTTATAGATACAAACTCATGTTTCCCCTGTGTGTGAAGTGCGCGGAAGAGAACAATGGTGACTGTGACCATCCACCCCACCAGCGTAAGATCAGAGGTGTATACACAAGCCCTGAGCTGGCCATAGCCGTTCGCCATGGGTAGAGAATAATGAAGATACATGAGGTGTGGAGGTTTCAGATGCTACCCAACCTTTTCACACCATATATAAACGCATTTTTGAAGGGTAAGGTTGAGGCGTCAGGATATCCGCGAGGGGTTGAAACCGAAGATGAAAAATCGTCTTATATTCAGCGTTACCGTGACCACGAAGGTATACAACTTCATCGCGCCCAAATTGTAAAGAATCCTGGTAAGCGCTTTAGTGCAAAATTGTGCCTAAACAGTCTTTGGGGAAAATTAGCACAGAATACTGGTAAAGGGAACGTTCATTTGGCGCAAAGCTATAGCGAAGTCTGGGATTACGCCAACGCCCCCGATAAAGAGGTCATGGAGATTGTGAATGTAGGTAATACTTACATAATAAAGTACAACAATACTGAATTGGCCACAGATACCTCACGGGTTACAAACATTCCTGTAGCCAGCTTCACAACAGCCTAAGCGCGCATCAAACTTTAGGGTCTATTGCATTCTCTTGGGCGGTGGGTTTTGTATGCCGATACAGATAGCGTGATATTCATAGCAAGGAGGGATGCCTGCTATTGGGGAGTTCCTTCTTAAACTAACTGACGAGATCAAGGATGAGTATGGGGACAACGCATACGCCGACTCGTTTGTGTCAACAGGGCCAAAACCTATGGGGTACGGGTGAGGATAGGGATGAAACGAAGTATATCGTGAAGGCTAAGGTATCACGCTTAACCAAGCGAATCGGCGGGTCGTCAACTTTGATTCGCTGAAGGAGTAGTGTGCTTGGAAGATGATGATGAGGGTGGCGTCCGCCCCAACTGACTAGGCACCCACAATTTTCGGGCGCAGAAGCTGGGGGGCGTGAAGGAACTTAGGGGTACAAAGGTGTGCCGTAACACCTATAGGAAACGCTACCAGGTGCCTGGTACCTATGACACCGTGCCCTTTGGATACCATAATCTTTGATATGTCTATTGCTAACTTAATTATTACACGTATTTAAATATGTACATCCTGATTATTTCGTTTATTAAATAAATCGTTTCAACTAGCGTTTTACTGCTTGTGTGCGTATGTCAGTAAAAGTAAGCCCCGCCCACTGTAAGACCGCACGTGAGTCATGCCACAACCTGAGCAGCTCTCCCCGCGTTCTCAGTTGACTCTGTATACCCTTGAGCTCAGACGTGTATTCTCGCATAGAAAAAATAGTAATGGCTACCTTTAATATCGCGTGTTCAACATTTATGAAGTGGTATTCTGCTAAGTGCGTAGATGTAGTGGATACTGAAAAACTCCCTATTCCCGCCTCCTTTGCCTTGGCTGCATTGAATCGTGCGAAGGGTCAGGCTATTCAAATACTCTACGGATATTCTGGCGAGGGGGTTGTAGGATTTCGCAGTACAGACGATGTACTGAAGTATGTTATAGAACTAAGCTTTATAAAGGCTCACATATACCGCGCAGTAGAAGAACACGGTCAGAAGATAAACAACAGTTATGGTTAGTGAGTCTTGTGGATGAGTGGTGTGATAAGCGGTATTATATCATGTTACACCATACCGATTACTCGTACCCTACCGTTGAAAATGTAAATCTTGTCATCATGGACAATCTTAAGTATTTTTACCACTACATTGATATATATCATGATGAGGTTTGTAGTGAGGTTGTGGCTAAAGGTTTGTGTGAATTTTCAACAGATTTTAGAGATGAGTATCGCCTGTTAAACAAAAAGTATAAATATGAACATATGTTTCTCTCTAATAGCGCA
Source organism: Bathynomus jamesi (assembly GCA_023014485.1). Lineage (NCBI taxonomy): Eukaryota > Metazoa > Arthropoda > Malacostraca > Isopoda > Cirolanidae > Bathynomus > Bathynomus jamesi. Next base: position 408,025 of record JAJOZX010003543.1, on the reverse strand, counting down.
CCGGTTTGTGAAGATGTTTAAGAGAGATAAAACATTTAAAAAATGTGTTTAGTTCGTGAAAATTACCCTGAAGGAAAATGTCTGGTGCGTATTCAAGGAGGTGTTAGTGATAAAACATTAAAATCGAAATTAATTCTTGTACCGGAAAATATAATGGGATACAACAATTCGATCAGCGCCGTACACGTTTCATTAGATTATGGTGTGACTCACTCCTCCCGGAGCATACGAGTTCGAACAAACCCATTCAGGTTTCATGAGGATGTTTCACCCCGCCCGTCGAGCCGATCTTGCATGCCTGCATCTTCTGGCTCATAGTCATCTCAGAGCTTGCACCGAGTGGACGCGCCATAGTCATCTCGAACCGTGTGAACGTGCGAATACGATGGAACTCCCTTTGAGAAGCATTCTCAACGCCTCGTACGACGTCTCCGTGACGAAGTCATTGCGCGTATTCAGGCGAGAAACCGGCACCATTAACTGTGCTTGAAACGATCTGCAGGCATGCAAGCAAACGTAACGTTATTTATTTAAGTCTTGAGGAGATGCATAAAATCTTCGTGGTAATTGAGATGTTGGCTGAGGACCGTTATAAAACACCAGCTGACGTAGGTACAAGAAGAGAGACGATTAGTGACGCCTCCTCATATACCATTGTTTGTACATTGAGTGTAAATAACGAACAACCATGCATTGATATACGACTGATGTGGAAGAACACAGCTGATAATGACGTTCTTGTTCCTACACGAAACCGTTTCATCCTCGACAGAATGTTTGAGATCGTCGGATTCCGTAAGCTGAAGCCTATATTAGATGCGCGTGTTACAGACATGATTTATTTTGACACGATACTTGAATACGCTTACACCGCTCTGCTCGACGGATTTGTTGAATGTAGGAATGAACAGGGGGAGAACGGTCTAGATCTTGATGCATATTTAAAAGGTTTAAATTCTTCGAAATATCCTGAGCTTTGGTACAAAGCACTTGAGAGGTACAGAGCCGAGCTCGCCTACACTGTTCACCCTGAAGAGCTGTACCTCTATATAGTGGAGAGGTGTCGTTACGATTTGGTAGAATATTTCCAATCCCGTTATGCCGAGTGAAAAGAAAAAGCCCCTGATTGGAAAGGTATGATTATAAACTTGTATTTAATGTTGTGGTTAACGATGACATTTTTGTGCATGCTTTTGATTGTGTTCTAGCTGTGCTTAAAGATAACTTGCCCGCCGAGTGTAAAGTGGGTACAAAAATAGTATTGAACGATATGAAAGCCATTTATATCGAATATAGGCCGCCGCATCAGTTAAACGGAGAAATGATGCTTGGTCGGTTTTACCGCATCGTACAAAGTAATGAATGGCGATGTGGATATAGACTCTATCATATGCGAATTTAGCGTTTTGCACCGTACAACGTAAAGACAATATATATTTTTCCTATAATAATATGATTATATGTTTTGTATATTTTTTCCTGTACTAATATTTGATAATATAACTATATTTTTGCTGTACTAATATTTGATAATATAACTTTTGATAATATAATTATACGGTATATTTTCCTGCACTAATATTTTGTTAATACTATGTTTTGTCTGATTATATACAATTTATATAACTATATATTTTCCTGTACTAATATTTTGTTAATACTATGCTTTGTATGATTATATAATTTCTGTTCTATTATTTGACCATATATATGTCCATTGTATATCCATTAATTCAGCTAAAATAAACAGAACGTTGTATTGGTGTTTTATTTATACCTTGAACACGATTATATCACTTGTTTGGTTTCGGTTTTCTGAATATTTAATTAATTGTTATTTGTCAAATCGGTCTTCTAAACCAACTGGAATATAAGGAATAATTAAATAAATAACGAATCTGGAAACCCAACCTTCTAAGACAACTGACGGAGGAATATATGCTTTAAATAAATAAAAAATGTTATCTGGCAACTCAGCCTTCTAAGCCATCTGACTGATTAATATATGGAATAAATAAATAATTAATGCTATCTGGCAACTCAGCCAACTGGCTGATTAATATATGCTTTAATTTAATAAATATCGAATCTGGCAACTCAGCTTTCTAAGCCAACATTAATATATGCTTTAAATAAATGAATAACGAATCTGGCAACTCAGCCAGATGACAGAAGAATATATGAATAATTAAATACATGGCGAAAACTAGCAACTCAACCTTCTAAGTCAACTGGCTGCATAATATTTGGAATAATTAACTAATGCTATCTGGCAACTCAGCCTTCTAAGCCAACATTAATATATGGTTTAAATAAATAACGAATCTGGCTGCTCAGCCTTCTAAGCCAACATTAATATATGGTTTAAATAAATATTTAACGCTCTCTGGCAACTCAGCCAACTGGCTGAATAATATATATAATTAAATACATGGCGCAAACTGGCAACTCAGCCAACTGGCTGAGTAGGGGCACTATAATGGAGCGACGAGGTGGCTGAAGACCTCATATGCGTCTGACAGCTGTCAGGCGAAGAAACCCCTCCTCTGTGCCCTCTCCTCTTCCTTTCTTTCTTCCTCTGCCCCTTTTGGGGGTGCCTTGCAACAAAGGGGGTGAGAGGGGTGCCTTGCAACAAAGGGGGGTGCGGTGCCTTGCAACAAAGGTGTGGGGGTGCCTTGCAACAAAGGGAGTGGGAGGGGTGCCTTGCAACAAAGGGGGGTGCAGTGCCTTGCAACAAAGGTGTGGGTGCCTTGCAACAAAGGGGGTGAGGTGGCATTCTTGCAACATTATGCAATTGCATTTGCACTCTGCCTTTTTGCACCCGTACTACTGCCGTGAAACAAAGCCTGAGCCTCAGTCAAGGAATGGACCCCATCCAAACAAAATTTTGCTATGCGTTTGGTGGAATATGCAAGGAATTATTCATTTTGAGCTTCTGCCAGATAACCAAACAATCACAGCTAAGTCTACTGCCAACAACTCCAACGATTGAAGCTGGCATTACAAGTAAAAGTTCTGCATTAATTAATTGCAGAGGCGTTCTATTCTACAAGGATGACGCGCGCCCTCACACTGCTCGAATCACCACTGCCCAATTGGAGGCATTTGGTTGGGAAAAAATGCCTCATCCACCTTATTCTCCGACATCGCACCTTCAAACTACCATTTATTCAGAAGTCTGCAACACCACCTAGATGGACAAAAGCTGCATTCCATGGAAGCTATCGAAAACGAAGTGATCGCTTTTTTTTTTTTACTTGAAACCAAGGGATTTCTTCGAACGTGGCATAAAAAACTTTTCTACAGGTGGGAGGAGGTTATAGAAAAAGAGAGGAATTATATTGATGATTAATTTGTCATTATGTCATTTAATTTTTGTTGTGAATAAACTAAAAATTCGAGCAAATTTTCCTTATAAGTCCTTTAATTTTTGTCCTGAATGAACTAAAAAATCGAGAAGAATATATGTTACAACCTTTTGTGTATATATATATATATTATATATATATATATACACACACCGAATTGTTTATTATTTTGATAGGTGCCAAATTAAAAAAAATATAAAGAATATGGCAATACACAGTGACCAAATGAAAACAAAAGCGTCATTTATGTAAAATTATTTAGTACAATAACTGTTTTCCATTTCACAATGACTGATCATGCGGTCTTGCCATGGCAGTGATCCATCCGTCAAAAAGTAATTCATATATGAATTACGAACTTCTTTGGCTGAGTTACTGTAGTTTCTATAGTGTCCTCTTTCCAACCCAATTACGGTATTTGGTTCCAGCAATATTCCTTCTTGTATTTCGCCCGTATTTGTATCTTCTGCATAAAACATGTCAGGAGTGTAGATGGGAGAACAATTTCTACGCAAAAAATTGTGAAGAACAGCGCACGTCATCACAACTTGCTCAACTCGATGTAATGCTAGGTTTATGTCTGTATGAAAAGTACGAAACCTTGCGGCTATTATCCCAAAAACATTCTCAATAACCCTCCTAGCCCTAGACAAGCGGTAGTTATAAACCCGACGCGAGTAGTTTAGGTCTTTCATTGCAAAAGGTTTCAGGAAATCGCAATGCAAAAGCGTCATCCCCGATAAACACATAGGGAAGAGGATTGACACTATTTGCATGTGCTCTATCAGGAGAAATGTGCAGTTTACCACATGTCAGATATTCACCAAACTTTGCATTATCAATAGCACCTCCATCTGAAACGCGGCCATTGGTTCCTATATCACAAAGGATGAACTCGTAATTAGCATTAGCTATGGCAAACAAAACCACGCTGTTGTAATTTTTATAATTCCAATAGAATGATCCAGATCCGGGAGGGGCGTGTATGCGTACATGCTTTCCAGCAACAGCACCCAAACAATTCGGAAAATTCCATTTCTCTTCAAACTCGTTTGCGATACTTTCCCACTCAAAAATAAAAAAAAAGGGAAAGCATTAATTACACTGCACAACACCAATTTTGCTGATTTAATTTTAACACCTGTTTTTAGGTAACTTTGGTGTGCTGTTTTAAAAAATCACCTTAGTTTTTGCCTATCACGTCAGGTTTTCGAGCAATCAAATACGGAGATATCGCATTTTGGCAGGGTTATGCCCAATTTTTTTTCTTTTCAAAAAATAAGTTTTTACATACTGAGAATCAGCATGGAAAAGTAAACAATTGTGCAGGGAGTGAACTTTAATATACAATGGTAATATTGACACATAAAGTGATTAAAAGTGTTTAAATAAGCAAAAAATGAATCCATGATCATGACGTCACGCTCACACCTGGGGAAATCACAGATACCCAAGATTTTAATATGTTGTACATGACCTTTAGATTTAATGCACAGATTTGCGTATTCCACAGATAAAATTTTAACAGCAAAACAGCTGTTAACAGGTCTCAAAAATCATCAATTTTGATAAGTGCCCTTCATGGATCACCCAAAATAGGCATATTGCATTGCACATTGCACGAAAACCTGATGTGATGGACAAAATCTAAGGTGATTTTTGAAATCAGCACATCAATATTATCCAGAAACAGGTCTTAGAATTAAATCACCAGCAAAAAATCTGTTTTTGTTGGGCAGTGTTATATATGTAAAAATGAACAATTCCTATACCATCATTATATGGATTTATTATCTTCATGCAGTACTTATGTTCGTATAGTTTTTATGTTTGAATGTTCATTTTTACATAAGAAACCAAAATCGCCTAAGCGAGTTTTGGATAGAATTTCGATTTGTACTTTTTTATTCATTACTGTATTTCTCTAATTTATCTTTCCTAATAATGATTTGTACTATACGTACAAATTCAATAACTATGACGTCACATTTTCCCGTCATTAATTTCCCTTCATCATATCTCTAGTATTCAATGTATGAAAATTCTTTAACATCATACTAAAAACTGTACACTCTATAGAAGTCATTATTTATATGTTATGTAGTATAAATATAACTATTATTCGACCATATCCCCCGCCCCCATACGTCCATATCTTATCTTGATCATTATCCTATATAAATTTTATTAAATATTCATTTTTACTCGTGTCAATCTATGAAATGCAAAACTTCATGCATTCGTTCGAAAACGCACAAATACGTTCTCGTATTATTTTTTTCATTTTTATTTTTAATTATATCACCTCCCGAGATGAACTCGAAAATGCTGAGGTTAAGTTATCAAATTCCGCTAACTGGCAAAATCGAACGCTTCTAAGATAAATACCTCCTTTCGCTCTGATTCGAATTTATAACATTATCATGCGTTATGTTATATTATGTGTGTCATGTCTCATGTACTTGTGTTGTACTAATAACTATATATAATAACCATATATAATAACCATATGTTATAACCATATATTATAACCATATATTATAACCATATATTATAACCATATATAAATATATAAAAACACTGTAAGAATGGTAAACGACGTAATGTACTTTAATGAAACTGTACTAAATGACGTAGTCAATGTACTTTAATGGAATTGTAGTTAACGATAATAAATGAATTAATTGGTAATTATAATCATAGCTACAGTAGACCAAAATTACAATGTACTCAATGTCCGACCCGACATTATGTCGCCATAAGGAATGTAGAATCGGCGATACTGTTGTTATTTTTTTTTTATTATTATTTTTCCGTTGGAATAAATTTTGATGTGCTTTCTACTTTGCCAAATAATTGATGACCTGTTGTTTTTTAAAATCTCATAATCATTTTTTTAGATTTAGCTTAATAATGAATCCTGAGTAACTTTTGCCATGTCAAGTTTTGTATACATTCTTTCTTCGTTATAAAAGATGAAGTCATGTCTTGCCTAAGCATTTAATTGTAAATCTTAAACCTTTAATTTTTACTCATATGCATATTTTAGTGTAAAGATGCATAGTTCAATTTCCACTTTTAGTTAACTTGGCAGATCATGATAACATCAGATCTGAAAATACGCAATTTAAGATAAAAATATGGCTTCATCTTCAAATATCTTGTTTATTCGTTTAAACCTTACCACAGCTAAAAGATTTACTTTATTTTCAAATATTGTGCAAAAATAATGCAGCCTCTTCAACATTTAATAATGATGATGTTTGTAGAATCGGGGTATATAAACCCCACCAATTTCTTCCATGTTCATTCTGATTCCAACTACGAGGCTGAGCATTACCTGTAACAGTTTAGAAGTAAATTATAGTAAGAGAAACTTTTTATTTTCCCCTTCGAGCCGTGCTCTCTTCAGAAGAACTTAGTCATTAGAATCTCCCGATAAGTTACAAGAAGAATCGGAGAGAAACCTCAAATAATTTAATAAGCCTCTCAGAATCCTCCGAGCCACTAAAGAAGAACTCGGAGAGTAGTATAGAAGAAACTACTGCAAGTAACAGATCCGTTGCTGCCTCATAACCAGAACCCCCGTCGACTCCGTACCAACCCAGGGCCATAGACGGAGGGGTTAACAGTCTGGCGACCCTAGTACCAGGATTAGAAGAATATTTTAAGAAGAGGATTTTAACAAGTGGCCACTCTTTGGCCAGGATAGAAATTACCCTGCATCAGGATAAAACCATTTGACCGGCGTGTCACGACTTCCAGTTCGTAACATCCACCCTTGAACCGGTGTGTCACGACTCCAAGTTCTCCACGCCTAGTTTTCATCCAAGAAGAAGTAGCCAGCAAGACACGTCTTCAGGACACGTCTCTAAGGATTTCGCCGTAGGAATCTTTTTAAGTACAAAACTCTTTTTTAAATAATCTCTAAACATTTGAAAAGTCAGTATTATTAACAGTTAATATTTAGTATTGAGCCAAATTAACACAAAACACAGTGAACAATTCAGACACCAGTGATACATTTTTTTTAGTGAAACAGTAATTTTCACAGAAGTTAAATGTAACAGAGTTAATTTCAGAGAGTTAATTTCAGAGTTATTTTCACTATTATATTCTGTATAGAATAATTTTATTTTATGTACCAAACATAATAGTACCGGAGTGAAATGTTGTTTACATTTTTTATTTTTGTCTACAATTTTTTTCAAATTATTGAATTGAATTGACTTGCAAATTAAGAAAGAGTTTATAGAGTGTTTATCGTTTATACAGATACTTGATTGTATTTCAAGTAAGTCCAGAGGATAATAGTCTCCACTTGATAGAGATCAAGTGCAGTCATTTTCCAGTTTCAGTTAATTTCAAGTTACAGTTTCAGTATACTTGATAAGAGTTCAAGTTACATACAGTTTCAGTTTCAAGATACTTGATAAGAGTTCAAGTTACAGTTTCAGTTTCAAGATACTTGATAAGAGTTCAAGTTACAGTTTCAGTTTGAAGATACTTGATAAGAGTTCATGTTACAGTTTCAGTTTCAAGATACTTGATAGAGTTCAAGTTAGTTTCAAGATACTTGATAAGAGTTCAAGTTACAGTTTCAGTTTCAAGATACTTGATAAGAGTTCAAGTTACAGTTTCAGTTTCAAGATACTTGATAAGAGTTCAAGTTACAGTTTCAAGATACTTGATAAGAGTTCAAGTTACAGTTTCAGTTTCAAGATACTTGATAAGAGTTCAAGTTACAGTTTCAATTTCAAGTCTCAAGTCCCAAGTCAATTTTCAAGTCCCAAGTCAATTTTCGAGTCCCAAGTCGAGTTTTCGAGTCCCAAGTCAGAGTTTTATTCCAAGTCAGAGTTTTATTCCAAGTCAGTTTTATTCCAAGTCAGAGTTTTAAGTCCCAAGTCATTTCAATGCAGTCAATTGAATTCAACTTTTCTTTGTAATTTAAGAGAATTTAATTTAAGAAAATGTAATTTAAGAATTTAATTCAACCTTTTTTTTTGTTGTTTAAGAGAATTTAATTCAACCTTTTTTTTTGTTGTAAAAGAGAATTAAATTCAACCTGAATTGACCAGTTCGCGTCTTTAGTTTAACCTTTTTTCTTGTTTGCAAGAAGGAAATTGACCGATTTGTCTTTTCTTTTCATGCCATTGTTGCGTATACAAATATATAGTTATGTATTTTATTGTTTGTAACCAAAACAGTTTTTACAATTGTTTGTAATGACTTTGATAATCATTGTAATGTATATGTGATAATAATAGTTGTGTAATAATTAATTAATCGATCTTGTCCCAATGACTCCTTTAAAATTACTATGCTGAGGAACATGCCGTCCCTCCGTTTTGTTTCAACTCTTTTAATTTTTGTTCTAAGTAGTGTGACAAGCAACCTTTAAAAAAAAAAAAAAAAAAAAAGAGTAAAGTGCTCGCGAAAAGATGTAATTGTCAATTTCAGACTTGTACCCCCTGCTTAGTCACTCAATTCCCCCGAATGTAGTACTCCAAACTTTGTTTTTTTATTTTATTTTATTTTAACACCCCAACCCCAGTTGAACCCAGTGTCAACCAGAGCAATGGTTCAACCATGGTTAATTCCTCTTTGGTACTATGGAACATAACCTCAATTTATGTTAAGTTGTGTTTTTTATTTTTAAGTATATTATATGTTTAGTTCATTAAAATGCATAATTGATTTCTATTTTTAATTTGTATTCTTAATTTTCTTAATTCAAATATCGTACCGATACTTCTGGTTAATGTTAATGGTTATATAGTTCATATATAGCTAGGAATGTTACTAGTCGAATTTAATTCCATCTTCAAAATTTAATTTTTAATACCGCTAGATTTACTTTCATTAATTGTAAGGTCCTCTAAGTACGTTTTTTTATTACCTTAATATATGTGTAACTGATTTAATTACGTACAATCGATAATCCTAATTGAATTCTATTACTTTTGACACGTATTCGAATTCATTTTCTTCCCGTACCTCAAGTCACTTTCACATTAAACTCATATGCATACACCATCATTAATACTACCTGTAATTTAGAATTTTATAATAACTGACCTTGAGCTTAAAGGATTTTATAATAATAATAATACTGATAATAAATCCATATAATGATGGTATAGGAATTGTTCATTTTTACAAATATATTATTAACTATTAACTATATTAACTATTATTCGACCATATCCCCCGCCCCCATACGTCCATATCTTATCTTGATCATTATCCTATATAAATTTTATTAAATATTCATTTTTACTCGTGTCAATCTATGAAATGCAAAACTTCATGCATTCGTTCGAAAACGCACAAATACGTTCTCGTGTTATTTTTTTCATTTTTATTTTTAATTATATCACCTCCCGAGATGAACTCGAAAATTCTGAGGTTAAGTTATCAAATTCCGCTAACTGGCAAAATCGAACGCTTCTAAGATAAATACCTCCTTTCGCTCTGATTCGAATTTATAACATTATCATGCGTTATGTTATATTATGTGTGTCATGTCTCATGTACTTGTGTTGTACTAATAACCATATATAATAACCATATATAATAACCATATGTTATAACCATATATTATAACCATATATTATAACCATATATAAATATATAAAAACACTGTAACAATGGTAAACGACGTAATGTACTTTAATGAAACTGTACTAAATGACGTAGTCAATGTACTTTAATGGAATTGTAGTTAACGATAATAAATGAATTAATTGGTAATTATAATCATAGTTACAGTAGACCAAAATTACAATGTACTCAATGTCCGACCCGACATTATGTCGCCATAAGGAATGTAGAATCGGCGATACTGTTGTTATTTTTTTAATATTATTTTTCCGTTGGAATAAATTTTGATGTGCTTTCTACTTTGCCAAATAATTGATGACCTGTTGTTTTTTAAAATTTCATAATCATTTTTTTAGATTTAGCTTAATAATGAATCCTGAGTAACTTTTGCCATATCAAGTTTTGTATACATTCTTTCTTCGTTATAAAAGATGAAGTCATGTCTTGCCTAAGCATTTAATTGTAAATCTTAAACCTTTAATTTTTACTCATATTCATATTTTAGTGTAAAGATGCATAGTTCAATTTCCACTTTTAGTTAACTTGGCAGATCATGATAACATCAGATCTGAAAATACGCAATTTAAGATAAAAATATGGCTTCATCTTCAAATATCTTGTTTATTCGTTTAAACCTTACCGCAGCTAAAAGATTTACTTTATTTTCAAATATTGTGCAAAAATAATGCAGCCTCTTCAACATTTAATAATGATGATGTTAGTAGAATCGGGGTATATAAACCCCACCAATTTCTTCCATGTTCATTCTGATTCCAACTACGAGGCTGAGCATTACCTGTAACAGTTTAGAAGTAAATTATAGTAAGAGAAACTTTTTATTTTCCCCTTCGAGCCGTGCTTTCTTCAGAAGAACTTAGTCATTAGAATCTCCCGATAAGTTACAAGAAGAATCGGAGAGAAACCTCAGAGAATTTAATAAGCCTCTCAGAATCCTCCGAGCCACTAAAGAAGAACTCGGAGAGTAGTATATAAGAAACTACTGCAAGTAACAGATCCGTTGCTGCCTCATAACCAGAACCCCCGTCGGCTCCGAACCAACCCAGGGCCATAGACGGAGGGGTTAACATATATATATATATATATATATATATATATATATACACACACTACGTTCTAAATTATTAAGCAGATTACATTTTCTTCAATGTATATATATATATATATATATATATATATATATACACACACACTACGTTCTAAATTATTAAGCAGATTACATTTTCTTCAATGTTTTCAAAAGTTTTTCACCGATTTCAACAGCATTGATGGTATTCATTTCGATAAAATATTTTGATTAAAATAATTATCTCGTTTTATTGAAAAATATTTAAAATATGGTGTTCCAAATTATTTAGCATATATTCTATTTACAAATAAAATAAAATAGAATAAAATAAATGAATTTTTTTCTTTAACTGCTGTAAAGACTGATTTAATTGCGATAAACGAATCGTGGCTTAGCACTGAAACACGTGACTTTGTAGGGGAGTATCAAATTAAAGGTTATAGACTTTTTGTTAAAAACAGAATAGGTAGGCGAGGAGGCGGTGTTATGTTGTATATCAGAGATAATATTGCGAACGTTATAGAAGTAAAGCACTCAATTCCAGAACCGATAGATGCGACTATAGCAGAACTTAAATTAAACGACTTCAAACTTCTTGTTGCGGTTATATATAGGCCCCCTAATCAAACAGCTGATGCGGACGAAGCGTTATATCGTGAATTAAAGAGAATAATCGGTAGTGAGCAGGCTTTAGTTATGGGTGACTTTAATTGCGCCAACGTGAATTACGATACAATGCAGGGAGACACGGATGGTAATCGTTTAGTTAATTTTCTCGAGGATAGCTTTCTTATTCAAAAGGTTGGGGAACCTACGAGGTTGGACAGTATTTTAGATTTAGTAATAACAACGGATGATAGGCTAATTGCTGATCTTCAATTAATAGAACCGTTAAGCAATAGCGATCACAATATGCTAGAGTTTGTCCTCTCAGTAAGTCACTCGAAACCAACTAACTCGACTAAAATTCCTAACTTCCAGCACGCAGACTTTTGTAAATTTCGAGATAAATTGTCACACGTCAATTGGGAAAACGTGATGGGGAACTCCAACGCAAAACTAATGTGGGAATTGTTCGAAACATTATTTAGGACTATAAATGAGGAATGCGTACCGTACAAAATTAAGCGTGCGAAAGTAAACAACAAGCCCTTGTGGTTTACTTCTAGAGTAGGAGACATTATAAAGAGTAGAGATAGGGCTTATAGGCAACATAAGTGCGATAAAGAAAATTTGTTGTTACGAAACAACTACATACCTCTGAGGCGTGAAGCGAAAAGTGTAATAAAAAAGTCCAAGCGCGAATTTGAAATCTACATAGCACGTGACGGTAAAGAAGACCCCAAGCGATTCTTTCAATACGTCAATAATAGAAATCCAGTAAAAAGAGTCTTGGGTCCATTGAAAAATGTAAACGGAACCCTAGTTTCTGAAAACAAGGAAATGGCTACCTTGCTAAACGAATTTTTTACGTCAGTTTTTACTATAGAAGATGTAACGAATATCCCTACGGTCATAGACATAATACCTTTTGATATGGTAATATTTTGGATAATATTGTCGTTAGTGAAGGGGAGGTAATGCGCTATATTGATAAAATGAAAACGCATAAATCACAGGGGCCGGATTCCATATATCCCATACAACTAAAAGAATTAAAAGATAGCATTGTCGTGCCGCTAACAAAGATTTTTAATGCGTCTATTTCTGATGGGTGCGTACCAGAGAATTTCAAGTTAGCAAACGTAACACCTATCTTTAAGAAAGGCGATAAAGGTGCGGCGGGAAATTATAGGCAAATCAGTTTAACGTCTGTTGTAGGTAAGCTACTGGAATCAATAATTAGGGATCGTATAGTCGAACACTTAGAATTCCATAAGCTAGTTAGAAATACGCAGCACGGATTTAGGCGAAACAAATCTTGCTTAAGTAATCTTTTAGAATTTTTCCAAAGCGTGGTTGACGTTTACGATAGACATCGGGCGGTTGATGTAGTGTATTTAGATTTTCAAAAAGCGTTTGACACCGTGCCGCACAAAAGACTCATTGAAAAAACTAAGGCTCATGGAATCAGGGGTGTAGTAATAAATTGGATAGAAGAGTGGCTGCGAGGTAGGAAACAGAGGGTGGTCGTTGATGGAGCGGAGTCGTGTTGGGCTAATGTAGCGAGTGGCGTTCCTCAGGGTTCTGTATTGGGTCCATTGCTTTTTCTTATATATATTAACGATTTAGATGTCGGCCTAGTCAGTACAGTTTCAAAGTTTGCGGATGACACGAAGCTGGGTGGTAGGGCGATTAATGACGAAGATAGAGGTAAAATTCAGGAAGATCTGAATAAAATCGTTGATTGGTCAGTCACATGGCAAATGAGATTTAACGTGGATAAGTGCAAAATTTTGCATATAGGTTCGCGTAACGGTAATTTTGCGTATAGTATGTCAGGGAAAGATTTAACAAGCGTAGAGCGGGAAAAAGATTTAGGAGTTATAGTCACTAGTGATTTAAAAGTAGCGAAACAAAGTACAACAGCGTTCAATAAGGCGAACAAAGTGTTAGGTTTTATAGCCCGAAATTTTGAGTAGAAATCGCGCGATATTATAGTTCCTCTTTATAAATCATTAGTTAGACCCCACTTGGAGTACGCGGTCCAATTTTGGAATCCGCATATGCGCAAAGATATAGACAAAATCGAAAGAGTTCAAAGACGAGCAACTAAGATGATTCCGTCGCTTAGGTCAAAGTCGTACGAGGATAGGCTTAACCCTTTGCTGCCCAAATATTTTGTAGGGTTAAGTTATGAATGCGTGTATTTGAAAGGTTAAGGAGTTAAAGAGTTAAAATTGACAACACTCGAGACTAGGAGGTTAAGGGGTGAGCTAATCCAGGTTTTCAAAATTATGCATGGGTTCGATAACGTAGATAGAGATAGCTTTTTCGAAATATCTCAATATAATAGGACTAAAAATAACGGGTTTAAGTTGACAAGTAGAAGGTTCGAGACAGCAGTTGCCAAAAACTTTTTTACGCATAGAATAGTAAATAGCTGGAATAGTTTGCCGGTAGAAGTAATTAGTAGCACGTCTATAAACATGTTTAAAAATCGATTAGACGCATATGTTGATAGATTGGGTATAGTTTAAGGTAGTAAAATTAAGGCTTTGTGGGGATAGATCCCACAGCTCAACACAAGTGTTGTGGGATATAGGGAGGCAGCGTCTTGGGTTAGGGGATACTCTCTGTCCTTACACACCCCATTTAAAGAGATTCCTCTGCTGAGCGGTGTCCCCCATAGTACTGTGAGGTATTGAAAAACTCATGATCTTCACTTGCCCCACAAACACCTTTAAATGGGAGACCCAAGATGGGTGCACACACATTTCTACATTACTGTACAGTCTTTACAGCCACACCTACATTTTTCCTCCTAAGTGTATATATTGTAATGTATATGGTTGTAAATTTTGACTTTGTCCACAATCGATATGGACCGTGACCTATTTTTCGTGACAAGGTACTAGTATTGATGGATACCGTAATGAAATTGACTGGATTCTTTGGATCTGATATATTTGCATGTCGGTTATAAATATATATATTGTAACATATTTGTGGATAGTAGTCTATTATGACTTGATCCTCTGGATCCAGAGATTCTATCTTTAGTTTTAAATCGATAATTAATTAGTTTTGCTAAATTGGTCGTTGCCAATGTACAGGAAGTTGTTAGATAAATTTCTTATGTTCTTGTGGTTCGGAACCCACGTAAAATTGTAGGTCCCCTCCGCCACCACGGAGGACATACACAATTACGAACACAGTTAGGTAGACCAGCCATGAGTGGATCCTAGGGTCTCTGTTGGTCTGAAACATTATAACATTATAACAAATCTAAATGGTGAAAATGGATAAGAAGAAGTATTTGACCCCAACTGAGAAAAGAAAAGTAGTCAAGCTACTCGCTGAAAATATCAAATCTACTGAAATTGCGAAGCAGCTAGGCAGGGATCGTCGAACTGTAAAGAAGTTTTTAGCAAAGGGTACCAAACTGAGGCAGCGAAGTGATAAAGGAGCTATAAGAAAAGTGACAAGGCGGCAGATATCTGTATTCAAGCGCTTAGTTGCAAAGCACCCATTGTCCTCGAGTAAACAGTTTTTTGAGCATGCTGGCATACATAATGTACCAAGAATATCTCGATGTAGAACCTCCAAACAATTGGCAAGACGTGTAATCCTACAATTCAGCCACCATTAACACCCAGACACAAGAAGCAGCGTGTTGAATGGGCGCGTCAATATATGAAAACAGATTTTAAGACTGTATTGTATTACTCCTTGCAATAGTGCAATATTGCATCTTGCAACACTGGAACTTGCAACACTGCATGCAACAAGGTGCGAGACTGGTTTAGCCCCTCCAATATATATATATATATATATATATATATATATATGAATTGTATATATATATATATATATATATGTGTGATCTCCAAGGGGGAGAGGGTAACCTAACCTGCCAGCTCAGGCCCACAAAAGTATATGAAATGTATGTGTATATATGTGTGTGTTTCCATGTATAGAAAAATATAAAACAAAACTTTTTTATATATGAATTGCATATATGTCGGTGTAAATGCATGCATAGAAAAACGTAAAGCCTTTATTAAAACGTGTTTGTGGGCCGAGACTAGGGCTTTCAAATGCGGGTAACCTAAAATAAAACAAAAAGGAGGAGATCATCGATGGTCTCATAACACTTCGCACAATACCAACTTCTCTCGCCCCTCATCGGTAGCCTGTCATGCTGTTTGAGTGTCTGGACGTCTAAGCTATATATATATATATATATATATATATATATATATAACATTAAATAAAAACTAGACAAAGATATCTGACGAACCTCCGATCCTTCAAGAGGTCTTTTACCACGCATTAAAGATTCTATCATACTCCCAATTATTTGAAACAAATTTTCCATTAATATATACAAATATTATAACTTATACAAAAATATTAATATAATTTTAAACCAGATTTTAGTTTTAGGGTTAACTTATTTATTTTTCTCATTTTACCACGCATTAAAGATTCTATCATACTCCCAATTATTACTGTATTATTAATATTTGTCATATGGAATATTAACAGCCATTAACATTTTCAGGTTCTTTTGCATTATCCTCCCAACACTAATTTTTTTATATAATGTTGGTTTGGTTTTGGTTATGTTACTTTATTTTCCTTCCATTATAAAAAAATTAGTGTTGGTATTAGGTTAGGTTAGGTTAGGTTTGGTTAGGTTAGGTTACGATAAAAACAGCCCGCCGCAGGCGTTAGCCGTTATAAAAAAAAATTAGTGTTGGGAGGATAATGCAAAAGTACCCATTTTCATTTTCATATAAAACAGAGTGAGATAAATAAACAAGTGTGCATAAAATCTCAAGCTGATACCCCACAGTTAAATAAAATGGTTAGCGAGTTTTACGGGGAGTACTCCGGTATTTGTGTTGTTACCCTGAACAGTAAAATATTAAATTATGAAACTATATATTAATTAATACAAAGTAAATCAGGCTGCTTACATAAGTTATCAATACTAACTTGACTTAAATTTAACGTAAACTCAACCTAAACTTAAACTTACATAATTAAATATTTAAATAACTGGTGCTTTAATTGTACTAATAGTGGTTTATTTACAGAGAACTTGCGAGAAGTTGCGAGGTCTGGCTCCCAACTCCGTGTCCTAAAAATTTGGAAAAAAGAATGGTCGGGGAGAAAAAAAAGTGATTCTTCTGTATATATACACATTGTGTATATATAGTGTTCTACCAAACATATATGTATGTAATTTAGCCACTTATATATTCGTGTACCAGACACCACGGTGCTCAAAATGGTAGCGGGGCGTGGGGGATTAATTCAATTAGCGTTATGTAAAATTTAACCATTAATAACAATAGATAATCGCACATACATACAAGTTTTTAAAATAAAATGTGCCCTTAATCAATAGAAAAATAGAGGTATTTGTTTACATGCAACACTCAATGATTTACACGGAGGTTTAGCGAAAATATTGAAATCTCACTAAGACATTAAGCGTGCTTACGATGTCCATTCACTTTAAATAAATTATTATGTTAAACGGAACAATCTAGCTCAGGCCCACATCTCCGATATAGCCGAATACCAGTTTTAGGTTAAGCAGAAAGAACAATTCGGACGAAAACAAATCCCTGGGCACCCGTGATACCAACTTACATCTTTTTACACATTAAGTAACATGAAAATAATCTCTCTCTCTCCCTCTCTCTCTCTCTCTCTCTCTCTCTCTCCCTCTCTCGGCTTAGTAAAAACTTAGGACCGCCCATTAAAATTTGTTCAGCGACTGCCTGCTAAAATTTGCTCAATCAACAAATAATTTGCATTCTAAAATTGCGAGGCGGGGAAAATCTTTTCTTCAGCATGCCCCATTCTAGAGGTCCTCTCCCTGCCCTATAAAAAGAGTAGCAGTGACATATGTGAAATATCTTAGTGTTGAAGAAGCATTTCAACTGTTGGGTACAAACCTATAACCAAGAAAGCAGTCTGTCGACCACCCCAATATCAAGTTGGAAGTAATTTTACCTCATATATTCTCTGTTCTAAATATAAAGAAGTAGTCTTATTTAATAGTGTTCTGAGTGAAATATATATTGTCGTGCACTTTTTTTTATAAAGATAATCGTGTCTAATAAGAATTTAAGAATGTTTTGTTTATAAGAATTTAATAATGTTTTGTTTAGTAAAGACGAAAATAATGTTTAATAAGAAATTAATGATGGTTTGCTTGAAATTAAGATATAAAGTGCTAGTTGGCGACACCTGAAATTGGCCGAGAGAAACAGTGAAACGCCCAATCGAGTCTTAGGGCGGGTTTGCCCCGATTAGGTGTTTTTTCGTATTAGTATGTTATTGCTTATTGTTATTATTGTATGTTGTTATTGTATTAAAGTATTATCGTTATTATTGTATTATTGTGTTATTATCGTATTAGTATGTTATTATTATTATTATAACATAATAATACGTTATTCATATTATTATGTTATTGTTTATTTAAAATATTTAATTGTGTCTCTGCGATTAAAGTTTAATGATAGTCCGCACTCGTGTTTACCCCGTTTGTTCAAATGTTTCGGCATAAATAAAAACTCAGTAAATAGTAAATAAAAGCGTGTAATTATCCCCGGTCCCTTTGCTTTGTTCGAAAGTTTAATGCCGCTCACCGGCTCAAGCGGTCTACCTGCGTCCGTATAAAGACACAGAGAAAACAAGTGATAATAGAAAAGAAAAGGAAAATAATGAAAATAAATGCAAAGAGGTAAATAAATCAAGTTTTTAAAAATCACGACATTTTGGCGGCAACGGTGGTCCCTATTAAATTAAAATAACAGCATTCCCACGTCTTCTGTACGAGCCTTATAATTCGGCCAAATTACATTGCTAGCCGTTTTATAGTATTTATAAAATTAGCAGATATTCTGTTTCGGTAAACTAAACAGTAAAATGCATTGTGTACCTCATTTGCAAGCATATTCCGATTCCCATTTCTTAAAAATTCGTTGTAACTATAATTCAATATGGCGCGGGTCATTTTCGAAATCTTCATGGAGTCAGACTCTCTTTCAATCGTTTGACTGTGAGTCAAAATTCTTGAGTCGTTTTTTTCTTCTCATGCGCCCTTTCTCATTCCGTTGTCTTCAGATTTCGTTCTCTTCAGTCGTGGAGACTTATTTAAAATTTAGAAATCCCGTCCGATGGCTCATTTCTTTTTTTTGTCTTCCACTTTTATTATTCCTTATAGAGCCTACCTATTTTGTGTTGAAATTTTTTTTTGTGCTTACGTTTACGGAATTCATAATAATTGTGATAATAATAATAATAATAATAATAATAATTAATAAATAAAATTCACACTTACAAGCAGAGCCTTCGGCTCTCTGCCCTACAGGCGGGGCTTGTGCTTCGCAAACTCGCCTCCGGCGTTAGGGTTACCCTTTTGCGGGGAGTGCATTCTCCCTCTCCCCACAAAAACCCCTCACCCTCTTTATGCAACTTGGGGGCTAACCCCACACCCCATTACCCCCACCCGCTCCCACATTACCCCTCCTCCTCCCTATTACCCCTCCCCTCCCCATTACCCCCACCCCTCTCCCCAATTACCCCCACCCTCTCCCCCATTACCCTCTCCCCTCCCCATTACCCGCGAGGTCATTCTCCCTCTCCCCCAAAACCCC
Source organism: Bathynomus jamesi (assembly GCA_023014485.1). Taxonomy (NCBI): domain Eukaryota; kingdom Metazoa; phylum Arthropoda; class Malacostraca; order Isopoda; family Cirolanidae; genus Bathynomus; species Bathynomus jamesi. Next base: position 388,682 of record JAJOZX010003543.1, on the reverse strand, counting down.
TTCACCCCCTTTATGCAACTTGGGGGCTAAACCACACCCCCCTTGTTACATAAAATGGTTGAAACATTGTGGGTAATTTTTTTTAATCCAAAAAATGTACCAATTTGTAGGGGGTTTTCTAAATGTTTAAGGACTTATCCTTAAACATTTAAAAACCCTACAATTCCTTCCATTTTTAAATTAAAAAAAATGACCCACAATGTTTCAACAATTTTATGCAACAAGGGGGTGGGGGTTATCCCCCAAGTTTCATAAAGGGGGTGAGGGGATTTGGAGGGAGAAGAAGAATGACCTCGGGGTGGGGGGTAATGGGGAGGGGGTGAGGGTTAGCACCCAAGTTGCATAAAGGGGGTGAGGGTTTTTTGGAGAGAGAGAGAGAATGACCTCCCCCAAAGGGGTAACTCTAACGTGCCCTCGCCGTAGGCGAGTTTATGAAGCACAAGCCCCACCCGTAGGGCAGGGAGCCGAAGGCTCTGCTTGAAATTAAATTATTTTAGTTGTAATGAAATTGTTACATGCATTTTTATACGGTAGGTTTAAAAGGTTGGAGCGTATATGCAACGGATTTCTAGGTGTATATATGTATATAGTAACAAATTGTAAAAGATTAAATAAGTAACAAAATTTTCCAGTATCTGGTGGCTAGTTTTTAAGATTATTCTTTGATTGGATGTATATAATTAAGGATGTCAAGCTACACATGAACATCATGTGTATCATTTTAAGTTAGATTTATAATTTTAAGGTAAATAAGTGTAGGTTTTTATTCAAAGTCGAAAAATAATGGTTAAAGACACTAATTTATACTGGGTCGATTCTGACTGATTGAGGTTATTTTGTTTGCCATATATAAATTGTGAGAAATTTTTTTTATTTGAAACAGGAATTGTTTTAGTAAATTCTTTTGATAAATTAATTTCGGTTCTTTGAATTATTTTTTTTTATATACATTCATTTTTATTTTATAGGTGGACTGATTTTTGCTGTCTATTTTTAGTTCTTTTATGAGTTTTAATGAAAATTCCAGGTGATATTTTGTATGGATAGGCTGATTAATTTTTTTTAATTCTGAAATTAGATTTTATTGTGATAAGGAGTGGTTTTGCGTAACACTTTAATTTTGATATTAATAATGAAAAAATTTTTTTTACGTTCGCGCGTTTGCGTGGAAAATATTACAAAATTATTTCATGATGTAATACAGTTTGATTCGGTTAGGAATGTTTTTATAGCGGTTCGCTTACAACAAAAAGTGAAGAGTCTCTTCATAATGCAGTGATTTATTTTAATTTTTGTTTACGTAGTATGTTGGTTGTATTTTTGGGTTCATAATATCTGTTCTTATTTACAGTATAATAACGATGAAAATTTGTATTTAGTTTCACTTGGAAACGATAAATTACTGGAATTCCTGTGATTTACAAACCATGCTGGGTTTTGTGTTGAGGGACAGAGTTGTCTCTCAGATGTCATTTTGTGAATTGAGTTTTCTGCCTGTGAAATTTAGCGTTTCAGGTTGGAATTAATGTGTTAAATTAATTTTCGGTATTAACATTCAAATTTTTGTTATTTAATGATTATGTTTCGAAACTGCTATTTTTTAAACTTCATTTGAGCTTACTCGTGCAGTTGGAGCTCTAGACTGATTGCTGACGGGTAATGGAGCATTTTTAGATTGCCAGTAACGTTTTTGTGATATCTTTATCCGCTCTCCACAAAGTTTAAGATGGTTCGTTGTTATCGGGAGTTGATGACGTGAAGTTTCCGGTTCTCATTTTTGTCTTTTGTATTTAAATGTATCGATATGATTTCTGAAGGTAGTTTGAATAATAATATTTTTAAAATTATAATAACAGTTACTATGTACGGGCGCGTTCATATTTATACTGTGCAGTATTGTTTCTTTTGTTTGACGAATTTTTTATTATCTTCTCCGATGTAACTGCCATAAGTGACCTTATTGGTAGCTAGGCTGTGATGCTTCACTGTACTTTATAAACACGGACAGACGGGTAGCCAGTGGGCGCCATTAAACTTTCGAACAAAGCAAAGGGACCGGGATAAATTACACACTATTATTTACTGTTTACTGACTTTTTTTTATGCCGAAACAGTTGGACAAACGGGGTAAACAAAAGTGCGGACTATCATTAACATTTAATTGCGGAGAGAGACAAAATTAAATATTTTAAATAAACATTAACATACTAATACGAAAAACACCTAATCGGGGCAAATCCCAGCCCGAGACTGGATTTTTAGGGCATTTCAGCGTTGGCACATTTCAAATGTTGCCAATTAGTATTTTACATTTTTAATTTCAAACAAAACATTATTAAATTCTTATAAAGAAAACATTTAATTCTTATTAGACATTATCTTATCTTCATTAAGAAATGTAGTGTTTTATTTATTAAAGGACCTATTTAACCGATAAATTAACACTTTCGCTACCAAGGCCTTTTTAAAAAACTTTCTGTTCAGCATGTTCGGCATTTATTAGAGAGACATCCAAAAGTGTCCACCAGGCGAAATGGTACAGAACTCTCACGCATGTCATTTCATCGAATAGTTCGTGAGGATTTGAATTTGTACCCATACAGAATGGAAATTCGACATCAACTCATTGAAGGAGATCTACCTCGCCGCCTAAGATTTGCCCAGTGGTTTCTTGAAAAACCAGAAAGATTCACGGAACAATTAGTGGTTGGAGTTGAGGCGGCCTTTTTTATGAATGGTCTAGTGAACAGACAAATCTGCCGTCAGTATGCACCAAAAAATCATCCACCTGACAATCATATCTACGAAAAGAATAACTCTAGACAAAAACTGTCTCTCTGGGTAGGAATGTGCGGTAATGGAGCGTTAATTGGCCCGGTCTTTTACGATGGTAATCTAAATGGTGAAGCTTACCTAGAAATGATAGACCGAAAAATCCTTCCACAAATACGTATTACTTACGGAAACCGATTTAATCGTATTTGGTGGGTGCAAGACGGAGCTCCTGCTCACAGGAGAGTTATTGTGAAGGAACGCTTGCAGGAAGTCTTCCACCAAAGAGTAATTGCTACAGGCCATGACATTGAATGGCCTCCCAGAAGCCCTGACTTGACCCCGTGTGATTACTTTTTATGGGGTCATTTGAAAAATAGAGTATTTGCATCACAACCTATCAATTTAGATGATTTGAGGACTCGCATCACAGCTGAAATCAACTGGTTAAAAGACAATCCAGATCTTATCAAAAGAGTGATGGGGAAGATGAGAGCTCGACTCCAGATTTGTATCGATAGGAATGGCGGTCATGTTGAAAGAAAACGAAACTAAGCATAACTTTTGCAATAAGGAATAAAGGAAAATCTGCTTTGTATCTTATTAAAATTATGTTAAAGTATCTATTATTATGTATTTGTCTTTTCATTACATCGATAGCACACACATTATTTTTTCATTGACCAATTTTGCGCAATCCATTTTGTTGTACCCTTCAGTTAAAAGCAGATGCTTAAACACTAAATCGTTTAAACATGAATAAATTTGAACGTTAACAAAGAATAATTTGCTATATTAAATCAAACAAACAGATCCAAAATATCTCAATTTTTTTGAGGAGTTAGTACAATCTAAAGTTGGGTGTACTTTTTTGTGGGACATATGGTATAGGTGTGGGTTACGTTGGCATGTCTCAAGTTTTAGAACACGCATTTTGCGACATCTGGCAAATGTAGATGATTTTAGGCACAGTTTTTGTAAAATTCTCGTACACGTTGAACGATATTTTTAGTACTACTATATATATGTTTGTGGGTTCTTCTATAGGTATAAGTCATTATTTTAAGTTTTTATACTGTTATTAATCTTAAAATGCTGTAAAGAAAATTTAATAATGATATTATTTTTTTTTAATTATACACATATTTTCGTATTCGATCTGTAGTTTACATTTTGAAGCCTATTCGATTTCCTCTGGAATTCTATAAGTGATCCTTATAGGTCTATAGCGTACTGTATTCTAAGTACAGTACTACTGAATTGGAATGGAGCGCAATGTGGGAAAGGTAATTATAGTTAAATTTTAGTTACTGTTACATGGTTGCGGTATTAGAATTATTATTATTATTTTGTCTTGTTTACAGTTGAAGGTTTTGTATCACAAAGTATAGTTTCAGTGTCTTTTATACCATGTTATTCTTATTCTTATAAAATTGTTAAAGCTTAAAGTGTGTCCAAGGAGAGCATATTATTGTGCTTTTCGTTTGATATGATGGATATATCGAACAGCAGAAAGAGAGAGAGTTAAAAGGAGTTACAAGGAAAAGAAGTACCTCAAAAGGCCTTGCGGCCCATACCAAGGAGGTACCAATGGCAACGGGTGCCAGGGAAAATTTTTTCTACACCCTCAAATAGTGTGCAAGATTCGGTCTAACCTTTTCTTGAACAGATCCACAGATCTTGAACAGATTCCCACGTACACTAGTCCTAAACCGTTTCAAATCTAACTTCCAACCATTGTTGCGAGTTGGGTTATCATTTAAACTAAACATGTTCCTAAATTCGACATTGTTGAACCCGCGTAAGAACTTGAAAACTTCGATCAGTTGACCGCGCAGCCTCTGAGTTTCCAGCGAAAACAAATTCAGGGCGCGTAAGCGTCGATTGTAGCCCATATGCCTAACGGAAGGGATTAACTTTGTGGCCCTCGCATGCACTCGCTCCAGCCTCTCAATATCTTTCCTGAGGGTGGGCGACCAGAACTGCACAGCATACTCCAGGTGCGGCCGAACCAGAGAATTGTACAGAGAGAGCACAATCTCCTTGTTCCGAAATCGAAATTGCCTCCTGATATAACCCAACAATTTCTGGGCTTTCTTTTCCACCTCTACGTACTGTTTGGTAAACTTAAGGTCACTGCTAATTAGCACACCCAAGTCATTTTCCAAATCAGTGGCCTCGATATTACTCCCCAACAATGAGTAGTCCGACTTGGGATTGGCGTAGCCAATGTGCATCACCTTGCATTTACCCAAGTTAAGCGGCATTTGCCATTTTTCGGACCACTCTCCTAGCATACCTAGGTCCACACGCAGTTGCCCGATCGCCTCCGGCGTCCCAACATTGGCCTGAGCTTGGTGTCATCAGCGAATTTGGCGATCCGGAAAGGACTATATTCATCAACCTAGAGAAATTAGCAGGCCCATTTCGGACTCTGAAAGGTAAAACCTGGAATTCGTAATGGCCTCGGTTAGTGGAGAAAGCAGTCAATGCCCGAGATTCGGGACTGACCTCCATTTGCCAATAACCAGATGCTAAACCGAGGGATGAAAAGAAGTTAGCTTTCCCTACGTTCAGAATTGTTTCCTGCATGTTTGGAATAGGGAAACGGTCTGGGATGGTAATGTGGTTTAGGCGTCTAAAATCTATACAAGGGCGAGATGTTCCGTCCTTTTTGGAGACGAGAATCATAGGAGCGAACCAGGGACTAGCTGAAGGCTGAATGACATCCTGCTCCAACATGTCCGTGATGTGTTCCTCAATAGTAACTAATTGGGAATGTGGAACCCGATAGGGAGGAATGAAAATGGGTTTGGAATTGGGTTCCAGCTTGATTTGAAAAGGGACCAAATTAGTTCGGCCCAGAGGATCTCCTTTTGGGACGATCACATCTCTATTTCTTATCAGGAAATCGAGAAGTGATTCCATTAGTTTGGGATCCTGTAAGGCTGGTGACTCCTGAAGGGAGTGCTCCAGACATTTCTTATATTCTTCTTCCAATACTGAAGGGTTTAACTCTACGGAACGGGAAACACGATTTATCGTACTGGTGGGGAAATCTGAATCTATTTCTACTGTGGAAACAGTTCTTATTTTCTGATTTGAAGTTAATTCGATAGGGCTTTTTCCTTTGTTTAAACAAACAACAGGGATATCTGAATTCTGACTCTGACTAAGGACTTGGTCAATAAGAACATCTCTTTTGAAATTACTTTTTTCTGTAATCAGAGTACGCTCTGACCCTAATAATTTTCCTTGACTGTCGACTACTTTTGCTAGGAAACAGATCTTCTCGTAAGGTGCTACTGTTATATGCTTGGTAGGGCATATGAAAAATTGAGAATCTGACTCTGGTTCGGCGACTAAAATTTGCCTTATGGGCTGAACTGAAACTGGCTGACTGGAAACTGGCTGACTGGAAACTGACTGACTGGAAACTGACTGACTGGAAACTGACTGACTGGAAAGTAACTGACTCTGGGGGCTGATTTCTGGAGCGGTTGTCCCTCTGGATGCAACCGACTGTCTTGAACTGCTATCTAGTGGAGGGGGTTTCCTACTTCTTTCCGAAATCTGAATTGAACTAATTCTATTAGCATTAAGCTGTCTGTTATTCTCATGGAGATGGTGTGTCCTATTTCGACACTTTACTAGCTTTCCGGCTGGGTAAATCTCCCATTGATTCAGGTTAAAAAAATCCATACGTAGTAGGATATCTGTCTGAAAGGTGGCGACTGTGTCCACTATACAACATTTCGCGGGGTATACCGCGTTTCTAACTTCAAAACATAATTCAATTTCTCCGTATATAGGTATGGGTGTGCCCGTAACTCCTCTGAGTTGACAGGAGGGTGTCTTAATTTCATATTTGTAATCTGTACTCTCTAGTCATCCATCTACACATTGTTTCTTAATGAACGTCGCGTGTGTCCTGTGTCTAGGAGAGCAGTTAAATCTTGGTTATCAGTGCTACAATTTATTATTAAATCTAGGAGGTCCGCACCTAGCATCCGGATGGGGAGTTTGTGTGTGTATCTGAGTTCATTACTGTAATTTAGGAGGGAGGAGGTTGAACTGCTGCCTCCAAATTAGGGTCTAAAAAAGGGCTCGAATTGTCTTCTATGGGAGGACCTGGGTCATATTCTATGGTATCACCATAAGCTGGAGGGTGTTCTTGAAAACTGTACTCTGGGGAAAATGATTCCTCCGCGGATACTTCTACGTACCGAACTATCTGACCTTGTTGATTGTACTGGGGTTTGTACATGGGGTAATAGTGTGATTGACCCTGTGGTCGTAATCTATTTGGTTGGTGGTTCGACTGAGGCTGGGAATGGACTGGTTTCTGAGGATTGGAGGACTTTCGGGAACGTTGGTGAAGTGGGGCCTATACCCTGCAGGGGCTTTATCGGCACATTTTTGGCGATCGCCACGGCGATGACCATGTTCGTGACAGTGGGAGCAATAAGAGGGATAATTGCACTGACTCATCATGTGCTCAAAGCTATCGCAGTTAAAACACTGTGGAGAAGGGCGTGTATTCTGGGTTTGGGAAGCTTGTTTCTGGAGTGGTGTTCCCTGCATTGGCCTCGATTTATAGGGTTGTTGTTGTTGCTGTTGGTGTTGTGGTTGCTGCTGCTGAATGTAATGTACGGGGTTTCTCTACTGTTTCGGTAGTTCTGGTTTGCTAAATCTGGGTCATGTTCTCGTGTTTTATTTATGGCTACACTTACAGGTTTGTCAACTTTTAAAAACTCCTGAAACTTTTTTTAGGTGCTCCAGGTAGGTTTTGGTAAATGGTCGTTGCTACTATTAGATTTCTTTGTTTTGAAGTGAAAGTAGTGCCACATGCATATTCTGCGGCTCGGAGGGCTTGTCCTACGAGTTTATGTGTTCGTGTAATAAAATTATTTAAATCTTCATGTTCCTCTTTCTCCCATTTAGCTTGGAAGACTGCTTCTAACGTGGCTAAGGGTTGTACAAGTGTTATTTCTTTAAAAAATTCTAATACGTTTTGTTCAAAATTGTCCCATGTTGTAGCTTCGCAAATGGATGGGACGTAGGTGACTGTATCATAAGCATTCCTTTCTTTAGGGTCGCTAAACCTTTTTGCTTCCCTAATCTTTATATCATCATCGGTGATGTTTTCGCGTAAGAAATGTTGTTCTAAAGACTTAATCCAAGGTCTTACGCATGATTCAACAAAGTGATTATCTATGGTCCCCTTAAAAATTAAGACAGTATGGGGAAGGTTTACTAGTCTACCTAAGTTAATGTACTGTATGCTGGGGCGGGGGTTTGAGACATATTGGCTTGTACTTGATCTGAAGTTTGTGTGTTTGGGAATATGTTTGAAGGGAGCGGGGTAGGTAGAAGAATGGGTGTAGGGAAATTTTCGATGTCAGAAAGTGCACCGTCTGAATCGCTCATTTGTGAAGGTACTATTAATGTGTTCTAATTTGGTCTGCTTGACCGATCTTAATCTATGGAATGATCACTTGAGTGGTTTTCCTAACTACTCTATCTAAAAAATACACATTAAATAAATGAACAATAATTTGCCTAACTAGGAGAAAATTTGAAAAGATTGTAAACAAAATAATAATAAAAAATGTAAACAAGATTTCACTCGAATGTACGTGAAGGTACGGTAATACTATGATTGGTACATTGAATAAAATTATACTATACTAACTATAATAGTGGAAATAACTCGGTTTCACTAAAAAGAAATGTATCACTGGTGTATGGAATGTTAGCCCTGTTCAAAAATCAACTTTTTCTTAATTTCATAGGTTTCTGTACTTTTTCCCATGCTTTTTGACCTGAAAAGGCCGAACATCACAACCATTTTGACCTAGGTTGTTGGGAAGCATTGCCGCATGGAGCTTTAAGTTTTCTGCCTTGAAATCGGCCAAAAGCACCAGTTCCGGGGTCCCTTGAATCATGTTTTGCACTATAACTTTTTATCTAAACAAGATAGAGCAACAAAATAGGCACCAAATTAAAGTGTTTTTAATCCTCTTTCTACCTTATACAATTATGATAGTCTTGGAACAAGAAATGGCACATTGGTACATACAAAGAAAGATTTCAGAAATATCACAAAATTCGTTTTCTCACACTCAAGGCAGACAAGGCACCTTATTCATGACACAAATTTGAGATTAACATTTTGTCACAGGTCTAATCGATCAAGAAGTGAAAGCATTACATGATGATTAATTTCATAATGACATTTACACAGTCAGTTGTTGAGAGTTTGTTTCTTGAAGCTGTCAAAGCGGCGTCTGTTGAACTCCACAGCTTGAAGGAGATAGTCCCTTTGCTTGGCATCTGTTGTTATGACATTTGCAAAGTCGCTCATCATCTTGACACCACGTTCAGCAATGTCATTCACCGCTTTCAGATTCTTAACATAGTCCAACGCTTTTCTGTAGTCCTCATTCTGTGGCCAAGACGTGACAGGTTCCAGAAGCCACTCGGATCCAATGTTCAGTGTGTCCAGCAGGAAATGTGATTCTGGGCCAATGAGATCAACCAGGGTGGTCTTAGCTGTGACTCTCTGGAATAGAGGCTTTCCTGTTCTGAAGCTGTCTGGCTTCTCAGTGGCATGTAACTGGGCAGCAATGTCGTGCTTCAATGTGTCACTCAATCTACTGCTGAACAGGGCAAATGGCACGACTTCCTGCGTCAGGTACCATTTGTGGTTTTTCCATCTTATTAAGTACTGCATCAGCAAGCTCTGGGTCAGTTTTCTTGTACTTCAACATGTCCTGGATTAGACTTAGATCATTCACGGGAGCATCTGCAGCAGACATTGACATCATCCATACAGGAGTGTAGAACAGCGCAAGGAAGTGTTGAGTCTTTCCAGCTTTGATACAGTGTCTTCGTCGTACTCAAGTTGATCTGCAAACATCAGCATTTTCATGGAGTACAGGTTTCTGGCCATCCATCTGGCCTGATGAATGGCGCCTGGTCGACTCCAGTGAATACCTCGAGGAGGCGTTCCTCCAAGAACAATGACTGTCAGTTCAGCCATTTCCCTGTAGTCGGCTCTTGGAAGCCTTTCTGCTGTTAGAATGTCTTGGAGTATTTCTTCACTGTTCTTCTTCTTTTCCTTCAGCCATTTGCTGTTGATAGCCAGCATCTTTGGGTTTTCCTTGGACAAGTCCGTCCAAACATCCTTCAGATGCTCAAACCAGGGATTATCTGGCCCCGTCACCTTCCCAAACAGCTTCTCCCAAACTGCTCCTACTAGGATTTCCAGGATGTGATGTCGACAGGCCAGATAAAACACCTTTTTGTTCAGCATTTTCTCTAGCAGTTTGGCAGCTCCTCTGTGAACTCCACTGTTACTGGATGTAGTGTCAAAAACAAGGGCAGTAACATTATCCGTAAGTTCCCATGTCTCCAGTAAATCCATTGAAGCCTCAGCCTGAGCTGTGCCAGAAGAATTGTCGATGACAGGTACTCCCAATAACTTTCCTTCAGTGTATGAAGGTGGACCAGACACTAGCACAGCTAAAGTCTCTGAGGTACTTCCAGGTTCACTGCCCAAGACATCTTTGAGCAACTTTCCATCCCAGTGTAAGGCAGCGTACTGTGGGGGGTTTTCACAAAACTTGGACATGTGACTCTGGCTGATATTATACCTGGACAGCATTCTGTTGCGACGTGTTGTTGAGGTTGAGATGACGAAGTTATCCAGATCAGCCCCTCCAGCTTTCAAGGTGGCAGAAACCATGGCAGTAACTTGATTGTCTGATAAACCAAGACGATCAGCTGTATTGCAGATGACATCACATTCCATGACCTTCCTTGGAAACGTCAAAGTCACACTAGTCACAGTGTCTTGATGGTGAGAACATTCAGGACGAGGCTGATGGTAATCCATGTCCTCTGTGTTAGCGTCGTTGTCAGTTGAGTCACCCCAGGTAATGTCATCCACATGAACAACTGCCTCTTGTTCTGCTGCAGCTGTAAAATAGTACATGTTAAGACAGTAATTGTTAAGTACATGCTAAATATCGCAATGGAGTAAAACTTAAAACTTTTTGTGACGCTCAAAGTAATTAGTTTTACCTTGTTCTTGTCTATGCTGCAGTCTTTCATTCCTCGCTGCTTGCTGCAGGGATCTTGTCTCAAAAATCTTATCATGACCAGACATATGACCTTTCCTCTCAGTCTTTTGGTCTTCGTAGAACCTGATATCCTCATCTTTCTTCTCTCTGGATAACAGTCTGTTGTTCTGTATTTCCTGGATTGCATCTGGAGCTCCTATATCGAACAGGCTGTCTAATTCCAGCACAAATGCTCCTCTTTTTCCTCCAGGGTTACTTGCCCTTCCTTTGCTTTTCACCAGAGCACGATGTTTCTCATGTAGTTTCATGAAGAGCTTCATTGCGTTGTACTTGGTCATTGTCTTGATCCTAGCCATCTGCCAGAATGGGATGATAGATTCAACTGTTTCATATGCAAGGTCTTGAACCATGGGCTTCCCTGCATTTTCCGGTAAATTCTGAAGATTAAGGAAATACTGGAACGCCTGTCTGTTGGTGGGAAGCTGGGAACCACTGATAAAAGCTGAAGGGTATCCAACCAGGAAAGTTTCAGTGAGAGATCTGGTAGATGGCCCAGTTGACATCTGCCTGTGGACAGTACGTGGGGGTTCTGAGATATCAACTGTGCGCCCACGGAGCTCCCTCAGCTCCTTGCTTAATGCCATTGTGAAGTTGTAACTTGTAGATGGTTTTCTAGATTCTGATTGAGTTTCTGTTGTTTCCTGAAAAATGATAGATAATTAATTATTATTATTATTATTATTATTATTAATTATTATTTATTTATTATTATTATTATTATTATTATTATTATTATTATTATTATTATTATTTATTAATTTTATGCTCTTTCATTTGATACCTAATTTGTTGCTCTATCTTGTTTAGATCAAAAGTTAAAGTGCAAAACATAATTCAAGGGACCCCGGAATTTGCGCTTTGGCCGATTTCAAGGCAGAAAATTTAAAGCTCCATGCGGCAATGCTTCCCAACATCCTAGGTCAAAATAGTTGTGATTTTCGGCTTTTTCAGGTCAAAAAGCATGGGAAAATGTACAGAAACCTATGAAAATAAGAAAAAGTTGATTTTTGAACAGGCCTAATGGAATGTTCAGTGTTTTTTGTTAATTCTGGCTCGATACTAATTATTAACTATTAATTACTGACTTTTCAAATGTTTAGAGATTATTTAAAAGAAAGAGTTTTGTAATTAACAAGATTCCTACGGCGAAATCCTTGGAGACGTGTCCTGAAGACGTGTCTGCTGGCCACTTGTTCTTGGATGAAAACTAGGCGTGGAGAACTTGGAGTCGTGACACACAGGTTCAAGGGTGGATGTGACGAACTGGAAGTCGTGACACGCCGGTCAACTGGATGTTGGTTCTAGTTCCAGGATCTGGAAGACTGGAAGAATCCTGGATGCAGAGGTCGCCAGTTTTTAAAATCCCGGCTATAAGGTCGCCAGTTGTTAACCCCTCCGTCTATGGCCTGGGTTGGTTCGAAGTCGACAGGGGTTCTAGTTAGGTGGCAGCAACGGATGTGATACTTGCAGTAGTTTTCTCCTATATTACTCTCCGAGTTCTTCTATAGTGACTCGGAGGATTCTGGGAGGCTTACTAAATTCTCTGAAGATTCCCGGATTCTTCTTTAACGTATCGGAGAAGTTTAATGACTAAGTTCTCTGAAGAGAGCAAGGCTCAATGGAGAAGATAAAGACTATTTCTTACTGTATTTTACTGCAAAAATGTACAGGTAGTGCTCAGCCTTTGAATCTACTTCTCAATGAATATGGAAGATTTTTCGTAGGTTTATATACCCCAAAACTGCTAACATCATTATTATTAAATGTTGAAAAGGCTGCATTATTTTCGCACAATATTTGAAAATAAAGTAAATCTTTTAGCTGTGGTAAGGTTTAAACGAATAAACAAGATATTTGAAGATGGAGCCATATTTTTATCTTAAACCGCGTATTTTCAGATCTGATGCTATCATGATCTGCCAAGTTAACTAAAAGTGGAAATTGAACTATGCATCTTTACACTAAAATATGCATATGAGTAAAAATTAAAGGTTTAAGATTTATCATGCAATTATATGCTTAGGCGATTTTGGTCCTTATGTAAAAATGAATACATACACGTACATATACGAATATATAGGATTATATAAATACATAAACCATATAAACACATTAATTTTAAAAATGGATACAAGAACTATATAAATGAATATAAGAATTTCATGAAAGAATAAGATAGTAGAGGAATATAAGAATTAAATTATTCATGGTTCATTTTTACACATATATATATACTTTGAATAATAAAGCTCGGCTACAACATGGATTCATTTATTTAGCATGGGCTTATCGGGGATACTGTGTATATAGGAGATAAATAATAACATTAGTACAGGTAGAATCTATATAGTACAGTACGTGTACTGTATAAATATTATTTTCATTATTAAGAATTATTATATTTAAAAATAAAATGGAATCAGTTATTTAATGCAGTATATATATATATATATATATATATATATATATATATATATATATATATATATATATATATAATATATATATATATATATATATATATATATTAGACTGGCCCCCAAAAACTTATTTTTGAAAAGTGAAAGTCTCACCCCCTAAAATTGTTACCACCACCATCATAATATACTCGCACACTAAATTTCAACAATATCTATGCACTTTCGGTGGTGCCGACGGCCTCTTGTATTTTTCATTTATTGCGAAAATATCAATTGCTGGTAAAATTACTTTAAGAAATCCCGTAATTCGTAGTACAAATATTGTGTGCAAACCATGCCTATTCACAATCTTGTGGATTGTGCTCCACATGTTACACTGTTACACATGTTACACTGTTGAGTAGAAACACGTCTTCACGTCAGTATTGCTTAAGACACAGTGAGAGATTGATGTGCAAGTGTTTTCTCTTAATATTTGCAGATTTTATCCTTTACCATGTCCGATTCAATTGTAACAAGAAGAAAAAATGAAATATAGCTGATTGGACAGCCAATTGACACAATTGGCAGTAAGAAGCTTCCATCCAATGGAGATGTACTACGTCGGCTTTTCTGTCTCACAAACAGTAAGAAAACATTGAAAGAAGCATCCAACATAGTTTCTGCTGAAATTTTTGAGATTTGGGACAAGGCGAAAATACCCACCAGAGCCAAACAGCATGTACTAACGAAAATTCAGAAAATGTATGAGAACTTCAGATCACTTCAAAAAGCAAAATCAAACCGTAATCAAAATCAAATTAAAAAAGAAACTGAATTCCAAGATACTTTCGATAACCTTTTTGATATAGCTCACGCAAATGCTTTACAAATGATGTCAAATGAAGAAGATAGATCATTCCTACATGCTCAAAGAGAAAAAGGGAGGCGAGGTTACATGACTGATATCGATAACAAACTAGTCGCTAAGCAAATGCGAAAACGGAAAAGAGATGAAAGAAATGCTGCACTAAAAGAAGCTGAGGCATTGCGAAAGAAACTGTCTTCAGCTGCAGTTCAGTTCAGTAATAGCAGTTCAAGCAGTAGTAGTGATGAGCAACCAGAGCTAGGCACATCGTACACTCCTGAAATGACATCCAAACCTTCAAGCAGCACTATATCAAATAAGTGTAAACGCATCGTAACACCTGATCTGGCAATGGCATTTGATCGAACAAAAACAAGTGATCGTAGTGCTGTTATGGTGCTTTCAGCTGCTGCAACTTCTCTTGGAGATGACATTTACAATGTTGTTTTGAGCAGAAGTACTCTACAGAGGGCGAGGAGTGCCGTACCCAAACTTGTTTCTGGAGAAGGCGGAAAAATTGCAGAAGCAGTTCTAGAATGCTTAGACGATTGGAATTTGCGAGAATGTATTCAAGCAATGTGTTTTGATACTACCGCTAGCAATACTGCCAAAAAAAAAAGGTGGTGTTCTATCAGGAGGAGTACATTTTCGTCAACCTGGAGCTTTACATCGCGCTAGGTGGATGTCGCGAGTGATTTATGCCATAAAAATTGTATTGTTTCGCTCGCAGTTCAACCTGACAAAACAGGAACTGAGTGCAGTGGAACGCTTCTCTCGCTATGCTGTCCGCTTTTATGTGCCAAAATGGTTTGCGGCTCCTATCGCATCTTTTGCACCAAGAACCGATTTGGAGTATCTAAAAGAGTTTCAGCAATATGATGATAAGGGACTTTCAGCAATAGCTAGCAAAGCACTATGCCGTCACCTCTGGTATCTAAATGAAGAACTTGTGTCGCTTGCCTTTTTTGATGGCATAACTTTGCAAGTGAAACGGCAGATGGTTCAGGCATTGGAAAGACCTGGTTAAAAAATACCAGAAAAACGAATTGCTTTTGACCACACTCATGATGACCCACTAGAGAAAAGTCTGGCGGACTTTGTCACAAGCTCAATCGCTCCTTCTTTGAGAAATTGTCCCTTCAATCGACGTTTCTCGAAGTAGATCATGCAGAATGGGATAACAGGGACGACTATAAATTAGCTAAGGAATATGTTAAAACAATGAATGTTGTAAACGATAATGCAGAGAGAACGGTCTCATTAATTTAGAGTTTCAGCAGTCATCTCACGAAAAACGAAGAACAACTGCAGTACCTTCTTCAAGTCGTGGAAAAACACCGAGAGCAGTTTCCAGAGGCAAAGAAATCAATGATAAAGACAGGAAGCACAACAACCACATGAGTTAACATTAAAAAAGTGGATTAGGCCTATTGGGGATACCACTTAAAAAAAACGCGCCGGTTGTAGTTACCTCCTGGGTGGTGCGGAAAAAACTACACATTTCAGAGTCTGTCGGCACCACTAAATATTAGGGAATCCGGCTGAAACTTCACTCAAAACTTCCTATCGACACGCATAACAAATTCCAGGGGTGAGACTTAAGAAAAGAAAAAATTTATTTTTCACCCCTCTGAGCCTGGGCCGTTCTAATATATATATATATATATATATGAAAATTATTTCACAAAAGTAACACGTGAATAATATTTATGATGAAAATAACCACGAAGGAAAAGGAAACAGAATGGTGCTCAAGTGCTTTCATCTAATGATATCCTCAAGAACACCGAGTGTTCCTGAGGATGTCATTAGACAAAAGCAACTCTTGTCAATTAGTCCTAAAAAATAATTTTATATTGACTCTATCTTCTGTATATACATTATTAAGAATTATTATTATGTTAACTCCTCCGTCTATGGCCCTGGGCGGTTCGAAGTTGACAGGGGTTCTGGTTAGGTGGCAGCAACGGATTTGTTACTGTAGAGTATCTGGTACCGTATAGGGAATCGCAGAAGTTTCTCTTAAACTGCTCTCCGATTTCTTCTTGTAGGGCAGGGGTTCCCAAATTGGTGTTCCGCGGAACACTTGTATACCGTGAGAAGTGTTCCGCGGAACACAATTTGGGAACCCCTGTTGTAGGGGATTGGAGGATTCTGTGGAACTTACTAAATTCGCTGAAGGTTCCCCGATTCTTCTTGTAACGGATCGGGAAATTATTTTTCTCCATTTAAGACTAAGTTCTCTGAAGAGACCAAGGCTCGAAGGAGAAGACAAAGATTTTTTCTTACTGTAGTTTTACTGCTGAAATGTTACAAATAATGCTCTAGTCCAGGCAATCTAGAGCAAAAATAGCTTCAACCTGGGCAAAATTGCTTCAGAAGCTTTATAAACTGTTTCCAGCTCAGGAACCATTGCAGAATAACATATCCAAAATCCGACAAAATTGGACCTCGGGAACACCCCCAAAAATGAAATTCAAAATGGCGGACTGGCAGTTTCCTACGAAATACAATAAATTTTAATTTCGCTTTGTAGAGAGAGTTATGACGTTTTTCTTGATCAGTAAAATGTTTTAAAACACATTTTCGTTTCTAAATTAACCTATATGACACTAAAAATTGTATTAGGCGGCTAGTATTAAACTATGACGTCACGTAATGTAAATAAAATATACTGTATGGAGTGTATGTGAGAATGGACATTGCTACATCTTTATAAACTTATATTATATACAACTCTTTAATTCCTACTACCCACTATCAAATCTGCGTATTTGTGCTTGTCATTTTCTTTAAAACTGTTATTATGTACTCCTTTTAAATACTGCAACACAGTTTATTAATTTGTGTTTTCTGTTTCAGACTGACTCGGTGTACGGCTGACTCGGTGTGCGTCCGCCTTCAAGAATGCAGACCCCTGAAGAATTGTGCGTGATTTGTAAGGAGAAATTGGACAGCGGACAGGAAGTGGTTCACATCTCGCAAAAAGGAGCAGATGGTATAAATTCATCCAGCCGCAGCCGTGGAAGCGATGTTGTTGCAACAGCTGGAATAAGTGTTCACGTTGTATGTAGGAAAAGGTTTACGGATAAAAAGACCATTGAAATAAAGAAGCGACAGACCGCAGCCGAGGCAATACCAAGGAAAAGTGCTCGTTTTCATGAATACGCATTTTCCAGTGCTACTCACTGTTTGTTTGTGATACCTTTGTGGACTTTTTTTCCAAACACAAACCAAAATCAGAGCATGTCAAAATATGAACTACAGAGTTCTCCGAAACCATAAAAAGGTGCTGTGAAAGCCGCTGCGATGAATGGTCGTTTAATGTAAAAGGCCGTCTGGAGTATTATCTTCGTGATCTTCCTGCTGCAGATTGTGTCTACCATCACACCTGCAGCGTAAATTTTCGAAGTGGAAAAAACATTCCTCGCGCATACTCCTCCGACGATCGTGATTCGAAGAAAGGGAGACCAACTAATGAAGAGCAACACCAAGCATTCCTTCAGACCTGTGCTTACCTGGAAGAGAATGATGATGAACAACTGTTGATTGGAGACCTAATTTCCAAAATGGAGGAATATCTTCAAGGAAGTCAGAGCTCTGTCTACGAACGCAGGCACATGAAGAGAAAGCTTTTAGAACGTTACGGAGACAAGATCATAATATCAGGTGAAAGTGGGAAGGCAGATGTAGTAACACTACGAGAGACAGCTAATGAAATTCTTATAGATTATCACAAAAAGTCGAAAGAATGTGATATAGATATAGAGCTACAGAAGATTTACCTAGTAGAAGCTGCTGCAAAAATAATCAGAAGTGATATCAAGTCTGTCGACTCGCCTAGAAAAGATGTGTATCCATCTCCAAATGACATCACTGCAGAAAGTGCTCTTGATTACATTCCGAACAGTCTGAAATTGCTATTATCAAAAGCATTTGCGGGACAGGATGCTTCAAGAAAAATAGGTGCAATTGGGCAGAGCATTATGCAAGCAACCCGTCCTAGAGGATTACTATGTCCACTACAGATCGGTTTGTCGGTTCAGCTACACCACAACTTTAGGTCAAGATACCTTATTGACGTTCTCCATCAGCTGGGTTACTGTTCGTCGTATGCAGAAGTAACAAATTCGAAAGAAACGCGGCGCTGGCAAGTGGGTCTGGCTCTTTTACTGTTGATGAAAACACTGCAGTCTTCTAGCAGCAGATAACGTCGATCATGATGTCTGCACTTTGGATGGGAAGAATACCTTTCATGGAATGGGTATGATTGCCGCAATAACTCCGAAGATCAAGATCCACCCTTCTATTCACAGGCGTAATGTTGGTGACAATGACATTAAGAAGATTGCAACCGTTGACATTAGGGAATATAGACACGCGAGAAGCATGTTGAGGGACATCTCATTCCGCGAACTTCCAGTACCCACTGCCACCATAAGTCGACTTAGTCTTCTCTGGCAGATATCTTCAGCAGAAAGATCAGGTCCAAGTTGGTCCGGAACAATGCAGGCAATTCACGGTGGATCAAGTGTCTCACATCCAGGTGTGGCGTCGATCACGTTCCTTCCCATCATAGATATGTCGCCAACTGACATGACCTGCATATTTTCGACATTACTATATTTGAGCAAGATAGCACGCGATCAAAAAGTCCCATGCATTATTACCTTTGATCAGCCTTTGTTCTGGAAAGCTTCCCAAATCATCAATGAACAGAGAGACCTGCAGGACATTGTTTTAATGCTGGGATCATTTCACACTCTGATGAATCTTTTGGGAGCAGTCGGTACTCTTATGAATGACCTGCTCGACGATGTTATGACCGCCAAACAATCAGTTGAGGATGTGGAATCTTCGAATGCATTGTCTCAGATTGCTACCACTTTGGATGCGAAGAAAACTGACCTACAATCTACTTCGCAAACAAGTCAACTCTGGTTGGAATATCAGCGAATGATCAACATTGCACGTTCCTTGATAACAGCAGACAGAACCGGCTCGTGGGATTTGCACTTGCAAGCTATGCTGGAGACCATCCCCATAATTGCAGCAGCCGGACATCACAATTACCTGAAATCGATATACCTGTACCTGCAGAAAATGTTAAGTTTGCCTTCTGAAAATCCAGCCGTTAACAAAATGTTCCAGGAAGGTAAGTTTGTGGTAAGAAGAAGCGACAGATTATGGGCCGGACTCGGCACAGACCTGGTGATAGAACAAGTACTAATGCGTTCCCTGAAAAGCAGAGGCGGACTGACACGCGGAAGTGGATTTACAGACATCCAAAGGACAACGTGGCTCTTTTCTATGCCTCTGTGTTCCACTTATAACTTAGCAATGCAGGAATACACCAGAGTTTTGTTGGAAAGTAGTGAACAGCACAAGGAAATGAGGGGAAGTAGACAAATCAGGGACAGTAATGACATGAAGAAAGTACTTGAACGTCTGGAATCCTTATCCCCATTCCATTCTACCTCGGGTCTCTGCAACATTGTAACAGGGCTAAGTGCTGATCCTGGAGTTAACGTTCATCAATTGCATTCAATCGGTACGAACATTGTCGTAAAAATGATTGGGAAACAAGCCTTTACATATTCTGCCAAAAGATCTGACAAAGTGAAAACACTAGGATCTGCTTCTGCCGTTGTGATCACTGATGCTTCAGATATAGAAGTAGATCCTGCACTACTGTTTCAGAGAATGATGACTGTTGCCACTGGCGGAGACATGAATCTTGAAGATGTCATGTGTTACGAACTGTGTGCATATCCTCCTGCATTGTTCGAATCACGAAGTATCTTGAGGAAACCCGATAAGTCTCAGCTAGCTCATGCAATAATCAAATACACTGACACTTTACGCATGGAAGAAGTTCAAGAAATTCAGTGCACAGACCAGTACGTATTGGATGGTGGATCTCTACTACATCGTGTTTCCTGGCGTCAAGATGAAACATATGACAGCATCGCCAACTCATATGCCGATTTCACTCTGAAAACATATGGAAAAGCAATCATTGTTTTTGATGGCTACAGCAGCTCTCCTACGATCAAGGACATGACCCACAGAAGACGCAGCACCAAGACAAGCAGAAATGTGAATCTCAGTCCAAGCATGAAGTTTGTTGGCCAGAAGGAACACTTCTTGGCTAATGAAAACAACAAGCAAGCATTTATTTCCCTCGTAGGTGAGATGTTGAAGAAGCACGGGTGTACTGTTCACAACGCAGATGGGGATGCTGATGTGGACATCGTTCGTGCAGCAGTTTCCTCATCAGAAAATGCAACTACAACAGTAATAGGGGAAGACACCGACTTGCTGATTCTCCTTCTGTACCATGCCAAGGACAGTGGTTTCAAGTTGTACTATCGCAGCGATATAAGACGGGGACCATCTCCTAATCCTGTGTATGATATTCTCAGCATTCAATCATTGTTAGGCAATGACATCTGCAAGTATCTCCTGTTTGTGCATGCTTTCACGGGCTGTGATAGCACATCCAGAATTTTTTCGATCGGTAAAGCCAAAGCATTCGACACACTGATGAAGGTGGCTGAACTCCGTTCAGTTGCAAATACATTCTGTTCTGATTGTTGCCAACACTCTGACATTGAAGCCGCTGGAAGAAAGGCAATGCTTCTGTTGTATGGCTGCAAAACACTTGAATCCACTAACGCACTACGTCATCGAATGTTAGTTGAAAAGGTAGCTACAGCTAAATCTTTTGTTACACCCGAACGTTTGCCACCTACCGATGCGTCCACAAAGTACCACAGCTTTCGCACATACTTTCAAATACTAATCTGGAAGTCTACAGAAGAGAAGATCGATGCAGAACAGTGGGGTTGGTATGTAAAGAATAATTCCTACTACCCTACAGCCTGCGACAAGCCACCAGCTCCAGATTATCTACTCAACATGATCCGCTGCTCCTGCAAGACGAAATGTGCTACTTCAAGATGTGGATGCAAGCGTAATGGAATGCCCTGTTCAGCCGCTTGTGGCGAGTGCCAAATCAGTGGTTGCGATAACAACCCAAGTACCGGTAATCTATCCGATGATAGTGATGAAGAGGATTAATTTCTGTATGTTTGTGACCAGGTATCACTTCTTCTGTAATGAACATAACTTGAAACTGGGAAAAAAATAATTGTTGTATTATTGATTATAAAAATCTGTAAAAAGCTATATAACATTATATTTGCGTAATAACTGGTTGTGTTGTATATTGTTGAATTATTTAAAACATTACAACTGAAAGAAAAAGCATCAAATGTATCTCTATAAATAAAAGCGTAAATTATATATATATTTTTTTTTTCGTAGGAAACATCCAGTCCGCCATTTTGAATTTCATTTTTGGGGGTGTTCCCGGGGTCCAATTTTGTCGGATGTTGGATATGTTATTCGGCAATGGTTCCTGAGCTGGAAACAGTTTAGAAAGCTTCTGAAGCAATTTTGCCCAGGTCTAACTACAAATTGCCTGGACTACTCAGCCTCTAAGTTAGATCAGCCAAATCAGAATGACAATTTGAAAAATTACACGAGTTTACATACCTAAATTTTGTGGACATCGTTATTATTTAATATTGACTTGTTTTGTTTTTATTCTCAATAGGCTGCATTATTTTGCAAAATATTGGAAGATAAGGTAAATATTTTAGCTGTGGCAACGTCTAAACAGATAAGCAAGATATTTGAAGATGAAGCCATATTTTTATTTGAAACCGCATATTGACAGATCTGATGCTATCATGATCTGCTGAGTTAACTAAAAATGGAAATTGAAGTATGCATTTTATTATGAATTACACTCAAACATGCATATGAGCTTAAGGCTTAAGATTTAAAATTAAACGTTAAGCAAGACATGACTTCATCTTTTATAACGAAGAGAGAATGTATACAGAAAATGAACATTGCAAAATTTAATCAGGTTTCATTATTAAGCTAAATCTAAAAAAATTATTAAGTAATTTTAAAAAGAAACAATTCACCAATTATTTGGCAGAAATAAAATAGAAAGCAAATCAAAAACTTATCCAAACTCGCATCAGCGTTTATGCGATTTTGGTGTCTATGTAAAAATGAATATATGAATATAAATGTATACAAAAATAAGTATTATATGAATATAACGAATATAAGGATTATATAAATATAAGGATTTATGTAAATATACGAATTATATAAGAATTATATGAATAAATATAAGAATACAGGAATTTATTCATTGTTCATTT
The DNA here is from genome assembly GCA_023014485.1 of Bathynomus jamesi. Classification (NCBI taxonomy): domain Eukaryota; kingdom Metazoa; phylum Arthropoda; class Malacostraca; order Isopoda; family Cirolanidae; genus Bathynomus; species Bathynomus jamesi. Next base: position 366,250 of record JAJOZX010003543.1, on the reverse strand, counting down.
TTGAGGGCTCTCCCCTCTAGAGTGACATTAATACAATAACATCCTAACTAATTCTAACTAGATGATAACTAATGGGTTTTTTATAATACAGATTTGTATACACAACATAAGTCGGCGTGGTTAAGTTACGATGCACAGTAATTAAAAAATCAAATCCTTAACACGACACTTGCTTAGAGAGTTATTAACGAACCACGGACCTGAGCCGAACCGCCTGCCAAAAGGGGCCAAAAGGGCGAGGCACGCACTCGCAAGATGGGTGAGGCTTCGACTGCCCTCTCAAAGTGTTTGTACTTCCCTTGAGAAACTCCCATGGTGCCACGTTTGCAAAAGATTTTTAAGGTTGCAAAGGTTGTCTAACAATGATATTAGCAAAGGAATTTATATAATTTTGGTTCTACACTTAACTCCTTTATGTGATTTATATTTGCCGGAAAGTACATTTAGAATTTAGGAATCTCTGTTTAAGATTATAGATTTGGCACATTGGGGTCGTTAGGGTCAAGAAAGAGGCCAGATGATCCACTTAAGCATCGAGGCGAGATATAAAATATTAGAAATTCAAAGATTAATACTTTAATTTGCACACAGAATAAAAGGATTAATACGTTAATTTAAACAACCAATGATATTGGTAAATTTTAACAAAAATTTATTTTCCTGTGGAAAACCTTCTCCACATGGCTCCCCTCCTAGAGTTGGAACTAGGGGGTTAGTTTGAATATCCTCTCAAACAAAAGCAGTTGGATGTAATGTTCCATAAGGACAAAAGAAATAGTTAAATAAAATACATCTACGTACTTAATACACTATATTTATTAGTTAAATTTTACAGTAAAATCGATACTTATGCACTAATGAACACTTATAATTAACGGTCACTTGTGTGTCCTTGAGCACTTGGAGTCTGATTTGTCTAGGTCCACTTTTTACACTGGTCGAAGTTCACCGTGTGCATACACTTTTAAATCAAACCCGATTTTTATCAACTTTATGGGAACAAAATTTGAGAGAAATGAATTTCATTGAACTATTGGAAAAGTAATTAAGTGAAATTGATACGATTTCTGCAAGATTTAGAACGGATATAGGTCGTTTGAGAACTTTTTTTAGAACTTTGGAATTGACTAAACTCTATGATTCATGAGAGCAATGTCCTTAGCTTAGATCAGTTAAAAAAAATGATCAACCATAGGTTTTATTCGCTTAGAACACTTCTTTTTTTATGTCCTTTTACGTTTAACGCCACGTACTGGTACCCCCTTCTTCTTCCGGACAGACCTCTTTTTCTTCCCGCCACCGCGCATTTTTCTCTTTGCATCTTTGATAATTTCGTCCCATGTACGCTTTAAGTGCTTTTTTAGAGCATTATGTCTTCTACCGTGTTAAGACCTAATTGAAATGCTTTCCTCCCAAAATATCTGACACCCCTCTTCAGCAAGGGGACAGCCGTACGCAGTATAGTTGAAAAAATGGATCCAAGCCCACTCCCGCGCTGGTATCTCACCCTTCGATAGACTGTGAAAGGCCTTCGAGTCATTATAGCACAGTGCGACGAAAGTGTAGCTTCACTGTTAAGCCCCTGTCACCGAATGGGAAACTTTTCCCCCCTAGTCGTTCTTATATATATATATATATATATATATATATATATATATTGAGATATTGGTTAATAGATTAGTTGCGACATTAACATAATGAGGTTTGTCATATGTAATTCTCAAGCTCCGTCCTCTATGATTGAGAATGTGAGCGATGCGCAGCAGGCGTTCCTGGGTATCCCCAACAAACTGATGTTCCACGATATTACTGTAATTATAGCACATGTCTGGGGCAGGGTGGCCATCGTTCAACTTCTCCAATTTCAGCTGATACATTAGGCTGGACATGTCATGTGTTTCGTAAAAGGTATCTCTTTGGAGGACGTATGGACAGGCGTGCCTATGTTTACGACTTCAAAAAGTAGATCGGCGGTTAGGTAGGACTTTTCAAGACTCTTATTTAAACCCCACACAATATCCGAAGCTGTGTCATAATGACCGAGCCCTAGTGTTAATTTTGTGCTATAGTACTGTGTCTCACCGGACAAAACTGATCGCATAGTATCACCTAAGGTTATGCCAAATTTTTCACACTTGTCGAATCTTCTAAGAATCAGAAAATGTCCTGTTCCTTTTCAACACTTAAAAATTTGGTGGCTAACTGAAATTCACAAATTCCAACCTCATATGACTCACGACCCAATCCTATGGGACCGTGGAGTTCTGTTACAAAGTTGGCTAGAGTGCTGTTAGGATGTACAGACAGAGAAGAAGAGGATGGGAGTATGACGTAAAAGTGGTTAGGCGCCATGCTGCATACTATCATATTTAAGCTTCATTATTCCTGAACCTTTGCTGCCTAAAATTTTAAAAATTTTAAACACGTTTTTTCCTAAATTAAATGTCACTTTCTGCATCTCCTCGCAGTAAAAGCCTCCTGAAATTTCTTCCCCATTCAAATCTTCAACGTAATACAGCATTATCTTGTCTTTAGGTCTCATAGCCCTAACTTTTAAAATCTCACGTGTCAACCTTGCTCATATCCCTTCGCGAATTTATTACCCAAACGCGACAGCTTTACATAATCATTGATTTTGAAACGCGCAGAGTGTGGCGACGCTCTACGAATATGTCTTCTCACCGCACGCTCTATGTGCGTACCTCTCTCTAAAATCTCGTTAGGTTTTGTCCCAATTGCACGGTGGTGTGAACGGTTGTAGAATGAGGCCAGCAACTCCAGAATGTCTATATATCTGTATGTGTTTTTATGTGTAAAATAGCGATGCATACGTTCCTTTATCGTACGTTGAAATCTTTCAGCTAAAGAGGCATTATGTGTACAGTAGAATTGCTAGTGTAGTAGCTGATATTAAACTCTGTCAGCATGTTCTGAAAAGCTCGGGTTATAAATTCTTTCCCCATATCCGTACAAAAATAGCCAGGAATCCTGTTTTCTTTCAACATCAGCGTTTTGGTAACATAAGCAAATGATTCAGGCGATTTATTTTTCAGGGGAATTAACCACAGATATCTAGAGAATACATCTTTTATGAATAGGATGTAGCGGTAGCTACCATTATGCACTGAATATCTTTGCATGTCTGTTAAATCCGCCTGTGACTAGAGTTAATCGATGCCACTGTTGTCTTGGCTGTTTTAAATCTTTTTCTCACCGACCTATGGAGTGTATAAGTATCCTGCGCCCGCAAAAATTTCTCAACATATTTTTTTCCCTATGCCCTCATTATAAACGCCTCTGTACAGTCTATCATCGCCTCCATAGGAGGCTGGGCTAGCAATGTCATAATAGCGTTTTCTTAATATGTTAGCCATTTGCGTATTTTAAAGGCACGCGGGGAGGGTTGACCGTTGTTGTTTGGTCTCTTCTTTCTCCTCTTCAGAGATGCTACCGCTGGGAGTGATGGCGTGCTCAGTTGTGGCACATGCGGAGCTTGCTCCACGTCTTTTAACCTGTTCAGATTTCCTATCAATGTTTTGGGGACATTTATTTGTTGTAGTCTTGCTTTAATATGCTTCCAACTTGATGGTGAGGGCCTATCCCACTTTCTCACTAGATCATGGTCGATGTCAACGATATTCGAGCCCTGTACCTTTGTTCCTTCAACAATGACCTCACCTGTATCGCTCGACTGTATGATGGGATCCTCACTCAATAGATTATAAAGACTTAAGCCTCTATTCCTCAATGTATGTGGGAGACTGCTTTTTAATACATGCTCGATATGTTGTGGGGTCGATCCGTTATTCTTTGACTGGTCATCTCTAGCATCAACCCCAGGTCCTATGCATCCATGCTGAACGTTGTCTGCGCTGTGCCTAATAACTACGGGGACCTCTGTCGGATTCTTATAATTTTCGTACTCATGAAGAAATTTCTGCAGAGTTTCTTGGTAAAGATTCTTTTCTTATCAGGTGACTTTTCACTGTTTAATAGCTTTAACAATTCGCTTTCCATTCTTTTAAGCCTGCTTTTACAGAGTTCTAGAACCGTATCTGGACTCTTTGAGCTTTGCAGTGAAGCATACACCTCGTGTGCAATCACGATTACTTTCTTCATCATATTAATCTGGTCAGTAAAGTTCCCAAAACTGAAAAGAAAATGGGGAGGAATGAACCCCCTCTTTGTACACTAATTCGTTTTTTCTTCCGCTGAGCTTGACTTTTACGAGCGAGTGTACGTATTGTTCTTGTAGCGGCGTAGGCGAGCCTTCGGAGGGGGTTCATTGGTACATTACATTTTATAACATAAAGACAGATTTCGCAGATGCATTTTAAAAAGTTGGAGTCAATATTTTTAACAAACATCTGTTGCAATGCCCGGGGCAATCGATGTTAGATTTTTATTAATTCATGGTATTTCTTTAGCCTTTTTGTCATTCTGGAATATACACCGTTTCAGGCTCGTTTGGGAATATATTCGTTCTTAGAAGCACCCTAAACGTGTTTCGTGGGTGAAAGTCACAAAGTAAATATCTGTAATGTTGCCTTATAGCTTCTTTATAAACTTCCAAAAACTCCTTACGCTAATTCGAGAACATTTGATTGGCTAATACCTCAGTTTGTATCTCTACGTTGCGCGAATAAGACTAGATATTGTGTATTTAACGACACATCGCGCATGTATCTATTTTTGAAAAATAGATTCTGATTGATGAAGAATACGCTTATGTTAAGATGGTGGGAGAACACTGTAAATGTCTTGGCAAACGTTTTATCCATTTCTAACATGAGATCGTTAATTACAACGACTGTATGTTCATTTCTCTTTAATGAATTAACGTCATATACACCTTCGTGGAACAAAATATCATCTTGGTACTCGTTGAACACTGACTGGTATGTCGAATAGCACCATATGACTTTATGCAAAAATTTTGAGAACATCTCCCCCTTATCTTTAATAATTTTAAGCATAAACACAGTTTTACCACATCCTGTAGGGCTAGATATAATACATGTGGACGGGCTCGTGAACCTGAATTTGTCTACAGAATCCATGTCTAACACGTCACACTCCTTAGTGGAACATTTACAAAATATAATAAAATTTTATGTGGTGCTGCTTATATTCTACATTCTTGTTTTTCCTCTTCTTCCACAGAACCGTGAATCATCGATATTACAGACGATTCCGATGGCAGTGTAGTTGTGGCTACAGGATTCCCCCCCCGCTAGCAAACCCACACCAGCGACACCTGTAGCGCCCCCACGCGACAATTCAAAGCGGAGGCGTGATGATGAATCGCCTTCCACGTCAGATGTAAGGCGCGCCAGGAGTGCACCGGTTGTTAGATTCCCATTAATAGAGTCCCAGCCCTCTACGTCTTACGACACAACCCCCACACTAGTTCCTCCCACTAATAAAAGTGTGCCCCCTTAATCCTGTTCAATTCCGGTTGCAACCTTCACAGCAGCAACAGATTCTCATTCTGTAGAAGCTGGTATAACAGTATAACATTCGAAATGGTGTGCACCGCCACCCCCACCCAAGCCCTGACTAGAAGCCGGTACGTATTCAGGATCGACCAGCGAACCATGTATAACAGTGGTGCTGATCACGGACTACGGGCGTAGTTGAACGTATTGTGGAGTTTTCCCTTCAGAACAGCGAAGGACGTGAAGTCAGAACGAGGTTGTCCTTTGGGTTCGGGTAGATGATGTAGATGATTTTTTGGTAGTAATACCATTCAGACGCTTGGCAGCTGTAGATATAGAGGATATATTAGGCCGTATAATGCAGGCCTCTCAAAATACAGTAGTATAGCCTTCAATATAGACAACTTCACGGTAAATATTGACCGTGTATTCCATGTTGCTGGTCATAGTGCCACACCTTATACTCTTAACTTCAATTCTCAGGCTATTTACAGATGGCATATAAACTCCGAGCGTGGTTGCGTCTTTATAGCAGTAGTCTTAGCTCATATGTTTACTGTGCTAAATACAATCGCGTATAATATCTGGCTGCCTACGGTTGTGCAGCGTGCCCTTAAACTGGCTTCAGATTGCAAGATCGAGTTTGACTGTAATATAGGTCCTGAAGAGCTGAGAAGGGTTGAGCAGGAAATGATTGTTCGTATAGTTGTGTTTGGAATGGATGATCGTCGTAGGACTGTGTATGTTTTTAAAAGCAGTGCGAGAGATCGTACAAGACCCCTACTTATTTTAGGGCTGTCAGGGTCAACGTATCTCCCCATCCATAATATAAGTGACGTTTACCCGAGTTATGATAAAAGTCGAAAATATGGAAGGCATCATGATTTGTGTGAGGGATGTCTCGAGTTTGCGGACAACAGAGTGAAACATTGTAAAGATTGCCACATGGTATGTGGGCAGTGAAAAAGCCCCAAATGTGAAAGTCGTGTAGTTGAAGCTGAGATGAGGGACTGTAATGTGTGTAAACGCACATTTTTCAACAATAAATGCTTTGAACTCCAGTCAATTAGCGCTTGCAGGAAAATGAGAATCTGTGAATGTAGTATGTTTCAAATGATGAATAATTGGAGGAGATTCACCCATAAATGTAATGAAATTTACTGTTCTACATGCCATGAGAAATATAGGGCAGATGGTATGAAGCATGTATGTTATATGAAAGATGCTAAGCCTAAAAATAGACCATGTATAACTGTGGACTACGATATAGAAACATATACGGTTGCTGAAAACAAAGAGGTTATCCCACATCTACTTGTAAGCCAGACTATCTGCGATGAGTGCCTGGAAGTCGAGTGTGATGAGTGTCACAAATGTGGTAAACGAACAAACGTTTTTAAAAAGATTGCACATGACAACCCCGTGAAATTCTTTGTGTCCTATATTGTCAAATTAGCAGACAAGTTCAAGAAAATTACCGTGTATATTCTTGTTCATAACAGCGCAAAATTTGACACACAATTACTTTATAAGGAACTGCTTGAACACGAGTCATCGGAGGTATTTATAGGCGACCCCTTGAATAGAGGAAACAAGCTTATACAGATGCAAATAAGAGGTAATGTTCAGTTTAAATACACTTTATTATTCACACCTTGTAAATTAGCAAAGCTACCCAAGGTGACGGACGTAGCCGCCGAAGTTTCAAAAGGGTATTTCCCCTACACTTTCCTCACTAGCGACACTTTAAATTACGTAGGCCTGCCTCCCCCCAAACATTACTTTAACTACGCCAACATGAGAGATAGTGAGCGTGAAGATTTTGATCGCTACTACAACAGTTTTAATGAAGATAATCCTTACAATATAGCGGCTGAATGTGAGCGTTCTTGCGTGAATGATGTGCGCGTGCTTAGAGTATGTTTCCAGGCCTAAGAATGTACATTGACGGGTTCAACTGCGATCCGCTGCAAGTCGCAACCACGATCTCATTGTGTTTTACGGTGTTCAAGAACAATTTCATGGCTAAAGAGACAGTCTGTCATTCACAGAAACAATCCCTGCAGTTATGAGTATAAGGCTATTTACTGGCTCATACACCGACAGCAACAGACCGGTGTATACATAAAACATGCCCGCAACACGAAGAAAATACCCATCAAGATCAATGGTCGTGTTTTTAGGATTGATGGTCTAAGCGAAGACCGCGTCACTGGTGAGAAGACTACGTACTCCTTTAACGGTTGCTGGTGGCATGGATGCCCACGTCCTGAGTGTGGGATTGTAGGAGATATCCATGGAAGATTTGCCGACAGTCTTGCATGGACCCGTACCCGCGATCAGCTTATAGGTTCCCAGTTCACTCACAAGGTCTTGTGGGAGCATGAGTATGATGCACGGATGGAAACAGATGGACAGTACCACGAAGAAATAAACACCATCAAAAGTTCAATGGTGTTGGATCTTCTCAGATGCGGCGATAGCTTGTTCGGTGGACGTACAAATCCCTTCAAGCTATACTCTCCGCCTGCGGAGAGCGTGAAATTCCTTTACTACGACTCCTGTTCTTTATACCCCTACGTGATGAAGAACAATCCGTACCCCGTAGGAGCACCTGAAAAACTGGTGGGTCCAGCCCTGCCCACCATCGAAGAGTTCTCAGCAAATTTGAACGAAAACTATTTCGGTCTTTCTTTCGTAGACGTGCACACTAGGGTGTATCATGCTCATTGAAGCGCGAAATTCAAGATTGGCAGTATGTATTCCTATGTAAAATTAAATTTTAGGAGGGGTTTGTTTACTTGAACTTTTGCTAAAAATAACGTTTAAGTCTTCAAATTTCCACTTTTTCGTTTTCTGGTTATGTACAGAACAGCTATGCAGGACATACACTGTCGTGCAAATGTAACAGACCGGTTTCTTACCAAACAAAACCATTGTAACAGCTGTTATAGGTCACTAGAGTTTCACTGTGATAATTTTCTATGTTTCAGATACAAAGCTTGGTGAAGATTGTGTAGCCACCATGGTTAAGCAAGGACGAAAGACAAGAAAAAGTTCTGGTTCAAAGCTGAGCGATCTGGTGGGTCCAGGCAAGCAGTTATTTCCCACAGAAGTTCCAACCTGGAGAGCTGTGTTTCAGAGAGGAATCCTCCTCCAGGAAGAGAAGCTGCTTCTGGATGATATGAAGAGAGCTCAGTACCCTCTGCAAGATTTGGTTAAGGACTTGGCATCACTGGTACTGGCACAGTGGCGCAAAAGCAATGCCAAGTTCACTCCTCCTGTGATCATTCAAGAGAGATCCATTGCCAGGAAGATTCTTGTCAGGTGGAATGAAATGATTGACCTAGTGAATGGCAGAGTGAAGGCTGCAAAGAGAGAGAAGAATATCTGAACTGATACATGTTTGACATAAACAACCTGCAGATATATCACTCTCTGTGGAACTGAAGCATCTGGCTGCTCTGGCTGTGCTGCTAGAGTTTATGTCAACTGTGACTGTCCTGTACCTCAGAAGATTCCAAAGCTAGAGCTAGAGTGGCTCCATTACCAGAGGATCAAAACCTCAGAAGTTTCTGGCTTCCGGATGGCATCTGTTGATGTGAAGGAAACAGTGAAGCAGGTGAAGGCTGCTAAGAGGAAGGAGGAAGAACAGAAGGCAGCTGAGAAGAGAAACAGAAAAGAGGAAGAAGAAAAGAAGCTACTGCTTAGAGCTGATGATGGTGATGATGATGAAGATGAGGTGACTTCCTTGCAAGAGTCTCCAAACAGAGCAGCTCCTACTGCAGACAGATTTTCCCAGTACTGCACCAGGCACAAGCTCCAGTGTCAACACTGGCAAAGTCTCCACCTCTGCCAGAAGGAACTACATGGATATCTCAAGCACTGCTGCAGCTGCAGTCAGGTTCAAGGTGGCAAACACTCCTGCAGCAGCCATTGCAACTGGTTTCTTGCAAGATCTCATCAAAGCTGGCCATCTATCTGCTGATAAGGCATATCTAGCTGTTGACAGGATGACGATGTGGAGGGGCAAGGAGTCTGTAATAGGTGCCTCGGTGGAGGCCCTGGAGAAAAGGACAGAGGGAGAGGAGATCAAGGGAATTTTCTTTGATGGAAAACAAGATAAGAAGACAAAGATCATGAGGTACAATGAAGAAACTGGCCGCTTCCATCCTGATATTACAACTGAAGAGCACTACAGTGTTATTTGGGAACCTGAGGGGAAGTATCTCTTCTATAGTACACCAGAAGAACCTGAAGGAAATGAGAAACCTGCAGTGAAGATAGCTCAGGCTTTGTTTGAATGGATTAGTACTCATGGTGCTAAAGATACTATTGTGGTCCTTGGTGGTGACTCCACCAACACAAACACAGGACCTGATGGAGGAGCCATCACTCACTTGGAGAGACTGCTAGGTCACAAATATCACTGGCTGATATGCCAGTTGCATATTAATGAACTCAGCCTCAGGCACATGATCATCAAGCTTGATGGTCCCTACACGCACAAGTCTGGGTTCAGTGGCCCAATAAGAAAACTTTTGGAGAAAATCAATGACATACCTGTCAACTTTAGCTTCAAGTCTCTGCCAGGAGAAGATATAATTGAACTGCCAGAAGACACTGTATACAACTTAACACTGACCAGAAGAACTGCTACCTACTGACTAGGGCTGTTAAAATGCCGAAATTTTCAATACCAGTATTGATACCGGTTTTATATTAAAATATTTTTATATTTAAATCACCAATTTAATAGTGAAAAAAAGTTAAAAATTCATCTTTCACTTGAGTGCCCATAGCCATAAGAATGTATATATATCTTATACCAGCTAGCCTGTCGACCGACGTTGACTTTAGTCAGTTTAGTGGCTTAAAGCACTCGAACTCGAATCCAAGTCCTTCAAAATGTAAGCCTTGTGTTTTATTTAACCACTATGCCACTTAATATATGCCACAAATATTAAGTCTTGAAAAGATCCTATAGCTAAGGATATCTAATATAGCTATAATGTTATTGAATTATTAACAATCAACGAACATTATAAAAGGAAAAAAATAGTCAAAATAAAAGAAAAATCCTTTAATGAAAAGTAAATTTACTATTAAAAATTATTATTCATTTTTCATTTTGAAAAATAGACTTAAGGAAACAAAGACTATCCAGTTAATTCTCAGAAAGAAAACGCTCTTTCTGATTCTACACTTGTAGGTCTAATGGAAAGTAATGCATAATAGAGCTTATCTAAATTTTCTGTTCTTTTCGAAGACACTTCAAAACTCTTAAATTCTGTGTTGGGATCAAAGGTGGAAGGTTTGCTTCTCAATGGGATCTTTTCTAATTTCTCCATTTCTTGCATATATTCAACGAGCAGTGGATCATCAATTTTATCCTTGTTCTCAACTTCAATTTCAGTTGGATTTTCAGGGCAGCAAGATGCTTCTTCGTTTTCACCGTGTTTCTCGTATTCAACTAATTGTTCTTCATCTTCAGGGAAAAGTCTTTTAAAAATTCCCTCTGCAGTTCTCTTGAGCACTGTTTTAGATGATAATGATACATTAAAATATTTTTTTTATTCTGAGGTTTTTGAATATTTGTGTCTTTTTAGGAAAAAAGCAAACCCCTAAGCTCATATTTTTTAAATGCAATTCATATTTCGCCTAAAACAACTATTTCAAAAAATGGAGAAATTAGAAAAGATCCCATTGAGAAGCAAACCTTCCACCTTTGATCCCAACACAGAATTTAAGAGTTTTGAAGTGTCTTCGAAAAGAACAGAAAATTTAGATAAGCTCTATTATGCATTACTTTCCATTAGACCTACAAGTGTAGAATCCGAAAGAGCGTTTTCGGCTGCAGGGTTATACTTCACAAAATTGAGATCAAGTCTTTCTGAGAATTCACTGGATAGTCTTTGTTTCCTTAAGTCTATTTTTCAAAATGAAAAATGAATAATAATTTTGAATAGTAAATTTACTTTTCATTAAAGGATTTTTCTTTTATTTTGACTATTTTTTTCCTTTTATAATGTTCGTTGATTGTTAATAATTCAATAATATTATAGCTATATTAGATATCCTTAGCTATAGGATCTTTTCAAGACTTAATATTTGTGGCATATATTAAATGGCATCGTGGTTAAATAAAACACAAGGCTTACATTTTGAAGGACTTGGATTCGAGTTCGGGTGCTTTAAGCCACTAAACTGACTAAAGTCAACGTCGGTCGACAGGCTAGCTGGTATAAGAAGACATATACATTCTTATGGCTATGGGCACTCAAGTGAAAGATGAATTTTTAACTTTTTTTCACTATTAAATTGGTGATTTAAAAATAAAAATATTTTAATATAAAACCGGTATCAATACCAGTATTGGCAAAATAATCGGTATCAATACCGGTATTGAAAATTTCGGCATTTTAACAGCCCTAGTTCACACTCAAAGCTGTGAAAGAGCGGTCCAGAAAGTTTCAGCTGCAGCTCATGCAGTGTATGGGCAAGAGAGAAGAGGTGGTTTTGTTCGTGCTAGGATCGATCACAGAGAATTGTTGCCAGTTTTCAAGTCAAAGTAAGACATTATGAACATGTTTTAGATCTCTACAAAACCTGCTAGACAAATGAAAATGCTTTCAGAAGAAAAAATCTCAAAACATTCAGGTGACCAGCATATTATTACAAGCTGGGGGTGGAGGAGGGACTTATACAAATATTAAAGAAGAATTGCAATTGCAAAAAAAAGGTTGAACGTCAGAGCAGCTTGCGAAAAGATGGGGGCAGCTGCCATCACACTCAATGATGTCGAAAAGAAAATAAATAAAAACTGGTGGAGGCGTTTCTAAAAAAAAAAAAATGCAAGACCAAGAAAGAAGAACAAAAAGATTCTGCCTGATGAAGAGAACAGCCGCGAAATATGATGTATAGGAGACTAAAAATCATACACTTCCTTAGTTTTGGGCCATTTTGGGTGATTCTGATTATTTTAGGGGTTATGAACCACTTTGGCTGATCTTAAATGGGTCCAAGCCTGCCCCTAGAAATGCTTAAGGTTGTATGTGAACAATATGGAACATATGGAGGTCATTTGAGGCTACCAAGTCTTTGAAATTGGCCAAAAATCCCATTTTTCGACAAAAAAGTGTGATTTTGAAGACTTAAATGCGATTTTTCGCAAACGTTGCAGAAGACGAACCCCTCTTAAAATTCAATTTTACATAGGAATACATACTGCCAATCTTGAAATTCCAAGTTTTTCAATATTCGACCTGAGCATGATACACCCTAATGCTCCCCCCTCGCGACTTATGAATGCCGATCTTTCCCGTCATTATAGACCACAAGCTCATGTTTCCCCTCTGCGTGAAGTGCGCAGAGGAGAACAATGGGGTCTGTAATCATACAGCCAACCACCAGAAGATCAGAGGTGTATATACAAGCCCTGAGCTGGCCCTAGCCGTTCGCCACGGCTACAGAATATTGAAGATATATGAGGTGTGGAGGTTTCAGAAGCTACCCAACCTTTTCACGCCAGATACATACACTTTTTTGAAGGATAAGGTTGAAGCATCAGGGTATCCGCAAGGAGGTGAGAAAATGAAAAATCGGAAAATGAAAAATCGGCGTATATTCAGCGCTACCGTGACCGTGAAGGGATACAACTTGACCGGTTCCAAATTGTAAAGAACCCGGGCAAGTGCTTTAGTACAAAGTTGTGCCTAAATAGTCTTTGGGAAAAATTTGCACAGAATACAGGTAAAGGGAACGTTCATCTAGCCCAAAGTTATAACGACGTATGGGATTATGCCAGTGCTCCCGATAAAGAGGTCATGGAGATCGTGAATGTAGGTAATACGTACATAATAAAGCACAACATTACCGAATTTGGAACAGATACATCACGTGTTACAAACATACCTGTAGCCAGCTTCACAACAGCATACGCTCGCATCAAACTTTGGGGTCTACCGCATTCTCTTGGGCAGAGGGTTTTGTACGCAGAGAGATAGTGTGATATTCACAGAGAGGGAGGATGAATACATGCCACCTATTGGAGAATTCCTCAGAGAGTTGACTGATGAGATCAAGGATGAGTAAGGTGATAGTGCATACGCTGATTGTTTTGTTTCAACAGGTACAAAAACTTATGGGGGGGTACGGGTGAGGGTGGTGGATGAGGTGAAATATATCGTGAAGGCGAAGGGCATCACGCTTAACCAAGCGAACAGACGGATCGTTAACTTTGACTCGTGTGCTTAGAAGATGAGGGTGACTAACCACCCCAACTGACTGTACGGACCCACAATTTTCGGGCACAGGAACTGGGGACCAGATGCTGGGGTGTGTGAAGGAACTTAGGGGTACGAGAGTGTGTCGTGACACCTATAGGAAACGTTACCAGGTGCCTGGCACTTACGATACCGTACCCTTTGGGTATCATAGCCCTTGATTGTTTTGTTATATATATATATATATATATATATATATATATGTGTGTGTCTATTTACTTGTTGACGATATGTTTATTTATTTATTACGCGTATTTGAATATATATACACCATGAATTATTTACTTGTTGATATGTTTATTAAATAAATTATGTGTGTGTGTGTGTGTGTGTGTGTGTGTGTGTGTGTGTGTGCGCGCGCGCGCGCGTGTGTGTACAGGAAAAAATTCTAAGCTCCACCCACTGTATGATCAATCAAAGGGTCACGTGATTCTGGCCACTAGCTGATCATATCTCTGTCCTGTGTGCTCAGTCGATCTCAACAAGTCCTGGATCTCAGACGTGTATTTTGAAGAGTTCTCGCGTAGACGATAAATAGTGATGGCTACCTTTGATATTGCGTGTTCGACATTCATGAAGTGGTATTCGATAACGTCTACAGATGTGGTGAATACTGAAAGAATCCCTATTCCTCCCTATTCCTCCCTTTTAAGGCTACATTGAACCGAGCGAATCGTGAGGAGCAGGAGGTTCAAATATTCTACGGTTATTCTGGGTAGAACATTGCGGGCTTTCGTGGCTCAAACGATGTAATGGACTACGTCATAGGACTAAACTGTGTAAAGGCGCACATACACCGTGAAGTGAAAGAAGCATCACGTGCAGAAGAGAAGCAACGGGTATGGGTAGTGAATCTTGGTGATGAATGGTATGACAAGCGGTATTATGTCATGTTACATCATACCGAGTACGCATACCCTGCAGCTGAAAATATAAATCTTGTTATCATGGACAATCTGAAATATTTTTATCATTACATTCATATATATCATGACGAGGTTCGCAGTGAGGTTGTGGCTAAAGGCCTGTGCGAGATTTTAATAGAGTTTATGGATGAGTATCGCTTGCTAAGCAAAAAGGATAAATATGGGCTCATGTTTCTCTCAAATAGAGCTCCGGAGTATTAATAAAATGTGCAGTAGTTCGAGAAAATACAATGTTGAATACTCCTGAACGAAGATGTCTGGTGCGCATTCCGGGGAGTGGGAGTGATAAAACATTAAAGCCGTTATGAAAATAAAAACCCACTCTAATAGACAGAGTTTATTTCCACAATAGTTTCGATGCCCACTGGCATCCTCGTCGGGTGGATATAGAAAAACGAATGAACCAAAACAAGAGGGAAAAACAGTCCAGGGACCGACCGTTAAGAAATTCGCACCTAGGTTAGATCCCGTTCTCCCGACACCGGAAGGGCATTTTCATTAAAGGGACCCGCTTATAAGTACATTCGCACAAATTTAACACTATCTTCCTGTTCTAAACATACAGATTCTATTATTTTTTTACATAATTGTTACATTTATTATTAAATTTATTACATTTAATATTGAATTATTATTTATTACAGAAATTATAAATTTATTATTACATTGGTTATTACATTGTTGTTTATTATACAGAACTTATGAACCGAAAAACGAATGAAAAAGGCGAGAAGGAAACAATCCAGAGACCATTGAGAAATTCGCACCTAGGTTAGATACCGTTCTCCCGACACCGAAAGGGCATTTTATTACAGGGTCCCGCTTATAAGTACATTCACACAAATTAAAACTATCTTCTTGTTCTATACATACAGCTTCTAATATTTTGACATAATTACTGCATTTATTATTGCATTTACATTTTTTTAACATTTATTGTTATTATTACCTTTACCCTAATTATTAAATTTATAATATTACCTTTATTATTACATCTGTTGCATTTATATTTATTTCCACATTTATTACTTCCATTATTACATTTACATTTACGTTTATTATTCCATTTACATTTTACGCACCTCCCACCCCCAAAAAAAAATCGAATGAACTAACAGCGAGAAAGGAAACAATCCAGAGACCTTTAAGAAATTCACACTTAGGTTAGAACACGTTCCCCCGACTCCGTAAGGGATTTTTTGACTAAGAATCTCATTAAAGGGTCTAACTTATAAGTACCTTCGCACAAATTAAAATTATCTACTTTTTCTATACATACAGATTCTATTATTTTTCTTTTGACATAATTATTACATTTATAAAGTACCTTACTTGATTCCCAATCTATAGCATGATTATTTTGGCTGGCGTGATAAAAAATGGCATTATTAGTATTACAACTTCTGAAGTGTGCGGTGGAAGGTTCCGTTTTAAATTTATCGACATATGTCTTATCCAAATCCGAAAAGGAAGTTCTTAATTTAGGGCTGTCGTTTGCCCTTAAACCCTATAAAAACATTGTTTTAGATTTTGTGTCTTCCGTAGTTAATTCCAGGGTGGATATTCCGTGTTTGAATGGTTTGATTCTGAGCAAGTTTCTGGAACATTTCAACTCAATGGATTCTATTCCCAAAAGATTCCGGTTAGCTTTAGACAAGCTCAGGAAGAACGAAGCAATATTTGTCACTAAAGCGGACAAAAGTAACACTGTGGTTATTTTGGACAAGTGTGATTATAAACAAAAAAATGGAAGCGTTACTTAGTGATGAATTCACCTACACCAAAGTGAGATCGTCCCCCCTAAAGCGTCTTTCTGCCGAATTCAACAAAACCATCAGGAACTTATTAAAAGATGTCCCGGCGATTGATCCTAAAAGATTTCTACAGATTAACCCCAAACTCCCCCACATTTACGGCCTACCCAAAACCCATAAGATTAATATACCACTCCGTCCCATTATTTCACACAGGGGTTCCTTTAGTTACAGGTTATCTAAATTTCTTGCAGATAAATTATCCCCATTAGTTGGTAAATTTTCAGGCTCGCACATCACTAATTCCTGTGACTTTATTAACAAAGTTATGTCCTTAGATTTAAAACGGGGAAGAATAATCAGTTTTGACGTTGAGTCCTTGTTTACGAAAGTTCCCATTGATGATGTACTTAGTTTTTTAGATAGAAAATTGCCAACATGTAACGTAGAACTAGGCATGCCCACATCTGTATTTTTAGAACTGATAAAACTCTGTGTCACCAATAATGCCTTCTCCTTCGGTGAAGAATTTTATTTGCAACGTTTTGGCATGGGAATGGGGGTCCCCTTTATCCCCAATACTGAATACATTACACATGGAATATTATGAGTAAGAATTGTTGCAAACAATACGCCCCAGGAATCTAATTTGGTTTCGTTATGTAGATGATATTTTCTCATTTTGGCCTGACCACTGGAACAACTTTGACACTTTCTTTCAGTCATTAAATAATCTTGTTCCCTCCATTAAATTCAAATATGAATGGGAGAACGACAAACAATTACCTTTTCTAGATGTTTCGGTTATTAACGAAAGCGGAAAGCCCAATTTCACGGTCTATAGAAAACCTAATCATTATAATTCATACATTCATTATTTTTCATGTCATGATGAAGGGGTTAAAAGCTCAATTATTTCTTCCATGTTTCTAAGAGCACTCAGGATTTGTAGACCACATTTGCTGGACCCGGAAAATTCAAAGATTTGGAACATTTTTAAGGATTTAAAATATCCTGAGTGGTTTATCAGAAAGGCGTATTTTAAAGCCAGAAAATCTTTTTATGCCCCTCGAGAACCTTCAGTTAACCAAAACCAATATGTGAGTTTGCCTTACATTGCCGGCTTAGAAAGAGTAAAACCGTTGACGAAAGATTTTAAGTTTGCTTTGGCGTTCAAATATTCGTCTACCGTGAAAAGTAAATTGGTTAGGAATAACGTTGCAAAACAGGAACAAGCATGTGTCTACAGCATTCCCTGTAAAAGATGTGATTTAGTATACGTGGAATAAACTGGAAGTAATATTGAAACCCGTATTAAAGAACACAAATATGCCTTCACAAGTTGTAATACTAATAATGCCACTTTTTATCACGCCAGCCAAACTAATCATGCTATAGATTGGGAATCAAGTAAGGTACTTTATAAATGTAATAATCATGTCAAAAGAAAAATAATAGAATCTGTATGTATAGAAAAAGTAAATAATTTTAATTTGTGCGAAGGTACTTATAAGTAAGACCCTTTAATGAGATTCTTAATCAAAAAATCCCTTACGGAGTCGGGGGAACATGTTCTAACCTAAGTGTGAATTTCTTAAAGGTCTCTGGATTGTTTCCTTACTCGCTTTTAGTTCATTCGATTTTTTTTTGGGGGTGGGGGGTAAAATATAAATGGAATAATAAACGTAAATGTAAATGTAATAATGGAAGTAATAAATGTGGAAATAAATATAAATGCAACAGATGTAATAATAATGGAAGTAATAAATGTGGAAATAAATATAAACGCAACAGATGTAATAATAAAGGTAATATTATAAATTTCATAATTAGGGTAAAGGTAATAATAAATGTTAAAAAATGTAAATGCAATAATAAATGCAGTAATTATGTCAAAATATTAGAATCTGTATGTATAGAACAAGAAGATAGTTTTAATTTGTGCGAATGTACTTCTAAGCGGGACCCTGTAATAAAATGCCCTTCTGGTGTCGGGAGAACGGTATCTAACCTAGGTGCGAATTTCTCAATGGTCTCTGGATTGTTTCCTTCTCGCTTTTTTCATTCGTTTTTCGGTTTATAAGTTCTGTATAATAAACAACAATGTAATAACCAATGTAATAATAAATTTATAATTTCTGTAATAAATAATAATGCAATATTAAATGTAATAAATTTAATAATAAATGTAATAATTATGTAAAAAAATAATAGAATCTGTATGTTTCGAACAGGAAGATAGTTTTAAATTTGTGCGAATGTACTTATAAGCGGGTCCCTTTAATGAAAATGCCCTTCCCGTGTCGGGAGAACGAGACCTAACCTAGGTGGGAATTTCTTAACGATCGGTCCCTGGGCTGTTTTTCCCTCTTGTTTTGGTTCATTCGTTTTTCTATATCCACCCGAGGAGGATGCCAGTGGGCATCGAAACTGTTGTGGAAATAAACTCTGTCTATTAGAGTGGGGTTTTATTTTCATATTTTGACCTTCACGTAGAAAAAAGTGAAGTTTTTTGCATTTATTAAAGCCGGTATTACTTCATGTATCAGAAAAGTTCTGATTGCCCGGCATAATGGGACACACGTATTCACATGACTCTTTCATGCTGAAATAAACCAATACACGAATCACTAACGCTTGGTATGACACGCCCGTGTGACTCGTTCCCCGACACCTCCCTCCGTGCCAAACCGCGCACCGGCTGCTCATAGTCACCTCAGAGCTTGACCCGACTGGACGTGCACTTCTCACAATAGAAAACGATGGAGCTTCCGTTGAGCAGCATTCTCACTGCCGTATACGATGTGTCTGTGACGAAGTCAGTGCGTGTGTTCAGTCGTAAAACAGGCGCCGTTAACTATGTACTTGAAACGACTTGCAGACAAACAAACTCTAGTAAACGGAATGTTATTTATTTAAGTGTTGAGGAGATGAATAGAATCTTCGTGATAGTTGAGAAGTGGGGCGAGGATCCTTATAAAGTACCTGCAGGTGTAGGCCCAAAAAGAGAACAGATTAGTGATGCACCCTCATATGCCATTATTTGTATATTATGTATAAATCGCGACCATCCATTCATTGATATACGGCTGATGTGGAAGAATGCGTCTGATAATAACGTCCTTGTCTCCACGCGAACCGTTTCATCCTCGACAAAATGTTTGAAATCATCGGTTTCCGCAAGCTAAAGCCTATATTAGACGCACGTGTCGCCGGTATGCTTTATTTTGATACAGTTCTTGAATACACATACACCGCTCTGCTCGACGGGTTTACCGAGTGTAGGACTGAACAAGGCGAGAATAGTCTGGAACTGGATGCGTATTTAAAAGGTATAGCCTCTTCGAAATATCTTGAAGTTTGAACAAAAGACTAGAGCGGTACAGGGCTGAGCTCACCTACACTGTTCACCCTGAAGAGCTATTTCTTTATATAACGAGCAGCTGTCGCCACGACTTAGAAGATTATTTCAACTGCCGATATGCGTTGTGAAGAAGAGTGAAGAGTTCACGATTGAAAAGCTGGGATTGGAAAGAATAAGCCCTCGATTGGAAAGGAGTGTTTATAAACTTCTGGCAAACAATGCCTTCTTTGTGCGTGCTTTTGATTGTATTCTGTCTGTGTTTAAAGAGTGATAACTTGCCAGCCAATTGTAAAGTGGGCACAAAAATAGTATTGAATGAATTGAAGGCCCTTTACATCGAGTATAGGCATCCGCATACCTTCAGTGGTGAAATAATGTTAAATCGTATTTATTGCATAGTACAAAGCAACGATGATGTAACTGTAGACTCGATCACATAGGAATTTAGTATTTTAATTAAGCTTAGTAGAACATAAAGTGCGTGTATTTTGATGTGTATGTATATATACAGTATATATATATATATATATATATATATATATATATATATATATATATATATAAGTGCATATTTGCTTGTACATATATTAAATATGTATATAGATTTCTCCTGTACTATATATATATATATATATATATATATATATATGTCCTTCGTTTAATGTGTGTATTTTTTGCTGTATAGATTTCTCCTGAACTATTTTTTATTGTATATTTATTTCCTATATATTTCATGTATGTTAAATTATTTCCATTAATTCGTCTAAATCAGGGGTTCCCAAAGTGGTCAATATCGACCCTCTGGGTCGATGGGACTGTGGGGGGTCGATAGGGGGTCGATAAAGTTCTAGGAGTCTAGGCTTAAGTTCTAGGCTTAACATCGATGAGCGCAGTGACTTAAGGTTCAAACTGTCAAACTTACAACCTAATGTTCATGCCCTTTTTAATGCCCATCAGTCCCATCCATCTCATTAGAGAAGATTTAATTGTAAATGTATTTAGCAGTCATTAATTTTCACTTAATTACTAATAATGGTAATTGTATAACTATAATGATTAATAAATATTGATTATATTTTGATGTTTCTTGAGTTCATTTCATTTAAAATTATTTTTAAATATTGAGAATTTGGGTTAGGGGTCGATGATAATTTTATAAGCTCATCAAGGGGTCGACAAGCTCGGAAGTTTGGGAACCCCTGGTCTAAATAAACAGAATGATGTAGTTGTGCTTTATTATCCAATAAACGATTGAAACATATCCTTTCCTGGGTGTGTGTGTGTGTGTGTGTATATGTATAAACGATATTAAGGAATAACTTCGATGATGGGAATATATAAACGATGCATGTATGCTTTAATATATATATATATATATATATATATATATATATATATATATACACTATGCCAAATGGCTGGTTATGGCCTCTATGCCAACTGGCTTAAGCAGCCAGTTGGCTGATTTACACCTTCTAAGCCGAGTGCGGAGGCCAAGAGCTTTATTATGCGTCTGGATGTCCAGACGAAACGATGTTCTCTCTCCTCCTCCTCTCTTCCTCTCTTCTCTCTTAGGTTAGGTTTGGGTGGCAGCTTGGGATTCCCCTTAGCTTGTGACAGCTTGAGGGATTCCCCCCAGCTTGCATTCTCTTTTTTTGTGGCACTGGCACCCTGGGAGAGGGGGGTTGGCACCTTGCAACAAGGTGTGGAACTAGCACTGGCACTCATATGATCAACATTGCATGCAATTGCACTCTAATATTTTGGGAACATACTACTGATAGGAACAACATCAATGATAAGTAAAAAATAAAAATCACAACTAAGATGGTTAGAACATCTGCTAAAAAGTGGTGGCTGTGGAAGCCTGAGGGGAGATCACGGGGAAGACCTCGGAAGAAGTGGAGAGATGGAAAAGAACAAATATTGATGAAGCACAACATCTCAAATATTAATGAAGTGAGAGAAATGAGAGTGTTCGAAGATCGACTGGAATGGAGAAGCATACTGACCCAACTGACAGGCTAATAGAAGAAGATCACAGATCACTTGCCTGCATATACTATGATAATCATCCATTTCTCTGCACATCTATTGTATAATAATAAACTAAAAATCTTTACACAAATAACAGTTTTTGACCGGACTGGAATAACCGAAAATAACCATGACAGTAAAACAAAATTTCAAGCACAATTTGGGTTTAGAGTTGGGCATACAACGGAAGAGGCTATAAACATGGTATTCGAAAATGTTCATCAGACCCTAAACAGCAAAGTACACACGGCTTGGTCTTCTTCGACTTGTCAAAAAGCATTTGATACTTTTTCGAATGACAGCTTACTGAATAAACTTCACATATACGGAATAAGAGGAAATATCTTCGAGTAGTCAAATCGTATCTGTGAAATTGTCATCAATACACCAGACAAAAAAATAATTTTTCAAACAAGGCAGTGCTAACTAATGGGGTCTCACAAGGATCTATTCTTGAGCCATTACTGTTTCTAATCGACGTCGACGATTTTCACCTCTCAACTACATTAAATTGCATAAAATATGTAGATGATACCACACTTACTCTTTCCCTTTATAAATTAAATCAAATGAACAGGCAATTAGAGCGTGTGTATAAATGGATGTGCACTAATAAACGTTTACTGAACTGACAAAGTCATCATATTTATTACCACAAAACATATTAATACAAACTGTCAAATAAAAATTGGGAATACTACTCTTGCAAGGGTAAATGAGGTTAAAGGACTTGGCATTAATTTAGACGAAAAACTAAATTTCAAAAGTCATGTGCAACATATATCCAAAATATCAATACTTCTCTTCATATTATTTACACTAAAAAAGACTCTTCATCAAAACGCACTCCTTACCCTGTATTATTTCTTCATCCACCCACATTTACTATATTGCATTATAACATATTGCGAACCCTCTCAAATAATGATAAGAGACAGTCACACTTCCTCATTATTTAAAGAGCTACTGTAAATATTTTAAAACTAAAATGGAAATTGAAATATGCCTTCCCATCACGAATTACAAACAAACATGCACATAAGCAAAAATTAAATGCTTAAGATTCAAAATTAAACGTTAAGCAGGACATGACTTCATCTTTTACAACGAAGAGAGAATGTATACAGGGAATGAACATTGCAGAATTTAACAAGGTTACTAAATCTAAAAAAATTATTAAGTAGTTTACAAAGAAATAATTCACCAATTATAAAATAGAAAGCAAATAAAAAAATTTCCAAACTCGTGTCAGCGTTATACGATTTTTGACTTTATATGTCAAAATGAATACATGAATAAGAATATAAGGATTATATGAATATACGAAGTATACGAATGAACATAAGAATTATATGAATGAATATAAGAATTATATGAATGTAGGAATTATTTATTGTTCATTTTTACGCACAAACACACACACACACACACACACACACGCACACACACATAACCTTTGGTTAGCTTCCGCCCGAATTGTTCATTCTGACGAAGGTCAAGCTTTTCACTCAACCTTAGACCTACAGTTTAACGTGGAATCCGAACCACGCCCCACCAGCAGCCCAGCGTCTTAACCACTAGGCCACCCAGGGTGGGCCTAGTATCAGCCGAGTGAGGTGATGCTGATTAATTTAGTGCTAATGATTAATTGATGTAATGATTGATTGTTAATGACAGGCTGGGTCAACAATTTATGATGTCCTACGGTATCACCGGTTTGAAGGTGGTTAATGGGGTAGGCCTACTATAATTACTTCTGAGTGATACGAATTGATTCGAGGTCGTCACCAGCTTAGATTACACCCAAGCAAATAACGTTCGAGTCACTCCAGGGTTAACCAATTTGCTAACCAATTTTTGTAAATTCGAAATTCATGAAACCATGAAAGCTATTTTTTTATGCAGGAAGGAGGGGCCAAGGGAAAAAGCCCGCAAAAGCACCCCTCCCATAGAAGAAGAAAAGAGCCAAAGTCAGGGATCGGGGTTTTCGAGATGCCTAGACACTCTGCGTTTGAAAGATGGGAGGTCATAGACAGGAGGAAAGATGGATTGAGGAAGATTGTTCCAGAGTTGACAGGTTGAGTAGATGAAAGACTGAAAATACCGATTAACCCTTGCTAATATTAGATAGTTTGACAGAAGAGGAATGAGAAAGTGTAGAAAGTCTGGTACTGCATGCTCTCCTTAAAGGAGGAGGCATACAGTTAGAGAGTTTAGAAGAGCAATGTCTGTTATAATAGCGATAGTAAAGAGAGAGTGAGGCAACATTGCGGCGAAGAGAGAGAGATTGAAGACAATCAATAAGAGGCGGGGAATTGATAAGATGAAAAGCCTTTGCTTCCACCCGGTCAAGTACGGCTGTGTGAGTTGAACCACCCCATACACGAGAAGCATACTCCATACAGGGGGCGAACAAGACCCCTGTACAGAGACAGCAACTGAACTGAATGGGGGTGAAGAAACCACGGAGGCGGTACAGCACACCTAAACTCTTAGAAGCTGTTTTAGAAAGAGGATATATGTGATCTTTCCAGGAAAGATTACGAGAAAAGGAAACGCCAAGAATATTAAGAAAAGAGGAAGGATAAAAGAGGAAGGATTGAGTTGTGTGTTGTTGAAGGTAAGGGGATAGTCGTGTGGAAGATTGTGACAAGTAGACAGATGGAGGAACTGAGTTTTTGAGGCATTGAAAGCCACAAGGTTTTCTTTGCCCCAATCAGATATAGCAGAAAGATCAGAGGTCAGGTGCCCAATAGCCGTCCCACGCGAATCATGAAGCGACTGCTGTGAGGGACGCTTTGGGAAGCGGGTGGAGAAGTGAAGAGTTGAATCATCGGCATAGGAGTGAATAGGACAAGAAGTGCGAATTAAAAGATCATTAATAAATAAAAGGAAAAGAGTGGGGGACAGGAGTCCCAGGACACAACCCTAAGGAACACCACTGTTAATAGCTTTAGGAGAAGAACAGTGGCCATCCACAACCGCAGCTATAGTTCGGCCAAAAAGGAAATTAGATATGAAGGCACAGATAGAGGGATAGAAACCGAAGGAGGGCAGTTTGGAAATTGAAGATTTGTGCCAGACTCTATCAAACGCTTTCGATATGTCTAGCGCAATCGCAAAAGTTTCACCGAAATCTCGATAGGAGGATGACCAAGAGTCAGAGAGCTATGAAAGAAGATCGCCAGTAGAGTGTCCCTTACAGAATCCATACTGACGATCTGGAAGAAGATTGTGAGAAGAAGGGTGTTTAAGAATCTTCCTATTAAGGATAGATTCCAAAGCTTTGGAAAGGCAAGAAATGAAAGCAATTTGACGATTGTTGGAGGGTTGAGAGCGGTCACCCTTCTTCGGGACAGGCTGAATGAAAGCCAACTTCCAGCAGGAAGGAAAAGTACCAGATGAGAGACAAAGACAAAAGAGTTTGCCTAGGCAGGGTATCAGCACAGAAGCACAGCTCTTAAGAACAACAGGAGGAACACCATCAGGACCATACGCCTTCTTAGAGTTGAGCCCAGATAGGGCAGAAAAAACATCTTTAGAAGAGATTCTAATTTTAGATATAATAAAGTCAGAGGGAGTAGGAGATGGAGGAACAGCACCGGGAATCGTCCAGGGTTGAATTGTAAGCGAAAGTTTGAGCGAAGAGTTCAGCTTTGTCAGGAGAAGATACGTCAACTGTAACGTCGGAATGGAAAAGAGGGAAAGAAGAGGAAGTAAAGTTGTTGAAGGGGTTCCTAGCTAGATGCCAGAAAGAGCGAGAAGAATTAGAATTGGATAGATTTTCACATTTTTGTCGGATGAAGGAATTATTAAGGGTTCTTTAAATAAAAAAAATCACCCTGTGTATTATATATATATGAATCACTCATTACTGAATTTGTATCGGGTTAACGTCATTCTCCGAACGGACATGTTATTTTGAATTACGGAGGTACAGAGTTACAAGCTAAAAAGACCTTGAGATCCACTCTCGGCTAACCCAAGAAAGAGGTAGAAAAAAAGAAACGAAAAGACGCAAATGAAAATAAAGAATGCTGAAAACTGTCATACTATACTTACACTTATAAACGTGTAAATAAGTTTTCACACACTGGAATATTAGTAGCAGGAAAGTATAGAGAGAAGAAGGCTCTCTCTCCTCCGCCAGCCTATAGGAAAGTAGGAAAAGTATAATGGAAAGGATAACTTTAGAGTCTTACATACCATGGGTACACTTATCTCGTGTACTCTATTACGCATTAGAGGGTAGGGGAAAAATAAAGGATGGCATGAAACTCTAACCTACTTAATTTAATCTACACCATGCAATTTTTCTAAGGATTTTTTATTTATTTATTATATACAAGACGTCATGATTTCACCATTTATTCCATGAATGTCAAAAGCCACCGTGGTGAGAAACTGATTTAAGAGTATTTATTTATGTTGCCACCTTTCGCACTGAAATTACTTAGATATGTAAGGGAAAACTGAACCAGAGCCACGTCCATCTGGCCAGCACCCCTTAATTAAGGTTCGATTACTAGTAGGGCGGGTCATACTATGCATTGTTTTTAAATCAATGGAGAGGGGTGTTCAAATGACATATTTTGGTGTATAGAACACAATTCCGAAGAAAATATTTAATTCTGATAACCCTAACCTACATCATTTTGCAGTTGATTATTATTAAATTGTTGATTATTTTACTATTGTAGTTACCCCAGAATATGTCTTCTCACGTTTTCTATCATGGCTGCTCACGTTATCTCTCATAGAGCATTGTTCTAACTAATTCATATAAACACATATAATGTAATTCATATAATAATAATAATATTTAAATACTCAAATAAAAAGGTGTGCCATTCCACTTAATTGTAATTATCATACAGTTTGGTATATGAAATATTTTGACGGTTTTCTGGCGCGCATAAGGCCATTTTCTGAGCCACCTTTCTCAGAGGCTAGAATGTAACGTTTCAGAACATTCTAAAACGTTTTGTGAAATATTTGAAGTGACTCATGATTTATGAAGCTATTTTACCACCTCGGCTTGCAGTGAGGGGATTGATTTAGTGATTATCTACTGATATTTTTTTTGTTACTGGTCACATGTGAGTATTATTCTGTTATATTTTAGAAAAAGCTATTTCTACGCATATTATAGTGATACATTGAGCAAAATTTAATTAACAACTTTGATTTGAGCTAAAATTAGGTGGTTCATTTTTAGTACGACTGAGCAGTATGAGGCCTATTTCAATGTTCTAAAGAATATTTTTAGGATGTTTCTTTAGTTTTTTTAGAGTACATGAACAAATTTGCATTACAGACAACAGATAAATTAGCATTTTATAACATTTTGAAACCAAAAAAGCATAATGTGTTTAGCATTTGCAGATAAATTTGTTCTTGCCCATTTCAGCTCTTTTTTTAACCAAGAATTTTGCGCTGAAAAGAGTTAATACCTGTCTGTAGTGGATACTTAACTGTTGTATTATTGTTTTTATTTCAGTGTGAACTCATTAAGAAAATGGCTCAAGTCAGAACAAGGACGAAATCAAGTTCTCATCTGAGTAATCTTGTTGGTACTGGCCGGGAGCTGTTGGTGTCTGAACTGCCAACTGTGAGGGATATCCTAAGGTATGGCATCTACTTGAGGAAGCAAAGTGAAGATGACAGGAGGAACTACCCAGTGGACAAGCTGGTGAGTGACATCTACCCTGGTCTGATTTGTCAGTGAGCAAAGCTAATGCTCTTTTCAAGCCACCTGTTATCATGAAAAGTGACCATCATGTCCAAGCTCAAGGAGGTCTGGAATCAGGCAGTGAAGTTTTCTCTTGGGAAGGGCAAACTTGATGCCAAAGAGAGGTTCATTGTCAAGTTAGACAAGTTCTTTGATATTTTGACTTGCAAGTGTCAGATTACCAGTTGTGAGGGGGGAGGCTGTGAGGGCTGTGTTATCCAAGCTCACATTAACTGTTCCTGCAGCAGAGAGAAAAAGATTCCTGTGAAAGATCTTGCCTACATCAAGGGACAGAAAGAGAAGGTTGGAAGTAAGGAACCCCACCAAATAGGGGGTCCTGATCTACCAGAGCACAAGAGACAGGTGAGGACATTGAAAAGGCAGTGGATGGAAAGGAAGGCAGAGAAAAGGAGAAGGAGCGGCGCTAGGACAGTTTGCCTACAGACAATTTGCCTACGGACAGTTTGCCTACGGACAGTTTGCCTACTGGACAGTTTGCCTACTGGACAGTTTGCCTACTGGACATTATGCCTATGGACACCATGCCTATGTGGTATATTTATCCTTACCTTATTTAACTTATTTAACTTATTTAACTTCAGATTCATGCAAAAGAATTAATTCAAAATTAAAATGTGTTGTTGCCCTTAATAGCATAAATATCTGAAAATATATCAAGTAAGAAAGGGAAACAGAAGTTTTCACATAATGGATATTTGTATGTGTTTGATAAATGTAGCAAGCGCGACCCTTCGTTACTTTTTTGGCGGTGCGAGCAAAAGAGTCAGTGTATTATAAGGTGTGTATATATAATATGGGTACTTTTCCGTTATCTGCCCCTTGACGATTGGTTAGGTTAAGTCGTGATATTTTCGTTAAAACTAACGAAAATATCACGACTTAACCTAACCAATCGTCAAGGGCGTACAGTTGACCTAACCGGGCAGTGACGATTGGTTAGGTTAAGTTGTGATATTTTTGATAGTTTTAATGAAAATATCATGACTGAACCTAACCAATCGTCAATGGGGCAGATAACGGAAAAGTACCCATATTATATATACACCTTATAATACACTGACTCTTTTGCTCGCACCGCCAAAAAAGTAACGAAGGGTCGCGCTTGCTACATTTATCAAACACATACAAATATCCATTATGTGAAAACTTCTGTTTCCCTTTCTTACTTGATATATTTTCAGACATTTATGCTATTAAGGGCAACAACACATTTTAATTTTGAATTAATTCTTTTGCATGAATCTGAAGTTAAATAAGTTAAATAAGTTAAATAAGGTAAGGATAAATATACCACATAGGCATGGTGTCCATAGGCATAATGTCCAGTAGGCAAACTGTCCAGTAGGCAAACTGTCCAGTAGGCAAACTGTCCGTAGGCAAACTGTCCGTAGGCAAACTGTCCGGCCACGAGAAGGAGCAAGGAGGAAAGTGCTGCAGTAGCAGAGAAGGCAGCCAGGAAGGATGTTAAGAGATTTTTGGCAGATGGTGATGAGGATCTGGAATTGGAGAGAAGTGGTGATGAAGATGAGTTTGTTCCTGAAGTTGAGCTCTTCCCTCAAACTGACCCTGAGCCAGCAGCTTCGGCAAAGGTACAGAAAAACTATGATGAGATTCAAAACATTGCCCTTGCTTGTGTAAGGTATGGCATAGGGCTGAGGCCAACTGCAGCGATAGCAACAGCAGCTCTGATTGACGCAGGAATCATCACAGAAGACAATACAAGTAAAGTGATTGATAAGAGCAAGGTCAAGAGAGCACAGGAGAAGTTGATGAGAGAGCTGGGGGAACAGTTCGAGAAGAAGTGCAGGGAGGAGGGGGGGATCTCTCGCATCCTCTTTGATGGGCGGATTGACCTGACCAATGTGATGATGGAAGCTGAGGGCAGTGACCAATCTTAATCTTTTCCCGCAAAGATCAAGGAAGAACACTATAGTGTTGTTAGTGAGCCTGGCAGCTACTATCTGTTCCACTTTACCCCAGAGAAAGCAACTAAAGAGGAGTCATGCGGAGAAGATTGCTAAGGTCCTGTTTGTCTGGCTGAAAGAGAAGGGTTATGATAAGACCTTGTTGGCCATTGGAGGAGACTCAACAAATGTCAACACTGGTGTGAAAGCCGGAGTAATGCGGAAGCTGGAGCTGCACCTGGGGAGAAAGCTGGTCTGGTTGGTGTGCAACCTGCACACTGTTGAACTTCCCCTGCGCCATCTCATTGCTGACCTTGATGGCCCTACTCTGTCAAACAAAAAATTATCCGGGCCAATAGGAAAGCTCCTTGATTCTGCTACGACTTTGATATCAATCCAAACTTCACCCGAATCTCTGTTGGCCCTCCACTGATCAAGCTTCCTGACAAGGTCATTCAAGATCTCTCAACTGATCAATACTATGGCTATAAAATTGTCTGTGCAGTCAGGGATGGAGTACTTCCTGCAGGGCTGGCTCTGTTAGAGATAGGACCAGTAAACCACAGCCGCTGGCTCACCACAGCGAACAGACTTCTCAGGCTCTGGGTGTCAAAGCACGGACTTAAAGGAAAGAACCTGAAGATTCTGCAATTCATTGTGGAATTCATCATTGGAGTGTATTACCCATGTTGGTTCAACGTGAAGGTCAAGCACTCCTGGATCGAAGGGCCTAGGCACATCCTCTTTCAGCTGGACTGCCTCAAGTCCCAGAGAAAGGAGGTGCTGGATATTGTGATGCCAACTGTGAGAAGATCTGCTTGGTATGCCCACAGTGAAGTCATCCTCCAAACACTACTCTGCTCTGAGGATCAGAAGGAGAGGATTGAAGGGGTGGAGAGAATCCTGGCCATCAGGGGAGAGGGGGACCCGGACACTCAGCTGGGGGACTCCTCTGTTAGGAGCAGAAGGACACCTGACATCAATTGTGATGCTTCCAGCATCGGTGACTTGATCAGCTGGTCAGAAGGTGTGTCAGAGCCACCTCTCACCTGCTCTCTAAGCACCTCAGAGGTGAAAAACTTCATCAACACCCCCATGGAGGTGCGTAACTGGCCTTGCCACACACAAAGCATTGAGAGGGTTGTTAAAATGGTGACTGAGGCTTCTGCTAAGTACTTCTCATAGGAAAAGAGGGATGGAGGGATCAGGGCTCAGGAGACCGACCAGCAGGAAACTGATGTCCAAGTCTGAGTCAAAGCAGGATTTGTGCAACCTGGCAAAGTTCAAGATGTCAGGAGAATGATCTTTGTAATTATATCCAGTGATATACATGCAGTTCACCTATTAATAAATATATGTAAAGTTGATTTGGCCTTGTCAATATAAATGATTTACCTTATATCTTTTAATATATTATAAAGGGGTTCAAGTCTGAGTCAAAGCAGGATTTGTGCAACCTGGCAAAGTTCAAGATGTCAGGAGAATGATCTTTGTAATTATATCCAGTGATATACATGCAGTTCACCTATTAATAAATATATGTAAAGTTGATTTGGCCTTGTCAATATAAATGATTTACCTTATATCTTTTAATATATTATAAAGGGGTTCAAAAGGGTAAAATTGGCAATTTAGAAATACAAAATGATGTAGGTTAGAGTTATCCTATCCAAAAAATAAGCTCATATTTGAATTCCCCATGTAAAAACACATAATTTAGACACCCCTGATGGTAGGATTTCATTCAGATTCATGTTGTCACATGAGTACGACCCGCCCTATTCGATTAGGCTCATTGAGATTAGGTTAGGTTCATTTAGTTTATTAGGTGTCGACAGATTATTTATTGGTCGACCAAATGAGTATAGGTCCAATTTGTGTTCTACTTCTGGAATACCGTCTTCACATGTCTTTGCTTTTTTCTTTCCACATTCATACATATGATCCTGGTTCGTATCTTGTCTTATCAACAATCCTTCTTTCTTTTCAGGTAATTCTTTTCCAAATCTATAAATGAAACCTTTACCATCTAATACGCGAGTTTTTAAAGAAATAAAATTGTTTTTATTTTAGTTTCAGAATTACGATATTTTATATATATATATATATACTTGCAAAGTTAGGCGAAAATGTAATTTGTATTTTACATTGGAGTTTTAATTAAATGTTCATTGTTTGTTGTGATTTACAGATGCTTACATCGTTTAAAATTTGGAAATTACCTAACCAATCATCAAGGGACAAGGGTGTACAGTTGACCTAACCAGGCCTTCAGTTGACCTAACCGGGCATTCAATTAACCTAACCGGGCATTCAATTAACCTAACAGGTTAATATTGGTTATTTCACCTAAATATCTTCTAATCTTTTCGTATTAGGCACTCACTGTCACATTTCGGGCAAGTTAAGGATGAGAGAATAACGCCGTAATTGATAAAAACATCCAATCCTTTGTCTTCATCTAGGGCACATGACGAATCAAGTTCTCAAAGTCAAAATCACACGAATGGCACGTCATAATTCTATCACAAACACCACTAAACTGAATCCAATTAGAAAAACAAAATAGCCAGAACAGAACCCAACAAACTAATTAAGTCGCAGAGTAATGAAAAAATAGCCCAATCAGGAAAAATATTTTATGAAAAAAAGTACATTATAGCCAAAACAGGAAATATATTTTATTAAAAAAAGTGTATTTGAACAAATTTGCACAACATAAGATATATATTTTCTTAGTCAGTTTTGAATGACAATTCAATATATTGTACTGTTTTAACTGTGCGTGAGCGGGTGAAAAGACGAATATTAACCGGAACACGTCCCCCCCACTATATATATAGTTCGAAACTATCAAAAGGTCAAAAGGTCATATATATATATATATATCTCAGTGATGTGTTATTTCATTCACTCGTACGCTCGCCTAATGATGTGTAAGACATACAACTTTAACTTCCCTTTAATTATTATTGTTATTATAAAGGAGCAGCTAATTAAGCTTCTTTCTTACACTCTCTTCCAGCAACAGATATTAATGACGATTTTCTTTACAAAAAACTTTTAGACGATGAGTGATAAAGACTTTCTACTTTCTCATTCGATATTGAAGAGAAACGTCTTTTTTTTTTGACGCATGGCACATGAATCGATTCCCATGCGAATTCTTTTCCTTATAGTGACAATAAAGACAAAGCCTCTTCGCAGCTGTTTCTGAATCAAGTGCCAATGAAGGAACGGGAACTGAAAATCCTCCTTTACGCAATTTATATTTTATAAACCGCGAAATCTCTGAGGATGAAAGACAAAAATAATGAAGTATAAAGCGATTTCGCAAAACAATTAACACTTTCAGATATATATATATATATATATATATATATATATATATATATATATATATATATATATAACATTATGAAAAGAAAGAACTGTACAAATTTGATCACTTTTCAACTTTAACTGATATACAACAGCTGATCACAGTATCGTATTCATTGCATGAATTTAAAAACAAATCGTATATCCTTTAATGTTTAATATTTGGAGAATTGAATTTTTAGTAAAAACTATTCCAATATTTTTATAAACTAAGAAAGATAAGTATTGGTGTTGCGTGTTCCATCGTATTTCAAATATTTCTTATACAGTAACACAAAGAAAGAAAACCTTAATATTGTTTACACAGTCTTCAGAGAGTGAACAAGTTAAGTTCCAAAGCACTCCAACATTATTGTTTCTGTTCGTTTCCTTTTGGTTTTTCTCTGAATGAATAAATAAATAATTCGTTATTTATTTCTAAAATAAATATACAGTATCGCAATTTCACAATTTTTATGGTTACAATAATCGTGAAATTGGATTATTTACTTTATTTAATTTGATCCTCTCATATTAATTAAATGTAAAACATCACTTCATAGGCAGTTATGATTAATAGTATACAGGGTGATTCAAAAGTCCTGAAACATTGGAAGGATAGGAAACTTTTATTGCAAAAAGACATGTGTTACGAGTAATTTTATAAGATGTGCTCTATATGTTCTCCTTTCACTTCCAGACATTTCTGGACTCTCTTTACCCACTCGACCTGGACTCTTTCCAGGACATCGGGCTGGATTGCAGCACAAGCTAACATTAGTCCTATGTTTCCGGACTTTTGACTCGCCCTGTATAAATGATACATAAGAAGTATTAATTAATTTAAAATACATAAACGAAGTCATAATTGAAAATTAAATTATGAATTTAAATCATTGTGAAGTCAAAGTCATTGTGAAAATATTTATTTTTATTTGTTTATATTTTTAAATTTATTTAGAAAATAAATATTACAATATTACATTATCTGTCATGATACAATAATACAAATAATACAATAATATTGCTAATGGACTATTTATTTTAATCTGGCTTTACTGGGCTCTCAGATTAACTAGAGATAAAATATAATACATAATATATAAGTCATCTTTAAATTATGAGTAATACACAAACAAACTAGTAGAGGAAATAAAGAGTATATTAATGTTAAGTTATTATCATAGATATGAAACATACAAACAAAGTCATTATTGAAGACACGATACAATACAGTACAAAGAATTGATAGTTAGATACAATAAAATTATACTTTGATATACATTTAATCGTGGATGAAATACAAGAAATAAACAAGTAATACAATAATGTACATTTAATTCTAGATTTTTATTAGTATTCCATTATTAATCGAGATTTCAACTTGGTTTTAAACGAATTTACATTCACAAAATTTTTGGTATCAGCATTTAAATCATTCCATAGTTTCAGTCCAATGAAAAAGGGTAATTTTTGAGATGAAGACAATCTAAGTTGAGGAATAACTTGCTCTGATCTATTCCTAGATATGAGTGAATTCTCGATGAGTTACAGAATATCTATTTACCCATTGTAAATTTATGATTTTGTTCTTACACTTATAAATGAAAATAAAATGTGCCAGTTTCATTACATCTTTGAGCTTTAGCAGTTTTAGCTCTTTAAATAATGCCCTAGAATGATCATGAAAATCAGCACCAGATAATAACCTTATTGCTCAGTTTTGAATAACAAAGATACTGTTTAAAGCGTTGTCAGCGGAAATTCCCCATACAAAAGTGCAGTACGTTATATAAGGAAGAACAAGAGTATGATACAGAGTTAATAAAACCTGCTTAGGAACTACGTGTCTAAATTTAAACATTATAGCAACGCTCCTTGAAATCCTTTCTGAGGTATTCAGTAATTTACATGGTCATTCCACTGCAAATTCTTGTTTAGCATTACCCCAAGGAATTTTGTTAACGGTACAATCCTTTATAGCGATTTCATCAACATTTAGTTTATCAGGATTCCAGGATAACATGAATAATATTTTTTTTATTTAATTTTAGCCATAGTATTGAACGAACAGTGTAACCATCGAAATACCTCTTCAGCAACAGAAGAAAACCCATGAGGGTGGTTTACTATCTACGTATCACAAAGTGAGACCTATTTACTTCAATGATCAGTGTTAAAGAGTTCCATAACTGATATAAAATTTAAAGACTAATGTATTTTTACTTAGCAGTTAAGATGCCCATCTAACACATTTTCTTATATATATATATATATATATATATAGATAGATAGAGAGATAGATAGATAGATAGATAGATAGATAATTACTAATACTTTACAAATTTACTTATGTATTACAAAATTGTAAATAATGCATGTAATGATTAAAGAAAGGCATCAATAATAATTAATCTACGTTTTATAATCTAGTTAACATACGATTTTGCGTCAAACTTACGAAGATCCATTTTACAATGTAGGATAACAACATAAAAGTTACCTCCCTGAAACCTCTTTTTTTTTTTTATCTAAAATCAGTACGCAACATTTGCACATAAATTTCGATTCGGTTACTTCCAACTCATTGTTATTAATATATTCCCATTCTGAGTCCGGGAGTGAGAATGCACGAAGTGAGAAATCCACATTTTAGAAAGAATTTCTCCATTTGAGAAACAATGTCATTCTCATTTGCATTCGCGGTAAAAGCGCCAAATAAAAATGGCTAATATTTCTTAACCTAACTTAATTTAACCTAATCTAACATTAGCCCAACCTAACATAACATTAACCTAACCTAACCTAACTTAAGTTAACCTAACCCGGAACCAAGAGGGAAAGCCGTGGATGAGAATGGGAATGAGGCTGAGTGGGAGTAAACGGTTTCTCTCACTCGAGTTCGAAACAAAATGGGAATGATAGTTGGGAAAATAATACCTCAGGGTTCAGTATTTGTAATTTTAAACTTTAACCTAAAAAAATGATCGAGAACGAAAAATTCTGCCATTCTTCACCTCATATTCGCAGAGGCAAACTATATAAATAAAATATTTTTAGGTCCCTTCAACTTAAAGGTCTTAAAATCTCTGAAAGCTGAAATATTTTATGAGGATCTACAGTATATTGCAGTCTCTCTCTCTCTCTCTCTCTCTCTCTCTCTCTCTCTCTCTCTCTCTCTCTCTCTCTCAAATATTTTATGAGGATCTACAGTATATTGCAGTCTCTCTCTCTCTCTCTCTCTCTCTCTCTCTTACCGCGGATAAATGCCAGTGATCGCGCGCTCAGTAAGGTCATTGGCATCAACGAGAGAGTGCAAGACTTGTGCGTCCCACTGGGCGTGAGGTTTGTTGACCGTTCGACGCGTTTTCGGGTAGGTGAGACCTGTATCAGAGGGATGGTGTCCACTTCAATGTCAAGGGTAAAGGTGTGCTAGGCACGCTGCTTGACCGGCACCTATACCATATGTTGAGGTCAAGTCCGGGGATTGATGATGGGCCCCCACCGGGGAGAGATGATTTTGAGCCGGTGGCGGACGTACCTTCAATTGAAGGGTGCGTCCATGTACAGGTGGGTGAACCTCCTTCCCCGTAGGAGGGGGCTCAGCCTCCTGCGGAAGTTGCCCCCTCGTTGGTGAGGGGCTCTTCAACTCCCGACAGCCCTGGCTGTTCGGGAAACGGGTCGGGCTGGGGGGCGGTGTGAATAGGGAAGGCTTCCTCCGTGCAGTGCTTTTTAATGCTAGGTCGATTAGGAATAAGTTTTGCGAGCTACGGGTGCTCTTAGCATCAGAACACCAGGATATCGTTGCTATCACCGAGTCCTGGATTCATACTGATCGTTGGGACTACGTTGGGGAGTTTGAGATTCCCGGGTATAGAATGTTTCACAAAGACCGCACCCGTGGGGAGGGGGGAGGGGCACTAATATACGTGAGGGAAACGTTGAGTCCGGTTGACTGCCAGTTCCGATCGGAACGGGTGCTGCTTGGCGTCGATCTGAACCTGGGAGGGACGAACTATAGGTTAATCTTAGTGTACAGACCTCCGCATCTCCACTTCGAAGAGGATACAGCCCTGTACATCCAACTCCGAAGCCTGCTAGGGGACAGGGTGTGTGTAGTTTTAGGAGACTTCAACTGTCGCGGCATAAAGTGGGAAGACAGGACTGCTGATGCCGAAGGGAGGAGGCTAGTTGACTTTGCTGATGAGAACTTCCTCACTCTGTGGGTCAATGGGCCTACACGAGGCGAAAGCGTTCTAGACTTAGTATTCACGACCGAAGACAACCTCGTCACTGGCCTCACCGTTGAAGAATCGTTGGGCGGGAGTGATCACGGTCTGATTAGGTGCTGTCTGTGCGTCCCTTGGGTGAAGCGTAGTAACTCTAGAGGCAGTAAGCTCGAACTACAGCTGGCGGACTTTGTCGGCCTCCGGGATAGCGTAGGTGAGATGAGGGTTAGAGGTCGGTAGCGATGTTGAGGAAGTATTGAGTGCATTCCGAGACCAGTTTATGGTGCTTCAGTCTGCTGCCATACCCTCAAAACCGGTCACCCCTGCTTCAACGCAGCCTAAGTGGTTCAATCGTGACATTGCTTCGGCTATCCGAAATAGGAAAGCTGCGTATAGGAGGGCGAAGGCCAATTGTTCCCATGAGAACACTGAGGCGTATGTCTGCCTGTGCAGAGAAGTGAAGGCGAAGGTTAGGCTAGCGAAACGTAACGAAGAACTACGGGTGGCAAGCCTCTGCAAGGGGAACCCTGAGGAGTTTTTCAGTTATGCTAATAGTAGAAAGCCCATTAGAAGCATGATAGGTCCGTTAAAGGACCGAAGCGGCGTTCTGCGGACCTCCGACGCGGACATCGCTAA
Source organism: Bathynomus jamesi (assembly GCA_023014485.1). Lineage (NCBI taxonomy): Eukaryota > Metazoa > Arthropoda > Malacostraca > Isopoda > Cirolanidae > Bathynomus > Bathynomus jamesi. The sequence goes on along the minus strand of JAJOZX010003543.1, from coordinate 328,565 downwards.
TGTGCTGAATGAGTACTTTGCGGGAGCGTTCACCAGGGAGGACACCCGCGTCATCCCCGAGCCAGGTGTGAGGCACGAATGTGCTGGCTTGGATAGTGTTCGGTGTACCGCGACAGTCGTTGCCGATACAATAGACAAACTGAGCGCGTTTAAGGCTCCTGGGCCAGACCAGTTCCTCCCTAGAGTGTTGCGGGAGGTGCGCCACCAGGTGGCTCCCCACCTGGCTACAGTCTTCAACAAATCGTTGGAGACGGGCCAGGTGCCTGGTGACTGGAGGGAAACCAACGTGACTCCTATCTTTAAGAAAGGGGATCACGAAAGTCCAGGGAACTATCGTCCCATTAGTCTCACTTCGGTTGTAGGTAAATTATTAGAGGGGATAATAGCGGATAGGATCGTTGACCATTTGGATTCCTACAAGCTGCTTGGGGACTCCCAAAATGGGTTTAGACGGCATAGGTCGTGTCTCACCAACTTGCTCGAGTTTTTCCACGTCATGTTGATTGAGTATGGTAAGAGTAGGGCGATTGATATACTTTATCTCGATTTTCAGAAAGCCTTTGATAAGTATATACCTTACCGCCGGCTAATGGCTAAAGTGCGCGCGCTGGGTATTGGTGGGGAAATAGGTAGGTGGATTGAAAACTGGCTGAAGAAGATATGGCAGAAGGTTGTAATTAAAGGGGCTAGTTCGGGTTGGACCCCGGTCACTAGCGGGGTTCTTCAGGGTTCCGTTTTGGGGCCACTGTTGTTTATCATTTACATAAATGATATCGACGGTGGCATCGTCAGTAGGATCGCCAAATTCGCTGATGACACGAAGCATGGGGCCAATGTTGGGACGCCCGAGGCGATCGAGCAACTGCGTGCGGACCTAAGTAGGATAGGAGAGAGTCCGAAAAATGGCAAATGCCTTTTAACTTGGGTAAATGCAAGGTGATGCACATTGGCTACGCCAATCCCAAGTCGGACTACTCAATGTTGGGGAGTAATATCGAGACCACTGATTTGGAAAAGGACTTGGGTGTGCTAATTAGCAGCGACCTTAAGGTTACCAAACAGTGCGTAGAGGTGGAAAAGAGAGCCCAGAAGTTGTTGGGTTATATCAGGAGGCAATTTCGATTTCGGAACAAGGAGATTGTGCTCTCTCTGTACAATTCTCTGGTTCAGCCGCACTTGGAGTATGCTTTGCAGTTCAGGTCGCCCATCCTCAGAAAAGATATTGAGAGGCTGGAGCGAGTGCAAGCGAGGGCTACAAAGTTAATCCCTTCCGTTAGGCATATGGCTACAATCGACGCTTACTCGCCCTGAATTTGTTTTCGCTGGAAACTCGGAGGCTGCGCGGTCAACTGATCGAGGTTTTCAAGTTCTTACGCGGGTTCAACAATGTCGATTTTAGAAGCAGTTTAGTTTAAATGATAACCCAACTCGCAACAATGGTTGGAAGTTGGATTTGAAACGGTTTAGGACTAGTGTGTGTGGGAATTACTTTGCGTATAAGATCTGTGACACGTGTAACAGGTTACCTTCAGAAGTTGTGAACAGTTCTTCTGTGAATCTGTTCAAGAAAAGGTTAGAACGAATCTTGCACACTATTTGAAGGTGACAGAATTTTTCCCTTGCACCCGTTGCCATTGGTACCTCCTCGGTATGGGCCGCAAGGCCTTTTGAGGTACTACTTTTCCTTGTAACTCTCTCTCTCTCTCTCTCTCTGTGTGTAGTCAATGGTCAATGGATAAGGCTTTTAAGGCAATAATGTCGCAATTTAACCCTTTAACGCCGGGAGTTTTTGTAGGGTTAAGTCTGAGTGCGTGTACACTGTACAGTATTTGAAATGGTATGACGTATTCGACCCAGACGTTAACAGAGGTTAAAGGTAATATTCACTGCTGGGGGAATTATTTGTTTATGGGGAAGGAAAGGGGAGAGAAGGGAGCAACAATTTCTACTGTACCTGAAGTTGTTGCGGATAAAGAAACACCATCTATAGATATTGTCCCTTATAAGGACTCATAGTGATCACCGTCACTGAGGAAGAAGGAGAGTTTGGTTTCAACTGGAACATTTATATAAAGCGTAGCTGAGCATTTGTATGATATATTGTGCTTTTATTTGATTCACCAGACCATGTCTCCGGTAGTCCGTACTGCCGCATTAGTGGCCCGGAATAAAACGTTTTTAGACTCATTTATTAACTTTATTAATAGCCGTGGCTAAATAATGGGCCTATGGTGTACGACCAAAGCTAATCTACAGCTGGGCTGCGCCCTTTAATATCGAACCTATAATGTTTCATTTAGCATCTGTATACGTGAGGTTGAGATTAAATCTGAATTTGTATGAAGAATGCATGGAAAAGAGAATATCAAATCCGATCCTTTCTCATCTCTTTCCGTAGCATTCATCCACTGCTGAATACCTTTGTTCCTTGTCAGAACTGGGAATACGTGAGTTACTTTTGAATTTTCAACATGATAGGAACTTAAATGAAAATAGAAAAAGTTAAATTTACTACAAATGGGGTTATAGGAAAGTTTTGCAAAAGGAAAAAAGACAAGAGGTTCAGTTAAAACAGTGTTTAAATGAATTAAAATAATATTTTCTTTCTCTTAATATTTTTTCTCTGTTCTTTTTTGTAATAAATTGAGATTATTTACACTCGTGATACGAAAGCAACTCTGAGTATTTTCCCAACTCAGCAAAATTTTATCCTCAAGACAATTTGAAACAAACTATAAACTGAAGCAAAACTAATATTTTTCTGCAAACATTTTTTTTTTTTATGTATGCCTATAAATATTTTTTCTCTTTTTTTTTTACAGATCTGCTCGTAGAGGATAATGCAATTGCTCTCTTCGCTACCTTAAATTTAATGCATTCCTGGGATTCATACACGTCTGTAATCTTGGCCCGGAATTCATTTGGCTAACGGCAAAACGTATTTAATCGTGTGTGTGTGTGTGTGTGTGCGCATACACACACACACACACACACACACACACCATTTCACGAAAGTAACAAGTGAATAATATTTATGATGAAAATAACCACGAAGGAAAAAGGAAACACAGAATGGTGCTCAAGCGCTTTCGTCTAATGACATCCTCAGGAACACTGAGGATGTCATTAGACGAAAGCGCTTGAACACCATTCTGTGTTTCATTTTTCCTTCGTGGTTATTTTCATCATATATATATATATATAAATGAGGGGGGGGAGGCGACAAGCTTGACCTTCGTGAAATGAGGAATCATCGTGGCCACCTTTTCCTCGGGCCAACAAAACCACAATTCCACGAATAACTAAATGAAACAGAAATCATATTAATCCCTTTATATTGTCCTTAAAATGAGAGGAAGTTCATTTAAATCGGATGAATAGTCTTTTTACAAATTTAACTTGAACAATAGTTGTTAAAAAATAAAGTTCACAAGAATGGTAATTAGAGACTTAGCTGAACATTAAAGAAGTTTACAATGAGCAAAACCAAATTGAAAAAAACATTAACGCACCAAGTGTTCAGTATGTCTTCCATTATTATTAATGACCAATTGTATCTTTGTGCGCCACTGGCGAGCTGCTGTAGAAATGGTGTCTTGATCGAGCTCATTTCATATTGTTAAAATGCACTCTCGAAGTTGATTGACATCCTGAATATTTTATCTGTAATCTTTGTCAATTAAACGTCCCCGGTACTCGGTGCTCATTCATCATCATTTTGCTGTTATGCTGAGTTTTGGATTACTGTCATGTGTTGGTTTTAATAGGAAATTCAATCATGCTTATTAAAGTTTAGTAAATTGATTTAATTGTGCGAAATTAATATATTATATATAAAATATAATAATTTAAAAAATTTTATTAGATGTTAAAGAATTAAAGATCGAAGTGAAACAATGAATGGAGAGAGAGATTCGAAATACGCTGATGGGCGGAGGCATATGCCCCAAAGTTAGTTTTTGACGAGACGTTTTAACGACCATTGTCTTTGTGTTAAAAATATAATTAGCGATTTTCCTCTCTACAGTATGGTGTGAAACCACGTTCTCACTTTTCTCCACTATTATTATTACGATGTTAATTAAATGAACAAGTTAAAAAAGAGTAAAACGTTCTCATTTTAACCATTTTAAGATTTTAAGTCATATCGATCACGGCTATCTTATATAGAAATCAGAGTAAATCAGTAGAAATAGTGCGAATAACGCGGATTAAACGAAATTAAATAATAATTTCACCACAGTGCGTTATATAATTATTACTTATTTTGCAAAGGATATACTGTTATTTATAATAACGACACACGTGTGTCCACTTTCAAGAATTCTGAGTTCTCAATTTTTTTAATATCTGGATTTTTAATATCTGTTCCCTAAAACAAGAACATAGTTTGAATTAATAATTAGCAGTATAACTCTTATTATTAATACTATCCGCCAACCTTGTTGACAGAAGTTTTGGCAATGTATCACAAATAGTTGGTCTTCCTTAATTTATATAATGGGTAAGTTATCGTTGCCTTTGTCGGTGAAAGGGAATTATTTCTCCTCCAGCATAGATAGTGCTCGGTGCAGGGAGACACTTGACCAGAAAAAAACCGTCTTGGGTCTGTACGAGTCGGGGACCAGGGCACAACATCTCCATCGGCCACAGCGTGAACGTAACGTAAGGAAGTGAATTCTTGAAGTGAATAGCCTTGTTCATCATTATACGAAGATGGCAGCCAAAGTATAACCTCCCAGACAGAGGATGAAGCTAACGCTAATGGGACGCCAACCAAGAAGCTGAACTCAATGCGCAACAAACAGCAGGCCAAGCTTGCCTTTGCCTGGACCTACCGAAACAAGAGTGCTAACTTCTGGAAGATGTTACTTCATATTGCTTTATAGTATATATTTCTCTCTCACATCTGTAAACCATGAATCTTTATGGGAGTAATATGATTGAACATTCTTTGAGACGTATTTATTTGCGTATGAACAATTACTATTATTTGTTATGCTGAATATTACGACATAATGACGTCGTCATTTCCTGATGTAAATTATAATAGTATGTATTCCGACAAGGTGATTTTCATAGACGAAAAGGTTTTCACAACCACTGTCGTGCGTGGAGAATAAATGGGATGCGCTACGCCCGCCGGGATATCTGTGAGCACACAGGAGTGGCTGCATCACCGGAGCCATGATGAGTGCTTCTATCATGTCTTCGACGAACTAGCAGGGCCAGATTAAGGAGGGGGGGCCAGAGAGGCAGCTGATCCGGGGCGTATTCTTGGAAGGGGCGCTAAATATCTAAATATTTGTTTATTTTATTCCACGCAATATACAGTACATTTTAAAAAATTTAATGTAGCGGGAATATGCTCAATAAATATTTTTTTTGTCTTGTCTTGTATTGTGTTTTTGTTAACATTAGTTAACACTAAACTCATTAGAGGCGACGTTTTATAGTGAATGTGTGAATTGTGATGAGTATGCGTTAGCGTTCGTTGACTCGTTGACGACGTTCAGTCTAGTAAAGTAGTCTCTATCAGTGTTGCTAATTTTTTTTTAACCAGAGAGTTTAAGTGTATTATCATCAAATAACACAAACACACAAAGTGTAATTATTTATTCTGTGTTTATTCGTGGACTGTATAATCAAAGTATGTTTCATTTTTCAGTTTCATGTTAAATTTTTATTGGTCATTTTCATTAATGCTTCGGAATTAACTAATAAAAATCTCCTTTTCTGTCTGAACTAATTGATTATCTTTGTGTTAACCTAACCTAACTCTAACCTTAACTTTATCATGTGCATCCTGAACGTGACGTACATATACGCCACTCTGGCTGAAAGTGGCTTTGTCAACCTGAATTACGGCTTTTGACTTATTTTATAAATTAAATTTTGTGTATAATTAATAAATACAGGAGCGTAGATAGGCGTAAGCAAAAAAAGCATGTGCTTACGCATTGAATTGGAAATTCATGATATTTTAAATAAAGTTTTCAAGAAATCATTTATCATTATAATAGTCTACTATAATTATAAGATGGAAAAGGATAATATTAATTAATTACAAGTTGCAAAATACACTACTTTGTTCCAATACTATGTGTTTCTATCCTGTGCTCTGAATAAAAGTAAGTTTTCTATCTCAGTTGATTGAATAACCATTGACTTCTACCCTAAACTCCTAACTTTTAATTCACCAGAGACCATTTACAGGAATCTGTATTTAATTTTCTCCTTTAGCAGTGGAAGGGGAGACAGCCCCCTTCCACATCTTCCCCAAGCTCCGTGCTTCACACCTCAGTGCTTAATGCTAGGGATGGAAAATAACCGAAAAGTATAAAACCGGTTTTCACCGTCGCTATATTCTTAAAGCCGGTTTTTACCGGTTTTCACCGATGGGATTCTGTATGCTTTTTAGGGAGGTAAATTATCAAAATATTAAACAGAAATAAGGTTTTAATTGATTCAATCAAGTATGTGTAACATTTGAATTAAAAAGCTTATTATTGAACTTGATTTTTTAAATAACACTTGAGAAAACAAAGAGCATTAAGTGTCTGATCTGACATTCTTGATCGAATCTTTGTGACGAATAAACCAGCAGCTGAAAACACTCTCTCGGACTCTACGCTGGTGGCTTTTATTGTAAGCAATGCCTCGTACATTCGATCCAAATTTTCGCTTCTATTCAAAGTAGCTTCAAAATATTTGAATTCATTATTTACGTCAAAGGTCTCAGAAGAACCTTTCTTGGGTTTCATTTTCAGTTTGTTCATCTCACACATGTACTCGTTCATAAGTTGATCGACATCATTTACTTCACGACCTGAGCTGCACTGTGAATCTTCGCGTTTCGAAGCAATTGATTGGACTTGGTCGTCTGTTTCTGAAATCTGGCAAGCTTCTGGAAAAAGCCTCTTAAATGTATGATCCGCATACTTCTTAAGTGCTTGTCTCTAAGGAAAGAGGAACGGTGCTGATGATTCATTTTTCAAGAACTCGGGATTGTGGAGAAAACTCAGCAAGGCGACAGCTTCTTTTTGTCTTCTCGATGAGTAGCGATCAATGAGACACTGACGTAGCTCAAAAGCTAAAGGATTGTTTTTGTTTTCAAATTTATCCAAAATGAACTTCATGGAAGATTCAGCTTTGAGAAAATTTGCATCTTCGGAACAGAGTCCCTTCAAAACAATTTCCAGTGGACGAAGCGTATCAAAGAGGCTCTTTAGAGCATTCCATTCTTCATCTGAAATCGTCTCTGTTGAGCGTATCACTCTGAGGGTCTTTGGAATGCAATTTTATAGTTTCAAAAATCTTTCTATCATGGCCAAAAGACTGTTCCACCTCGTTCTATAGTCAATGATAAGCTTCATTTCCTTTCCATTAAATTCATCTTTGACAAAATCCTGCAATCTCTCATTTTTCAAAGGAGACTTTCGAAATCTGCGGCAGATTTTTCTCACCTTATTTATTACTTTTAAGTAACCTTCTCGAAGTTTTGGAAGAACAATTACGTCATCTATGTCGGACTCAAAAATTGTATCAGTGCATAAAATTTCACACTCATCGCTTAGCTCATGTGCAGAGTGTTCATCTTCTTCGATGGCTTCATCTTCAGGGGTAGGGTCACTTTCCCCTTCAACTGAATTTTCAGCAGTTTTTGAATACAAGATATCCGAAACCGCGAGATGTATAGCATATGCAATGCATTGCTGGTGATCAGGTGCTATTTCTCTTCCAAATTTGACCATTACTGAGGCACCGTCGGTGGTGCAACCCACGATATACTTATCTAGGTCCAAGCCAAAGTCTTCCAATCTTTTCCTAACGATTGCAATAGTTTTGGTGCTATCGAGAGAACCATTTATTTTCATGAGACCAAGAGACCAATGTTGATTTTCATCATGAACATTAATATTAATATATCTTTGGTTTTGCAAAGATGTATACTCATCCATAGTTAATGAATAGCGGATTCCTTGTCTCACCTGATTCTTGAAGTAGTTGACCAATTCATGTTTCTTTTTCTCATAAAAACTAAGCACCATTTTTCTGACACCATTATGGGAAGTTGGATGAAACTTGTCGTATTTTATCTTTCTTAGGCTTTCTTGAATGAATTCACTTTTAGCAATTGATTGGAAACTCAGTCCATCTACATTCTACACACGCACGTTTCTAAATTTCCTCTTCTATGGACTTTTTTTGCACAAACTGTTCCACTATTCTTTGTTTCTTTAATGGCTGATTAAGCTGGTCGATGTTTATGCTATGAATATTTTTCATGTGGGATGATAAACTTGAAGTAGAACCTCCACAACACTTTAAAACTTTGTGACATGTCATACACTCTGCTTCTTCTTTATTCTTACGAGTGAAATGATACCAATCATTTGATTTCTTTGACATGATGGAGTATTAAATCTTAGAATCTTAACTGATCAATGTGCAATCATCCACATAACATTCAAGACTGAAGCATCAATTATTTACACTTATAAACAAACAAAAAATGATACGAAACGATGCAAAACGTAATTACTGTTTTGTAAACGTTTGGAAACGTTTGTTTCATAAAAAATGGACCAAAGTGATCGGAGTCTTGCACAAAAATGTGAAAACCGGTTCTTATCGTCGGTTTCGGTGATGATTAAAAATTTTCATCACCGGTTAAAACCGGTTTTTTAAAACCGGGTTCCATCTCTAGTGCTTACACATTAAAAAGGGCTAGCTACGCCCCTGAAATATAACTTAGCATAAATATCACAATTAACTAATAGCAATACAATTAGTTGTTATTTATTAAAGTTAAGCAAATTATTCCTAAAATGACCCGGGGCGCAAAAAGTGTTAGTCCGGCCATGCGAACCAATGAAAGCCCTCTCACTGACAAGGACTACGTAGCCATCCTACAGAGTATGCTCGTGCATGCTTTCTGTAGAGCAAAAGTCGTGCTGGAGTCTCAAGTCATTATCAAGACTATCATTATCAAGTCTCAAGACCGATCCCCTATTCCCACGTAAGAATCCTGTATCAAAAGGAGTATGGTACAAAATCAACATAAGAATAATACAAACACTAAACAGAGATTTCGATAGCATTTACAAAATTCGTGTGGTGAGGGACTGGCAACATTGGCATCCAGAGGTTCAGTTCCTAGATTTACCTTCGAAGGGTGCTGACCTATACCTTTTAGAAAATGCTTGGGGCATCAATGCATCATGGTCCTGGAATGGGAGCAGGAGCGACGGAGTGCAACTAAATAGGCGTTCTTTGCCTAAGTTCGGCAGATATAGGAGGGAATTCGCCGGCCATCCATTTGTGAAAATTTGCTGGCCTCCATGCTACCAAGACTAGTGGACTGTATTAATAGCAACGGCTATTTCGCTAAATGTTTAATAAACCTCATTATTTTGATATTCTGTTTACTTTAGAGAATAGATATTTGAAATCAAACTATTAACGAGATATCAAATGCTTGGAATCGGACAATTGTACAGGCATACCCCGCATAAAACGGATTCGTTCAATGCTGATTCGCTATATCGCTGATAAAACCTTGACACCATTCCCCGAACAGTGATGCTTCAGATTTGCTCTTGCACGTTTTTGTAAGCAAACATTTTTGACAAAAATACATTTTTTAACGTTGAATGGAAGAAAGTTAATTTTAAAAATAAGCGCGATTTTAAAAAATCTAGAAAATATCAACATATTTTTTCCAAAATTAAAGGGGTTAATTTTTAACTAATAACTAAAAATTTGTAACTAAAAATTAAACATACAGTATACAATGGCAAATAGGGAACAGCTTTTATCTGTTTGGCTTGAAGATTGTAATAAAAAAAATATCCTGCGTAGCGAGATGACAATTCATTTGAAAGCGCTAACGTATGACGAAACTTTTACTGTTGCTAATTAAACACGGTCGCTTCTTTATCATTGACGTTTGAGAACGAAACACTTCATTTCACATTGATTACACAGCTCAACAAAAAAAAAAATTTGTTTCGTTGCCAAGGAAATTCGTACGAATTTAGGGTATTTTGGGGTTGCTGAATTCCAAAATGAAAGCAGTTTTTCCGATTTGGCTCTAGTTCTTGAGATAATGAATACCCTCAATTAATAGGAAACGTAACCATAACGCGTGCATATGGGAAACTACCGGAACATTCTAGATGGTGAGACCGAATAAAATGCCATTATGTATTTCATGTGTTTACTTTTGTATGATTTGAGACAATTTCAATGCGATTTGTAAGTAGGCTCCGCCTGAACATTAAATTTTTGCATTTTTACGTGTTTCAATGGGGTACCAATTATCTCATAAATTAGAGCCAATCTAGCAAAACCGATGTCATATTCGGAATCAGCACCACAAAGTTACCCCAAAATCACTCTAATATGATTGGCAATAAAATGAGTGTTGACCAGTGTTATATTCCCCGATCAACGCTGATTCACATAACGCGGTACTTTCCACGGACGAATTAACCGCGTTAATCGGGGTATGGCTGTATTTAATGAGGGAAATACTGTACATTTGACGATCGTTATCATAAATAACATATCTCCGTAGTAAAATAAGTAATAATGAGGTAACTAAATATATATCATATCCAAAACCAGCATAACAGCGAAACTATAATGATGAAAGAGCAGGAAAAGGTAACCTAATAAGGCAATAACGTTTTTATAAATGGTAAACTCTAATTATATGATCAGGATATCATTCTATCAAGCAGATTAATGTATTGAGTTTGCAGCATATATATACCCATTTACGGTAAATGAAATACCGCACTAATATTGGACAAATGAATTCCGCGTGTTAGCCAATTAGCGACAAAGATCACAAACACGTACACTGAGACTGGAATTTTCATAAAGATGTGGGAAATTCTTTCATCGATCAAGTGCCCTCAGGTGACAACAGCATTTTCATCAAACTTCGATGCTTGATGAAATACTTTTCATGAAACTAATTCCTTGGAAGCAAATTAATCGAAGTGAGCGGCGCCATCTATTGGAAGAAATGTCAATGAAATACCATTTCAGTTTATTTTCATAAACCGAGTGTAATTATATACATATTATTTTTATGTTAATCAAGCACAGCATACTAACAGCAACTTAAGTTTTAAGATTAAATACATAGAAATAAAACCAGCTTACCTCAGCGGGATTTGAACCAAGGCCACTAAAAATTCGAGCTTTGCAAGCCACCGCGTTACTCACTCGGCCATAAGACCGTTGCATAAGAGATTTTTTATATTCTCTTTCGCATTGGTTTCAATATGTATATTTTAACACGTATATTGTTTCCGTTTATATATATAATATATATATATATAATATATACACAGGGTGGCCATAAAGTCTGTAAACATATGAAATATTAAGATATTTTTTGTCCGACGCAGATAACCTACAGTTCTGAGAAAAATGTCCGATATATATATAATTAGTAGTATATGTATATATAAAATGAAAGATGAATCATGAAAAACCCCTTATAAGTCACTGTTCATGATTTTAATGAAAACGAAAATGAAAAGGTTCATTGGCAGACTTTAGTCTATATGACAAATATTAATCTATACTATAATAAGAGAGCTGTCCGTCTGTCTGTCCGTCCGTCCGTCCGTCCGTCACACTGAGAAATTGTGAGAAAAAATTGTGAGAAAAAAATTCAGAAATTGTATTACGGGCGGCAATGTGAAGCTCAAAATTTTCATGACTGTGTTCTCTTCTGCAGTTTAGCCTGTCTGTTTGTCTGTTTGTGAAATTTATCCCGGGCAGTAATGGGGGAAGGGTGGGGGTGGGGGTAATGGGGGATGGGTGGGGTAATGGGGAGGGGTGGGGGTAATGGGGGAGGGGGTTAGCCCCCAAGTTGTATGAATGGGGGTGAGGAGGTTTTGGGAGATACCAGATTCAGAAATGTTGACACAATGTGAAGCTCAAAATTTTCACGGCTGCGTTCTTTTCTGTAGTTTAGCCTGTCTAACCGTCAGCGAAGCGAAGGGAACTGTACTAGTAATATTAATAATATACTAAGGATAGAAATATATACAATTCATTAGAAGTAATACAGTAATGTCAAAGTTAAGTGGAGCTACAGACAGACGTTTTCGTACCAAGAATTCCATAGCTTAGAGGATAAACGGCAGGACTCATGGATAGCTTGGATAATCGGGTTGGTTGCTTTTTTAATTCTTTGCATTAGACTGTATTGAGCACGTCTTCTTACCTCCGGGAAGTTCGGGACATTGCGGGTAGCAAATATTTGCGAAGCTGAGCATCTCGGGGATAATTTATGTAAGAGTCTAAAAGACCTGTTGTACAGCAAATTTAGAGTTCTGCCAGACCCTTTTTTATAATTAACCCAGAGTTGCTGTCCGTATATATTACTGCAGAAAGTACGAAAGAGGGTGTCTTCAGCTTCACTCGTACAGAACCGAAAGTTCCATATAGTCATATTCGCTTTAGCACAAAGGCTTCGAGATTATTTTCTTATATCTGAGTCATCACTCAAGGAGCTGGTAATAGTTTGACCTAAATACTTAAACTCTTGTACTTCCTCAATTACTTCACGTTTCATTTTAAACCTAATATCTAATGGCTGATTACAGCTTTTACGATGAAATTGCATAACCTTAGTTTTGGTAACATTAAAAAGAATATCATGTTTCTGCGAATACTTTTCGCAGACTTTTAGTAGCCGATCCAGACCTTTAACAAAGGGACTTATTAACACCATATCATCGGCATAAACTAAGTTATTTATCCTTGTGTTATCTATACAACATCCCACTGTTGCCTCATTAAGTGAAGCAATTAATCCGTCAATATACACATTAAACAGCATAGGGGAGAGCAAGGAGCCTTGTCTCACCCCGCAAGAGGAGCCAAAACATTCAGATAGTACATTGCCTCGCTTAACGGTAAAAGATTGGTGGGAATACCAAAATTTCAATAAATTTAATATGTACATGGGAATCTTCCTGTCTTCTAGTTTTTTAAATAAAATCCTGTGGTTCACTCTATCATATGCCTTACTTATATCTGAGAAACAGCTGTAAATAGTTGAATTACTGTCAATGTATTTTGATATTGTTTTTTTAAGTACATAGATACACAGGTCAGTTGAGTGGGACCTTTTAAAACTAAACTGATTAGGAGATGTTCATAGGTAATCATTTAATCGGACTAACAAGAGTTTTTCTAGTAGTTTCGAGAAGAAGGAAACGGCAGCAATAGGCCTGTAATTATTGCTCGACAGAATGTCTCTATACTTATTTTTGACCAGGGGCAAGATATATACCCTCATGAACTCTGCAATGATATATGCAGACTTACTACGTCATTGGCATATTTTAAGTGCTCATTCGATAGGTCATCTACCCCTGACGCAGATCCAGTCTTTAACTCTTTAATTAACCTCTTTACTCCAGGAACTGATATCAAAGTATTTTCCCTTGTCTCTCTCACAGGCGTTTCGCTGCAATCTATCTTAAGATTATCCCTAGTCACACTGTTAAGAATGTTAGAGTAGTGGTTTTTCCACAGCTTTGCAATTTCTTCCTCCCCCGACACCCCATCGATTGTCGGAGGGAGGACACTTTTGACACCCGTTTGATTCATAACAAATTTCCAAAAATTTTTGTTACCATTATTTATGCGAGCTTCACAGGCTTTTGATGCTCGAATAGACTCTTCTTCCTGTTTACATCGCCTTATGGCCGCCTTATACTGACCCCTACTTCTACACATATTCATGTATACTGGTCGATTCCCTCTTCAGGGGGGCAATAAATCCTTCCATCCAGGACTAATCTTAATATGATAGTTGTAAGATTTAATCAGGGGTCTTCCTGCTTTTCCTAACAGGGATACTATCTTACTATAATACCTATCTATGAGTTTACAGTGAGAATCATTTGAGCAAGGATTACTACATGCAAGATTCAAAATTTCTAAATTATTAAAGAGGTGACCTGTTCTGTCTTTGTATTCTATTCTCCGTTGCATATTAACATGAGACCAATCGACGCGATTATTCTTACCTATTGAGTTCTTGTTATGTCGTGTTGCGCATAAATTGGTAAAATTAATTAATAGTTCTAAAGATCTATGATCAGAAAGAAGGAAATCATGCAGAATATGAACTCTAACAATTCGATTCTTTAGATTATTACTAGTGAGACAATGATCAATCCACCTGGTGGTACCACTCATATCACTAACGTATGTAAAATTAACACTGGTTACCCCTAATACATCTACATCACTTATACTTAATTTGGCCGACTCGCAGATGTTACCCAATTCTACAAAGAATTCCGAGTTCACATGCGCGTTAAAGTCTCCCATTATTATACAGTGAGAATATTTGGGGTTATCTGATAATGACTTAATTTTGTACAGCAAATCAATGTATTCATCTAGATTACTGCCGTTGTTGTATGGTAAATAGCAGTTTACAATTAATATGCAATCATTGTTCACTTGTAATTCAATGCAGAACAACCTTACATTATCGCTTGTTAAAAGTTTTATGTTTTGACAAATTTTTCCTCATTAAGAAAGCAACACCACCAAAAGGCCTACCGTACATTAATTCATCTGACAAGGCTACTACTGATGACTCATGGTACATGGTACATAAAGTCATTATGGATGGTAGAGAGGAATTTTAGCTCTTGCTTAGGTAGCCAGTGCTCCTGCAGGAGTATCAAATCTGTATTGTCACAGATTTTATGAACATCTACAATTGAATTCCTCACTGACCTTACATTATATGAGACTATTTTCAACAAGTTATCCGCCATGACTGATAGAAAATTTATTATTAATATGACTAGCTAAAGTGGGCTCTACGGGCCCATTTAGCTACGCCCGTGGTGCTGGGGCCTTTGGCCTCAGTAATTGGGGAGCCGCAGGCCCCCCCCCAGTTACCGGGGAGTCAATTATTCAGTCAATAAAACTATAGAAAAGAATGTTGCCCGGGTTAATTGAATGCCCGGTTAGGTCAACTGAATGCCCCCAAAAACCCCTCACCCCCCTTATGCAACTTGGGGGCTAACCCCCTCCCCATTACCCCCACCCCTCCCCCATTACCCCAACCCCCTCCCCATTACCCACCCCTCTCCCATTACCCCAACCTCTCCCCATTACCCCACCCCTCCCCCATTACCTCAACCCCCCTTTTTGAAAGCCGTAAAAATATTTAGTCTGTAATGGTTGCAGCACCAGTATGAAAGTGCATAAAAAGAACTCATTTGGTAAATTTTTTAACTTAGCCGCAGATTAAATTTCGGCTCAAAGCTGAACGCAAAAGCAAATATTTTTTACACTTTTTAAAATTATAATTAAAAGTAGAATTCATTACGCCTTTTTCTAATGCATTAAAATACAAATATCGCCCATATATATCAAGAATCTTCTCTTTTCGAGCGTGACAGACTGACAGACATTCCTGGGTGTTTATAGTATTAATTATTTATTACTAGCAAAAGTGGGCCCTACGGGCCGCACGCCCCCTAATTACTGGGGAGTTAATAGATTTCCGTCACTAAAACAATAGAAAAGAACGCAGCCATGTAAATCTTAAGCTTCACAAATCTTAATACAATGGATTCGGATGTGAAGCTTAAGATTGTCATTGCT
Source organism: Bathynomus jamesi (assembly GCA_023014485.1). Classification (NCBI taxonomy): domain Eukaryota; kingdom Metazoa; phylum Arthropoda; class Malacostraca; order Isopoda; family Cirolanidae; genus Bathynomus; species Bathynomus jamesi. The sequence continues at coordinate 312,893 of JAJOZX010003543.1, read as the reverse complement.
GAGTTCTTTTCTATAGTTTTGTTGACTGAATAATTGAACCCTCAGCAATTGGGAGGTCAAAACAGAGAAAAGAACGCAACAATGAAAAACTTAAGCTTCACATCCGAACCCGTTGTATCAAGCAATGAAAATCTTAACGCGCGAGAGTAAAAAATTGAAACAGAGCAAAGCGCATTTATTTCTATGTTCAGAATCGCCTAATAGTAAATACATGGTGTCTACAGACGGACAGGATAGACAGGACTGCCTTTTAATAGTATAGATTGACCAAATAATTGAACCGACAGTAATTAGGGGTTCAATTACTTGGTCAATAAAACTGTGTCAAGATTTGTGAAGCTTAAGATTTTCATGACTATAATGTGAAGTTCAAGATTTTCATGGCTGCGTTCTTTTCTATAGTTTTATCGCGGTGCTGGGGCGGGGGGGGCTGGTCACACATATATTTTAGTTCATTACTCATCACCCCCATCCACCACACGAAGTTCGGTCGAAATCGGTTCAGAAACGTAAAAGTTTTTTCTGCGAACAAACAGACAGACAGACAGACAGACAGACAGACATATTTGCTAAATTATAGTAGTAATTATGCATAAAAAGAACTCATTTGGTAAATTTTTTAACTTAGCCGCAGATTAAATTTCGGCTCAAAGCTGAACGCAAAAGCAAATATTTTTTACACTTTTTAAAATTATAATTAAAAGTAGAATTCATTACGCCTTTTTCTAATGCATTAAAATACAAATATCGCCCATATATATCAAGAATCTTCTTCTCTTTTCGAGCGTGACAGACTGACAGACATTCCTGGGTGTTTATAGTATTAATTATACACAGTACAAATTTCAGGCATTACCGTTAGGGCGCCTATTATTATTATTACTAGTACAGTTCCCGTCGCTTCGCTGACGGTTAGACAGGCTAAACTACAGAAAAAAACCCACCCATTAAAATTTTGAGCTTCACATTTTTTTCAACATTTCTGAATCTGGTATCTCCCAAAACCTCCTCACCCCCATTCATGCAACTTGGGGGCTAACCCACTCACCCATTACCCCCACCCCTCCCATTACCCCACCCATCCCCCATTACCCCCACCCCCACCCTTCCCCCATTACTGCCCGGGATAAATTTCACAAACAGACAAACAGACAGGCTAAACTACAGAAAAGAACACAGTCATGAAAATTTTGAGCTTCACATTGCCGCCCGTAATACAATTTCTGAATTTTTTTCTCAATTTTTTCTCATAATTTCTGAAAGTGTGACGGACGGACGGACGGATGGACGGACAGACAGACAGACGGACAGCTCTCTTATTATAGTATAGAAGATTATTATTATTATTTTGCCTGTTATCACATCTGGAAAAGTGAATAAACTCCTTAACAATAATACCGTCTGGCCAGTGACTCATATTGTACGGGTTGAAATGCGAATTTATACCTTTAATTATTACTTTAAATGAGTTGTAATACGGTGATTTTGTGTTTAGTTTATTAACTAACAATATACTGTGTTCACCACTGACGTCTTCCATTATGTGTCGAATATCGCTTTCGTCGTTCGAGAGCTGAATTCGCGATACAAAGATGGTGAGATTCCTCACCGGTGGCCTTGCCGCGAAGACAGGTCGAGGAACCCTCCGTGAAGAGCGCCTGTTAACTGTGACCCACCCGTCCTCTTCCCTCAATCTCCCTGAGGCAGGGTTCGCCTGCCTGTGGCACGACGTTGGGGGGATAGGAGGTCCCTCCCCTACTCTGTGGCTTGGTGAGGGTCTGTTAGCGGTGTTTATATCCTGACGGACGCGCGTGCCCCTCCTTCTTCGGTGGGAGGGGAGAAGAGAGCTGAACGCCGAGCGAGGCGTTTGAGTAATCGAACGCCTCTCCCGTGTAGTGGAAGGTAAGGAAGAAGGCAGTGATGTCTCGTCTCTTGGCATCGGACAGTCCCTGTTCCTCAATGTGAAATCCGGAGCAGAGGTCCTTCTCTGAACGGGAGGGAGGTTGACCGCTTCCCTTGCATGCTGCGTTTCCACCCCACATTCAGGGGGGGAATTGGGGGGAGGGGATTTCGTTTCCCTCGCTGCTCGACGCGCTTCTTGGGGTTCTGACTTGCTGAACAACTTCCGAGTAACTGGGCTTTGGGAGGAGCGTCTCTTTCAACGCATGTAACTCTGACCGGAATTGTTCTAGCGAAATCGCATTTTTCTGATTTGACACCACGTGTTGCTGTTTCAGTTCAACTAACGACTTTTGTACCTCATTGTCCTGTTTCAGGAGCACCGAAACGTCTACATCACCCATAGAGATTACCGGTATACTATGGAAATTAGTAACGTAGAGGGTAATATTGTTCTCATTATCCCGGAGGGTCGACACTTTATAATGTTTTTTAGGATATTCTCGTTTCTAGAATTGCCTCTACGAGTTGGGAGGGTAGCACTGAACAAGGTGTTTAACTGTACCCTCGCATGTTCTATTTCTTTTAAATAAAAATTAATCATCAGAAGTATTTGATGGTTCACCGTTTATAATCTCGATGAAAATTCTAGTCTCAGTGTAAAGATCGGAGGAGTGCATTAAATGTAGAATAACGAGGAACGATTGTATTACCGTATATTGTATACCTGGCAGAATGTTTTGAAAAATGTTTACAAACATACACACGGAGTGTCCCATAAGTCCGGTTTCATAGGAAAATTTATTTTAAATTAAATTTATAAAAATAATACATTAGAACTAAAACAAATATTCAAAGTGATATCTTGTTTTGGGACCTCTTTTTTGTTGCAGGTAGAATAACACGCAATGGCTAATATGGAAGTAAGTTACATTCATTAGGCAAAGGCTTCTGGAGGCCTTTTCCTCACGAGTGTAACTTGAGTGTACTTTAAGACTGGACTTATGGGACACCCCGTGTATATATATTAGTGGTGGACCGGACGTCAGTTTTTCAACATCTGCGGATGCGGATGCCGATTTTTAATTTCAATATCCGTGGATGCGGATGTGGATATTTAGTTAATCTATCAATATAATATAGAATTATGAATATATGACATAATTTTTCAAATTTCGTGATATTACTATTATGGCAGGCAATGCATAAGAATTAAAATTAATATTAATGTTTTCATTATGATAAAAATAATAACTTTCTCGAGTTTCAGCCACAGAAAATTCAATGAAACAAGTTTCATTCAATTTTCAATTGCTGATTTTAGAAACTGCAAATTTTGCAGTGTTTGCTATAGAAAATTAGCATTTTTATTTTTGCTAACGAATTTACTATTTTTTGTATTTATTTACAATAATGTTGTTCGAAACACGATAAACGGCTTGATTTTATACGAACAATTTCATTCTGAAAAGTTACTGTGTTACTGTGAAAAAAAAATCAGTGGAGTACGCACAACGACACAGGCAGTGTTTGTTGATTTAATTAATGGTATTTATATTTTGGAGTTTATATATTTGTTTGTTCATTAATAATTAATACTTTACATGAAATGTGCATGACTGGGCCTTATAAGCTACTTTATAAGCTAATTTAATTGTAAATTGCATAATTTATTAGAGGTAATATGCGCATAAATCCGCAGTCAGAAGTGCGGATGCGGATGTTAAAATGATGCGGATGCGGATATCCGGTCCACCACTAATATATTTATACACAACAATTTTGTTTTAGTTAAAAATATTCCTTATTTAAGTTTATTTGCTTAAAATACCCTAATATTTGTTATACAGAGAAAATTAAATTTTAGAATTAAAATAAATTATTTAAAAAGATTTTATAATGCAAATATAAACTGGTTCCTCCTGAAACAAAAATACAAATATATAATTTTCAACTTAAAAGATTAAAAGAAAAGTTTGAATAAGTAAATGAACTCGTAAATTTTCAGAATTTTTTTTTTATTACTTTTCCAAAAAAATTATATATATTTCTTAATTTTATGTGTCTATTTTTCTTTTTTCATTCCAAGGACTGTATTTCTCTTTTCTTCTAAAACACTGTTGTTATTATTTGTAAAAATTCTATTGAAAAAACTGTAGTATCACTTACTATTAGTGCAGATAGAGAATAGAAATCTGTGATACTATGAAAATAAAAACCCACTCTAATAGACAGAGTTTATTTCCACAACAGTTTCGACGCCCACTGGCATCCTCCTCGGGTGTTTCTGTATCCACCCGAGGAGGATGCCAGTGGGCGTCGAAACTGTCGTGGAAATAAACTCTGTCTATTAGAGTGGGTTTTTATTGTCATATTTTGACCTTCACGTAGAAAAAAAAGTGAAGTTTTTTGCATTTATCTGTGATACTGTTCCTTCTCTTACAAAATTGTTTTTATACACTGAAAATATGATTTTCTAGAAAACAAAATGAACTTCCTTGTTTGTTATTCGTTTCTTTAGGGTTTGGCTCCTCTTTATCATCAGTGTCAAAATATACTTTGCTCAGATATAAACAAAATTACCTTGATTGAATGAACTTAAAATTTTTCGAAAAACAAATCACTGCATTCACTCGTATATAATAATAATAATAATAATAATAATAATAATAATAATTACGTACCATTTCAAATACACGCATTCAGACTTAACCCTTTAAAAACTGCCGGCGTTAAAGGGTTAAATTTCGTTGCATAAGAACCTAACTTATTTATAATATCGCACACGAGAATAACTTGTTAATTTAGTTTTAATACAGAAATTATTAAAGTGTTAAAGCTGTTAGTTTTAGTTCTTAAGTTATATTAAGATTAGTTTGGTCTACTTCAAATAAAAAGTGTAATAATTAATAATGTTTGGGGCTATTTTAATTCCTTCGTCCTTCGTAACGGTAAAGATCACGTGACGGAGGGGACCTATACCTTTACGCGGGATCTGAACCATGGGTCGCTACACCATCTGAACGCGGATGGTGGTCACTCATCCTTTTTTTGTTTATAGCAAATAATCTAATTTTTTATCACAAAAAACTTATTTAAACTTATTTAAAAGTACTCTAGACAAAAATCCAGAAGGGTTTGTTTTATGGAAAGCTTCACTGACGTCCAAGCTGTTACATGCATCTTTTTTTGGGGGGGAAATATATGCTTGTGTGTGATGCTAAAGACGATAATATTGTTTTATATAATCATCGATTTGCTATACAGTATTTTTTTTGCTACTCCTTATTAAAACCGAAATAATCTAAATTTTGTTTAACACTTTATCACGCAGTGTTACTTTACTGATTTTGTTCTTGCTAACGCAGGACGATTTTATTCAGTCTCGGAAAGACCTCTGTGCACTAAAGGGTTAAAAGACGTTTGCTTAATCCTTTACTGCACGGAGATCTTTCCGAAACTAAATAAAATTGTCTGGCGTTAGCCAGAACAAAATCAGTAAAGTAACTGCCCGATAAAGGGTTAAATTTGTCTGAAAAGTTTATAAAGGTTCAAATTATAGCCTTTTCTGTTGTTCATGACAATATACTGTATTATTTATATATGAAGGCGATGATGATGAGGTTTGTTTTATGTTCGTTTATACACGCCGAAACAGCTAGGTAATATGCGCCAAATTTAGTATACACGTTAAGGGAAAACCAGGGAGGGTTTTAGTAATACACTCGGCCCTCCCAGTCCCACTCCCCTACCTAGGGTGTATTTCGGAGGGCTTTTGCTGTGCAAGGCACAGAGGGCATTCTAGTATATATATATATATATATATATATTATATATATATATATATATATATATATATGTTAAACACAGACCGTGCATGGAACAAGGAACTCTTCTGGGAAAATTAAATCCACTATAGTCCGAATAAGAAAAACTATGGTATTTGTCATTTACCATTACTTATTCGGACTATAGTGGATTTAATTTTCCCAGAAGAGTTCCTTGTTCCATGCACGGTCTGTGTTTAACATATAAGTTTCTCAGGGGACCATTCTGAGTTTGTATATATATATATATATATATATATATATATATGTCTACTCGTCACAGTGTTCCATACAATTATCCTCTTATCTTTAACAACACACATTAGCCCTGTTCAAAAATCAACTTTTTCTTATTTTCATAGGTTTCTGTACTTTTTCCCATGCCTTTTGACCTGAAAAGGCCGAAAATCACAACCATTTTGACCTAGGTTGTTGGAAGCATTGCCGCATGGAGCTTTAAGTTTTCTGCCTTGAAATCGGCCAAAAGCACCAGTTCCGGGGTCCCTTGAATCATGTTTTGCACTATAACTTTTTATCTAAACAAGATAGAGCAACAAAATAGGCACCAAATTAAAGTGTTTTTAATCCTCTTTCTAACTTATACAATTATGATAGTCTTGGAACAAGAAATGGCACATTGGTACATACAAAGATTTCAGAAATATCACAAAATTCGTTTTCTCACACTCAAGGCAGACAAGGCGCCTTATTCATGACACAAATTTGAGATTAACATTTTGTCACAAGTCTAATCGATCAAGAAGTGAAAGCATTACATGATGATTAATTTCATAATGACATTTACACAGTCAGTTGTTGTGAGTTTGTTTCTTGAAGTTGTCAAAGCGGCGTCTGTTGAACTCCACAGCTTGAAGGAGATAGTCCCTTTGCTTGGCATCTGTTGTTATGACATTTGCAAAGTCGCTCATCATCTTGACACCACGTTCAGCAATGTCATTCACCGCTTTCAGATTCTTAACATAGTCCAACGTTTTTCTGTAGTCCTCATTCTGTGGCCAAGACGTGACAGGTTCCAGAAGCCACTCGGATCCAATGTTCACTGTGTCCAGCAGGAAATGTGATTCTGGGCCAATGAGATCAACCAGGGTGGTCTTAGCTGTGACTCTCTGGAATAGAGGCTTTCCTGTTCTGAAGCTGTCTGGCTTCTCAGTGGCATGTAACTGGGCAGCAATGTCGTGCTTCAATGTGTCACTCAATCTACTGCTGAACATGGCAAATGGCACGACTTCCTGCGTCAGGTACCATTTGTGTTTTTCCATCTTATTAAGTACTGCATCAGCAAGCTCTGGGTCAGTTTTCTTGTACTTCAACATGTCCTGGATTAGACTTAGATCATTCACGGGAGCATCTGCAGCAGACATTGACATCATCCATACAGGAGTGTAGAACAGCGCAAGGAAGGTGTTGAGTCTTTCCAGCTTTGATACAGTGTCTTCTTCGTACTCAAGTTGATCTGCAAACATCAGCATTTTCATGGAGTACAGGTTTCTGGCCATCCATCTGGCCTGATGAATGGCGCCTGGTCGACTCCAGTGAATACCTCGAGGAGGCGTTCCTCCAAGAACAATGACTGTCAGTTCAGCCATTTCCCTGTAGTCGGCTCTTGGAAGCCTTTCTGCTGTTAGAATGTCTTGGAGTATTTCTTCACTGTGCTTCTTCTTTTCCTTCAGCCATTTGCTGTTGATAGCCAGCATCTTTTGGTTTTCCTTGGACAAGTCCGTCCAAACATCCTTCAGATGCTCAAACCAGGGATTATCTGGCCCCTTCACCTTCCCAAACAGCTTCTCCCAAACTGCTCCTACTAGGATTTCCAGGATGTGATGTCGACAGGCCAGATAAAACACCTTTTTGTTCAGCATTTTCTCTAGCAGTTGGCAGCTCCTCTGTGAACTCCACTGTTACTGGATGTAGTGTCAAAAACAAGGGCAGTAACATTATCCGTAAGTTCCCATGTCTCCAGTAAATCCATTGAAGCCTCAGCCTGAGCTGTGCCAGAAGAATTGTCGATGACAGGTACTCCCAATAACTTTCCTTCAGTGTATGAAGGTGGACCAGACACTAGCACAGCTAAAGTCTCTGAGGTACTTCCAGGTTCACTGCCCAAGACATCTTTGAGCAACTTTCCATCCCAGTGTAAGGCAGCGTACTGTGGGGGGTTTTCACAAAACTTGGACACGTGACTCTGGCTGATATTATACCTGGACAGCATTCTGTTGCGACGTGTTGTTGAGGTTGAGATGACGAAGTTATCCAGATCAGCCCCTCCAGCTTTCAAGGTGGCAGAAACCATGGCAGTAACTTGATTGTTTGATAAACCAAGACGATCAGCTGTATTGCAGATGACATCACATTCCATGACCTTCCTTGGAAACGTCAAAGTCACACTAGTCACAGTGTCTTGATGGTGAGAAAATCCAGGACGAGGCTGATGGTAATCCATGTCCTCTGTGTTAGCGTCGTTGTCAGTTGAGTCACCCCAGGTAATGTCATCCACATGAACAACTGCCTCTTGTTCTGCTGCAGCTGTAAAATAGTACAACATGTTAAGACAGTAATTGTTAAGTACATGCTAAATATCGCAATGGAGTAAAACTTCAAACTTTTTGTAACGTTCAAAGTAATTAGTTTTACCTTGTTCTTGTCTATGCTGCAGTCTTTCATTCCTCGCTGCTTGCTGCAGGGATCTTGTCTCAAAAATCTTGTCATGACCAGACATATGACCTTTCCTCTCAGTCTTTTGGTCTTCGTAGAACCTGATATCCAAATCTTTCTTCTCTCTGGATAATAGTCTGTTGTTCTGTATTTCCTGGATTGCATCTGGAGCTCCTATATCGAACAGGCTGTCTAATTCCAGCACAAATGCTCCTCTTTTTCCTCCAGGGTTACTTGCTCTTCCTTTGCTTTTCACCAGAGCACGATGTTTCTCATGTAGTTTCATGAAGAGCTTCATTGCGTTGTACTTGGTCATTGTCTTGATCCTAGCCATCTGCCAGAATGGGATGATAGATTCAACTGTTTCATATGCAAGGTCTTGAACCATGGGCCTCCCTGCATTTTCCGGTAAATACTGAAGATTAAGGAAATACTGGAACGCCTATCTGTTGGTGGGAAGCTGGGAACCACTGATAAAAGCTGAAGGGTATCCAACCAGGAAAGTTTCAGTGAGAGATCTGGTAGATGGCCCAGTTGACACCTGCCTGTGGACAGTACGTGGAGGTTCTGAGATATCAACTGTGCGCCCACGGAGCTCCCTCAGCTCCTTGCTTAATGCCATTGCGAAGTTGTAACTTGTAGATGGTTTTCTAGATTCTGATTGAGTTTCTGTTGTTTCCTGAAAATGATAGATAATTATTATTATTATTATTATTATTATTATTATTAATTATTATTTATTTATTATTATTATTATTATTATTATTATTATTATTATTTATTAATTTTATGCTCTTTCATTTGATACCTAATTTGTTGCTCTATCTTGTTTAGATCAAAAGTTAGAGTGCAAAACATAATTCAAGGGACCCCGGAATTGGCGCTTTGGCCGATTTCAAGGCAGAAAATTTAGCTCCATGCGGCAATGCTTCCCAACATCCTAGGTCAAAATAGTTGTGATTTTCGGCTTTTTCAGGTCAAAAAGCATGGGAAAATGTACAGAAACCTATGAAAATAAGAAAAAGTTGATTTTTGAACAGGCCTAACACAACTTAGTCCTTCCTCTTCTCTTAGCATTCTTGGTGTTTCCTTTCCTTGTGATCTTTCCTGGAAAGAGCATATATACTGTATATATATACTCTCTTTCTAAAACAGCTTCTAAGACGTTAGGTGTGTTGTACCTGATCCGCAATTTCTTCACCCACACTCAGCTGCTGTCTCTGTACAGGGGTCTTGTCCGCCTCTGTATGGAGTACGCTTCTCACGTGTGGGGTGGCTTAACTCACACAGCTTTACTTGACCGGGTGGAATCAAAGGCTTTCCGTTTCATCAATTTCCCGCCTCCAACTGACTGTTTTCAATCCCTCTCTCTTCGCCGCAATGTTGCCTCACTTTCTCTATACTATCGCTCTTACAACGAACATTGCTCTTCTGAATCCTCTAACTGCATGCCTCCTCCTTTAAGGAGAGATTGCAGCACCAGACTTTCGACACACTTTCATTCCTTTTCTATCCAACTCTCTAACGCAACGGTTAATCGATATTCTCAGTTTTTCATCTACTCAACCTTCCTCAACCCAGTTTTCCGCTTGTCTATGACCTCCAATCTTTCAAATGCAGAGTGTCCAGACATCTCGAAAACTCTGGACCTTGATTTTGGCTCTCTGCTTCTTCTATGTGGGGATGGGCGCAATTTTGCGGGAGCACGCCCTTAGCCTCTACTTCTTGCATAAAAAAATATGATCTAGTTGAGTGGAGGAGGCCTGGCGTAGTATGAATACAACATATAACTGTGACTGATACGAAAAATCTGTGCTGCCTTCGGTAGGAAACACAAATATCTTGCTCCTGAAGAATCATGCACCTGGACTGATAATAACTGGAGGTATTCTGCGCGAAAACGAATACGGATTTAGATATTCTTTGAACTGGGATAACAAGGAGCATTGTTGTTTTCAGCGGTGATGAACTACGTACAGAAGCTTCATCAGTACATTAACACCCCAGTTTGTTTGGCAATGCTGCTGCAAGCTGCTTGTACCTTGAAATGGGCGTCTGTGCAGAAAAATGCTTAATGTGATAATTGTTAAACTTTTCATCTTACTTCATCTTATATACTTACTTATTTCATCTTATATATACACTGTATACATATATACACCTTACCTTACCTTATGTTGTTTCGTGTGTTGGTCTCTCTTCACACGGAGGTCAAGCTGGTGGCCCCGCCTCTAGGTCTGGCCTGGTGGAGGAGCGAGTTACTTTCTTGCGCTCTTCCACCGTACATAGCCAGGCACGCCCGGCTCATCTGGTACTGTCCTGAGCCAGGCATCCAGTCTTTTCTTGAAGACTTCAACTTTGACCCCCGTTACGTTTCTGAGGTCCTTAGGAAGCTGGTTGAAAAGTCTTGGCCCCCTGACAACCAAGCTATTTTCCTTCAGGGTTGAGGAGGTCCCTTGTCGTGCTTTTAATTTGGGAATACTACACATTCTGCCTTTCCTATTTTCCAGTGTTGTTTGAATGGTAATTGGGTTTAGTTTTAGGTTTGGTACCAGTTTTTCGATCATTTTCCATATGTAGATTATGATTTACCTCTCTCTTCTTCTTTCCAGTGAGTACAGATTTAGTTTACTAGTCTTTCCCAGTAGTTGAGTTCTTTGCAGCCATCAATCTTGGCTGTGAAATGCCTTTGCGTTTCTTCTAGTTTATTAGTTTCTTCCTTTTTATATGGGGACGTCAAAACTGAGCAGTATTCAAGTTTTGGTATAATCAGTGTTTTTAGCAGGGGAATCATTACTGTCCTGTCCCTTCTCTTGAACGTTCTTAGAACCTGTCCGGCGACTCTTTTTGCTTTATTTATCGCTATCTGATTTTGTGTTTCGAATTTCGCATCATCTGTCATTATTATCCCGAGATCAATCGCTTTCATGCTTCTCTGAATTTCCTGTCTATCTGGAGCATAATATGCAGTCTGTTTAAGTTCTTCTTTTCTACCATATCTCAAGAGTTGAAATTTCTCGGCGTTGAATGACATGTTGTTGTCTTCTGACCATTTGTATATTTTGTTCGTGTCCCTCTGCAAGGCCTCCACGTCATGTACATCGCTGATTTTTCTGCTGATCTTTGTATCGTCTGCAAAGGATGTTACTATACTATTGCTGTTTACTCCGCTGTCTATGTCTGTTAGCATGATAATGAACAGGAGTGGGGCCAGTACTGTCCCTTGTGGTACTGAGCTGCGTACGTCCGATTCTGATGATGATATACCTTGAATTTTGACGACCTGCAGACGATCACTAAGGAAGTTGTAGATCCATTTTCCCACTTTGCCTGTTATTCCCATGCCTTTAATTTTATGTCCCATTATACCATGGTCACATTTATCGAAAGCTTCAGCAAAATCTGTGTATATAACATCGTAGTTGTCATTGCCTTCCAATGCATCTAGGATATTGTTGTAGTGCTCTATTAGTTGTGATAGGCATGATCTACCTGATCGGAATCCATGCTGATTTTCGTTGAATCTTTCCCGTGTCTCCAGGAAATCATAAATTTTCTCTCTAACTATTCTTTCAAATACTTTGGTGAGGTGGGACGTCAATGACACTGGTCTATAGTTCTTTGCTTGAGATCTGTCCCCTCCTTTATATATAGGGACAATGTTTGCTCTTTTCAAGATGCTCGGTATTTCCCCAGTGTCTAGGGATCTTCTCCATATCCAGTATAAAGGTGTAGCTATTTCATTTTTACAGTTTTTAATCAATAATGCGTTCCAATTGTCCGGACCTGCAGCTGAATGTAGTTTCATTTGTTCTATAGCTCTCGCTACATCTTCTGGTGTAAACTCAAAGTCTGTTATATACTCTCCTTGCAATTCCTCTTCAAAGAATGCATTTATGTCAGGTATCGCTTTGTCACTTTTTGGGGTACTGAAAACTGATTCATATTGAGCTCTCAATGTATCAGATATTTCTTTTGGATCGTCGGTTAGTTCATTATCTCCCGTCCTTAAGGGCCCAATAGCGGCGCGCGTTTTTGTTTTCCTTTTTGCATAGCTATAGAAGTATTTTGGATTTTCCTTTATTGCTTCTACCGCCTTTTCCTCTTCCCTCTCTGTATGGTCCTTAATCAGGGCTTGTATTTCCCTATCGATACCCTCTAGTTTTTCTTTTATTATTTTCCTGCCATTATCTCCGCAGTTTCCTAACTTCGCCTCCACTCTCTTTCTTTTGCGGAATAGTCTTCTCTTTTGCCTTTCTAGCCAGCTCCTCTTTCCTTTTGGCTGTGATTTCGGAGCATATTTTTCTAAAATTCTTAGCGTTTTTTCCTCCAAAGTTGTTAGCATTTCTTCCGTTGTTTTATTCTCGAAAATTGTTCTCCATTCTATTTGGGCCATGTGCGATCTGATTGCTTCCCAATTTATAGTCTTCGAGTTTAAGTTAAAGGCCCCGAATTTACTTCTTTCCACAATTGTGTATTGTCTTCTAATGCTGCCATCATATTTGTTGATATCTCGATTAAGTTGTGGTCTGAGATAATGGTTGGGGTTATTTTATATCAGCAATCAAGTTCGTGTTATTCGTGAATACCAGATCCAGGCAGTTATTTTTTCTGGTATTTTCTGTTATCTCCTGTGTCAGCATAAACTCGTTTGTGAGAGCCATCAACATTTTTGCTTGTTCCTGATCTTCTCTTGTGCCCCCCTTGTCCTGGTGAATATATATATTCCTATTCACCTTTTTGTATTTAATAAATGGGAAGTTAAAGTCTCCGCAGATCATTATATTGGGGGATGGAGGGTTTATGGCCTTTATTAGCTTTATAATGTCATCAATGGCCTCCGAGAATTTTTCGGTTGGGGTGCTTGGAGGTCTATAGATGACTATTACTATCAAGTTTAGTTTTTCTATTTTCACTGCTAGGAGTTCCACATAGCTGTTTGATTTACTTATTATCGTCTCTGTCATATGACCTTCCTGTACATATATAGCACAGCCACCTTTCCGTCTCGTCGTTCTATCCGATCTTAGTAAGTTGAAGCCCTCTATATTTATCTCTTTCTTATCAATACAATGTTCGCAGTTTTCACAATTTCCTTGGCAATCTTTAAGATGAGTTTCTGTGAGGCATGCGATGTCCGCCCTTGTTTCGTCCATAAATCCTTTCAGGTACGAAACCTTATTGAGTGTTCAACCTTATATATATATATATATATATATATATATATATATATATATATATATATATATATATATATATATATAGAGAGAGAGAGAGAGAGAGAGAGAGAGAGAGAGAGAGAGAGAGAGAGAGTTACAAGGAGTTACAAGGAAAAGAAGTACCTCAAAAGGCTTTGCGGCCCATACCGAGGAGATACCAATGGCAACGGGTGCCAGGGAAAAATTCATACACCCTCAAGTAGTGTGCAAAATTCGGTCTAACCTTTTCTTGAAATGATCCACAGAAGAACTGTTCACGACTTCTGAAGATAACCTGTTCCACGTGTCACAGATCTTATCGGTAAAGTAATTCCCACACACACTAGTCCTAAACCGTTTCAAATCCAACTTCCAACCACTGCTGCGAGTTGGGTTATCATTTAAACTAAACATGCTTCTAAAATCGACATCGTTGGACCCGCGTAGGAGCTTGAAAACCTCGATGAGTTGACCGCGCAGCCCCCGAGTTTCCAGCGAAAACAAATTCAGGGCGCGTAAGCGTCGATTGTAGCCCATATGCCTAACGGAAGGGATTAACTTTGTGGCCCTCGCATGCACTCGCTCCAGCCTCTCAATATCTTTCATGAGGGTGGGCGACCAGAACTGCACAGCATACTCCAGGTGCGGCCGAACCAGAGAATTGTACAAAGAGAGCACACTCTCCTTGTTCCGAAATCGAAATTGTCTCCTGGTATAACCCAACAGATTCTGGGCTTTCTTTTCCACCTCTACGCACTGTTTGGTAAACTTAAAGTCGCTGCTAATTAGCACACCCAAGTCCTTTTTCAAATCAGTGGCCTCGATATTACTCCCCAACATGGAGCAGTCCTACTTGGGATTGGCGTAGCCAATGTGCATCACCTTGCATTTACCCAAGTTAAACGGCATTTGCCAGTTTCCGGACCACTCTCCTATCCTACGTAGGTTCGCACACAGTTGCTCGATCGCTTCGGTCGTCCGAACATTGACCCCAAGCTTGGTGTCACCAGCGAATTTGGCGATCCGGCTGACGATGCCACCGTCGATATCATTTATGTAAATGATAAACAACAGCGGCCCCAAAACGGAACGCTGAGGAACCCCGCTAGTGACCGAGACCCAACTCGAACTAGCCCCTTTAATTACAACCCTCTGCCGCCTATTCTTCAGCCAGTTTTCAATCCACCTACCTACTTCCCCACCGATACCCGGCGCGCGCACTTTCGCCATTAGCCGGCGGTGAGGTACCTTATCAAAGGCTTTCCGAAAGTCGAGATAAAGTATTTCAATCGCCCTACTCTTATCATACTCACTCAACATGACGTGGAAAAACTCGAGCAAGTTGGTGAGACACGACCTATGCCGTCTAAACCCATGTTGGGAGTTGTCAAGCAGCTTGTAGGAATCCAAATGGTCAACGATCCTATCCGCTATTATCCCCTCTAATAATTTACCTACAACTGAATTGAGACTAATGGGACGATAGTTCCCTGGACTTTCGTGATCCCCTTTCTTAAAGATAGGGGGTCACGTTGGCTTCCCTCCAGTCACCAGGCACCTGGCCCGTCTCCAACGATTTGTTGAAGACTGTAGCCAGGTGGGGACCACCTGGTGGCGCACCTCCCGCAACACTCTTGGGAGAAACTGGTCTGGCCCAGGAGCCTTAAACGCGCTCAGTTTGTCTATTCTATCGGCAACGACTGTCGCGGTACAGCGAACACTATCCAGGCCAGCACCTTCGTGCCTGACGCCTGGCTCGGGGATGATGCGGGTGTCCTACCCGGTGAGCACTCCCGCAAAGTACTCATTAAGCACATTGGCGATGTCTACTATTAACATAACTGAAGAACTCCTTAGGGTTCCCCTTGCAGAGGCTTACCACCCGTAGTTCTTCGTTACGTTTCGCTAGCTTAACCTTCGCCTTCACTTCCCTACACAGGCAGACATACGCTTCAGTGTTCTCATGTGAGCGATTGGCCTTCGCCCTCCTATACGCAGCTTTCCTATTTCGGATAGCCGAAGCGATGTCACGATTGAACCACTTAGGCTGCGTTGAAACAGGGGTGACCGGTTTTGAGGATATGGCAGCAGACTGCAGCACCATAAACTCGTCCCGGAATGCACTCCACACTCCCTCAACATCGCCGCCGACCTCTAACCCCATCTTACCTACGCTATCCCGGAGGCTAACAAAGTCCGCCCGCCGGAGATCGAGCTTACTGCTTCTAGAGTTATTACGCTTCACCCGAGGGACGCACACACGGAACCTAATCAGACCGTGCTCACTCCCGCCCAACGATTCGTCAACGGTGAGGCCAGTGACGAGGTTGTCTTCGGTCGTGAATACTAAGTCTAGACCGCTTTCGCCTCGTGTAGGCTCATTGACCCACTGAGTGAGGAAGTTCTCATCAACAAAGTCAACTAGCCTCCTCCCTTCAGCATCAGCAGTCCTGTCTTCCCACTTTATGCCGCGACAGTTGAAGTCTCCTAAAACTACACACACCCTATCCCCTAGCAGGCTACGGAGTTCGGTGTACAGTGCTGTATCCTCCCCGAGGAGGAGATGCGGAGGTCTGTACACCAAGATTAACCTATAGTTCATCCCTCCCACGTTCATATCGACGCCAAGCAGCTCCTGTTCCGACCGGAACTAGCAGTCAACCAGAGAGAGAGAGAGAGAGAGAGAGAGAGAGAGAGAGAGAAGAGAGAGTTTTAAGTTTGAAGTTTTATTTAAACGTTATGATTTAAGATCGCATAGTTTAGTTGTATTAGGGAAAAATAGATTTTGGAATAAATATTAATTTATTTAAAAAAGTTGTCTTTAATACAAATATAAATTCCATCCTAATAACCTAATATTATTTTAAAAACAAAAACAGTACACGACTTTAACAGAAAAAAAGCGTCTTTCAGTAATGTTTTTCAGACAAAATATTAATTTTTTTAAAATTTAATACGAGTTGTTCTTGTCTAACGAGTGCCCTTTTTAATTCTAAACAAAGTTTTTAAATGCAACTATAAAAATTTTCCGAAGAAACAGAGAGTGTAGCGAGAATACTCTCTACCTTGCGTGATGGATATTTCAGAGAGAGTGGTTTGAATCCAGTAAGAAGACAAATTTATGTATTTTTTTCTGTATGTATAATGTTAAATGTGTAATTTGTTAAATTCAGCCCGACACGTGTTAAATTTGAACCCGACTAATTCTGAAGTAAGCATACTGTAATTTATATTAACTGAAACAAAAACTTTAAAAATTTTCACTTTTTTAAATTTTGAAAAATAATTTTTTGAAGACAGAAATATCACAAAATTTTGTATTTCATCTAAAGAAAACTCATCCGTGAATTATTCTAATACATTTTTTCTTAAACCAACAATATATTATATATAGACAGAAAACCTAATATACAGGGTGGCACAAAAGTCGCGCATCATAGAAACTTTCAGTGTTGATTAAATATATTATTTTTTCTTTTAGGTAGGGGATGGCTGCGAAATTAACAATAGACGAGAGGGTGAGTTTGGTTTTAATGCATGGAATACCAGGTACTACAAATCAATGAATCGGTACAGAATTTAAATTCTGTACCGATTCATCGATTTGTAGTACCTGGTATTCCATGCATTAAAACCAAGCTCACCCTCTCGTCTATTGTTAATTTCACAGCCATCCCCTACCTAAAAGAAAAAAAATAATACATCATACTCAACATTGAAAATTCCTATGATGCGCGACTTTTGCGCCACCGTGTATATGCTGATATAAATATTAAAACCGCCTTAAGAAAGGTAAAAACAAAAGAAAGCCATAAAAAATTAACTGTAAGAGTGTTAACGGAAATACATCAAACGAAAACGATTTTTACTTCTTGAATTTTAATGATTTTCCTCACGATGGATTCCTCTTAATTCACTGGCCAACAAAATTAAACTTTTTTTTCTCATCACAAACATGATCACACTTTTCTTAATGCATTTTTCGCGCTGATTCCGAATCTGGTTTACCTTTTTTTCTAGCACGTAGAGTTATATAGATACACTGGTTTTGATATTTTTAAGTTTTTGATATTGCTATAAGAAAATTTATGGATGTATAGATCACACTTAGGAATGCTAAACAACAAATACATCATATACTTTATTCAATGTACTTATAAATAAAGAATATATACATTATTTTATTAAAAGCGCTGTGAGTGTGATTTCCTTTTGTAAATTTGGCCTGGATTGTCACGATACAGCATCCAACAATGGTCCGCCATCATGCTTTCATTCCAATATCCTTGGTAGCGCTCTCTCATCTGAATATCTTGATGGAAGCGCTCTCCTTGCTCGTCACTCACTGCACCAAGGTTTTCAGGAAAGAAATCTAAGTGGGAATGCAGGAAGTGAATATTTAACGACATTCGACACTCCATTTCTTTGAAGGCATCAAGGAGGTTCTTGACTCCATCCTTATACGCAGGTGACTTGTTGCTTCCAAGAAAGTTTTCACATATCCATTTGTGAATCCTGACTGCATACCCATAAGCATTCCTATAACTTTTAGATCTCCACAAACATGCCATTGATGACTGTCGTATTTGATTGCCTTAAGTAGTATATCCATATTGTCATATGTCTCTTTTAGATGGACGGAATGGGCAATGGGGATGGATGGCATTATATTACCATTATGCAAAAGAACTGCTTTCAGGCTTCTCTGCGACGAATCAATAAAGAGGCGCCACTCAGATGCCACATACGTCTGAGATATGGCTGTAAATAGTCCATTGATGTCATGGCAATAACAGAGAGGACCGTCTACTGAAAAGAATGCTGTTAATTCAAAATTCCGCTTTCGGTAGTAACTAATACGAACATTGTTCTCAAGTAAATTGTTCTCCTTTAGTCTTGAGGCGAGAAGCTCTGATTTCTCTTTAGACAGCGATAAGTCTCTAACAAGATCATTCAACTGTCCTTGGGTTAACTTTTTAGGCTCTAAATGTCTACCTTCAAAAGTGTACTCTGGTTCTGTAGATGGGCCAGAAACGCCAGTTGCACCTTCATCACTTTCCATGTCATCTATGATAGAATCTAGCCTATCACTTGGGGGAATTGGAATGGGCAATGTTTCATCATGTTTTACTGGTCTACGTGCTGAATCCAAGTTTGGATATACAATCTGGTGTTTGTTCTTGGCAGAAAACCAGATTAAGTTCACACTACAAAAATAACAGTCTTCATGATGATCTCTCGGCTCCCTCCATATCATGGGTATGGCAAATGGCATTGAAGCTTTCTTTTTGTTAAGCCAATCACGTAATCCATTTGAACAGCCAGAACAGATTTGATGTGGCGCCCATGGTTTATCTTGGTCACCTAGATGGCAACCAAAGTATAGCTTGTATATTTTCTTAATGTCGGTTGTAATACTTCGTCGCTGTGTTTTAGTTGTGAACTGGCCGCATACGAAACAGAACTTGTCGGGGTCATTCTTACATTGTCGAGGCATGTTGACTGACCTGAGCAAACTATAAATTAAAAAAAAATGTACACCAACTTGACACAACGAGTTCTTGGACTGGACTGATCTTTTGACACACAAAGCACGGCATTGTTGCCTGAATCACAATGCTGCTAGACGTAAAAGCTCACACCTGAAATACATAAGATGTATAATTAAGATAATTGAAATAAATAAGATGAATAAATTAAAAAAACACAATAAAATAAACACAATCAAATGTTGAAATATTAGTATTTTGCCTATTTAAAATGGTTAAATCTGTGTAGTTATATATATGCCTTCATCTTGAAAACTATACGTGCTAGAAAAAATCTGAATGCAGTTTTGGAATTAGCGTGAAAAATGCTATCCAGCCAACACAAATTTTACTCTGATGAAAAATCTTTGTTGACCAGTGTTATCTGAGTCAGGAATTTCATATTTTATGTTTTCTTACACTTTCATTAAGGAAGTAAAAAATGAAAGGTTTTGTTATTTACAGCTTCATTGTTATTATTATTATTATTATTATTATTATTATTATACTACTATAGAGAGGGATGATGAAAGTAAACAGACGCTTTTGTTTTTTCCCCAGAATTTTTTATTTTATTATAAAGGTCAGTAGTAATATGAAATTTACTGAATCGCTAAATTCGAAGGGGAATGAAACACGATTTTAAATATAGTGATTCAATTAATTTCTTATTATTTATTGACTTCTATAATCAAATAGGAGAACATTTTGCGCAAGATGAGGAGGGAGAACGAACAAATGAAAAAAAATGAGGTAACCACCCGGGAATCGAACCCGGGATCTTCCGATTGCCGGTCAGATATGATAACCACTACACCATGGTCCTCACTCGATCAGAAGTCGTAATTCTCCTACATACGCGCAGAAACCAATGCCCTGAGGGGTTACCTCATTTTTTCATTTGTTCGTTCTCCCTCCTCATCTTGCGCGGGATGTTCTCCTATACAAGCGTCGTTCTTTACGTTAATTATACTGCGTGTTCTTTGCAGTTGAAATGTATATATATATATATATATATATATATATACATGTCGTACTGACCCCCGGAGCAACGGCTATTCGGAAGGGGCTGGGCCTGTGCGTATATTGAATGAAGGGCCCGTGTACAACTCGTTTGTAGGTAGCTACTCTCTTTCTCGGAGGGGTCGTCTCTCTGTATTACCGCTCCAAGTTACGATCGGATAGAAGTGCACTAAATTTAAGGGTCCTTGGTAGGGGCAAAGAACACCAGTGTCAGCCGTTAATGAATATATTTATAGTACTGAGTGCAAGCAATTATTGGAAAAGTGGTTAAAAGAATACTGCTTTGGTAACAATAATATTTGAAATCAATAATGCTTCTTAACTTTAGTTCTTTATTACTATACACTATTTCTAAGTCAATGAACACTTCGAGCCTGCCAACCCGCAGTCACTCGAACCAAGTAAAGACCTTCTCAATACCGAAATCTCCGCAATCAATGTCCGTTAAAACTATACAGATTGACCCAAGTCACAATCCGGAGACCCTATGGTTAACCGCGCGTTCTCGACCTTTACTGTCGGAGTCTAGCTGGAATCTGAAGGGAAATGACTTCGGCTTCTATATATAAACAGGGAGGAAAGGAATGGCGATGTCACTCGCTTGAGAAACTTAGGAAGTTAACGGGTTCTACGGGTGACCGACATTCTGGGCACTCCCTCTCTCATATGCCTAATCATATTGAGGTCAGAGGGGCGTACGCTTATTTCTATTAGTCCTAAGCAGGTTTAGGCTTATTTTAATATTCATAACGAATCTTTAATGCACCCGATGAGACTTCTACGTGCCATCGATAAAAAGTTGGAGCTTCTTCTCTTCCCACTTCCTTTCTACTGATTTTATTTTGACTTATAATATTTCTCCTTCTGTATTCTACAACATATACAGAGTGTCCCATAAAGATGTATACACACCTTGAAGTTGAAAAATTTCCTTATATATTCACATATTCGATATCAGTAAAGTTCATTGTGGAGCTGAAACGTCACTTTTATTTTATGGGAAAAATAGGCCACAGATAGGCTAGGTCCTTTTTGTTTATAGGCAAAAAGGTCTAACCTATCAGTACCCTATTTAAAATGGCGAAATCCCGTTTGACGTTCGACCAACGGAAGTAGATATTGAAGTGGTATTTCAAAACCGAAAATATTAGCGAGGTACAGAGATGTTGGATACGTGAATTTTCCACTACACCACCTACACGTTTGACTATGTCAAGATTACGTGACAAATTTGAACGAGATGACACTGTGCGAGACGTGTGCAAAGTACATTCAGGAAGACCTCGAACATCGACTTGTGAAGACAATAAGGAAAATATTCTTCAAATGATCATCAATACGCCGAAAAAATCTGTCAGACAGTGTTCGCGTGAGACCACAATTAGCAAAACAAGTGTACACAGGATACTTAAATCTGCTGAGTTTAAGGCATATGTGCCGCGACTACTGCACGCCATCAACGAGAGCGATCCAGACTGGCGAGTTGAATTTTGAGAGTGGTTCTCACGCAGATGTCTTGAAGATGAGCACTTTCCTGACAATTTTATGGTCTGATGAAGCAACTTTTAAGCTAAACGGAACACTGAATCAGCATAACAGTATTTACTGGGCTTCCGAGAATCCACATATTTCTGTGAAAAGGGCAGTGAACCGACTGGGAGTGACAGCGTGATGTGGAGTGTCATCCAGAGGACTTGTTAGCCCTTTTTTCTTCTATAGGACAGTCACCGGCCCTGTGTATCTCAACATGCTACGTGAATCAGCCATGCCTATTATCCATCAGCAGTACGGCGAGGATGATTTCTACTTTCAACAAGATGGCGAACCACCTCATTACCATTGCGCTGTTCAGGCATATATGGCATACCTCGATGCCCACTTATCTGGCAGATGGATTGGACGAAGAGGAAGTAAGGAGTTTCTACCCCGATCACCTGATTTAACACCTTTAGATTTTTTTCTGTGGGGTAAATTAAAGCATGAAGTGTACGCAAGAAATCCAAATACATTTGAAGAGCTACGACATGAGATTGAAGAGGCTTGCAAAAATATTTCACCGGAAACCTGTACACATGTATGTAGGTCTGTTTTACGTCGTGCTCAGCAGTGTATAAATGCAAGAGGTAGACATTTTGAACTTTTTCGCCAATAAACTAGTTTATTAATATGCTTATTTATTATCCTCCTTCAAAGTGATGTTTCAGCTTCACAGTGAACTTTTTTCCAGACTTAGTTCCCATCTGGAGGTCTTCAGGTTGGGTCCCGTGCGATGCGTCTCCCCCGTCGGTAATCTCGCCACTGCGCCCCGTCTCTGGACAGATCTGTTCTCTGGCGCCAGGTTAAACCTGGATTCTCTCTTTCTACCGTCTTGAGCCACGTCGTCTTTGGGCGTCCCCGTGGCCTCGATCCCACTATTCTTCCGTACATCAGCGTTCTCGGAAGTCGGTCCTCCCCCAGTGAACTTTACTGATATCAAATATGTGAATAAATAAGGAATTTATTCAATTTCAAGTAGTGTGTACATTTTTATGGGACACTATATATAATGTATATATATTCTAAAGGTGAATATGCATTGTGATTAAAAAATAAAAATAAGTCCCAAGCCTCCATGTATTTGGAAATTCCAAATGGATGTTTCAGTCAGACATGAAAGTGTCATTGTTTATATATTTGAAACCGTTATTACGTTTGAGTGTTTCGCGTAATGGACGTTTCACGAAACGTCCTGTCAGATTTAGAGTGTAAATGTACAATTAATAATTAACCTTTAAAAGCTCTTTCACGTTTTGACTCTGAAGGATAAATAATATTAATTAAAATTCTCCTAAATTTTTCTAATAAAATGTGAACACTTTACAATTTGAATTAATGAAAAATGTTTGGTTAATTTTAATAAATGAGAAAATGAGTGTTATAGTCTGCTATGTATGTAAAATAACATTATTATTTATTACTTAATTAATTAATTAATTACACAAGGGAATACAAAGGACACCAAACAGCAACAGACCGGCTGGTCCCTCCGAGGCTATCTGTTTAAGAAGGAAGGTTAAAAGAAGTAAGAAAATTTAAAGACAAGTAAAGGTTTTAAAGAAAAGCAGAAAAAAGAGGTTGAGATGAAGGAAAGAAATTTATTAAAACTAAAGTGAAAATTTTAAAATACAGAGGAAGGAATTATAATTATGTAATCCCAATTAATTAATCAGAACTGTCAGTGCAGCAAAACTAGTATATTTATAATAATAATAATAATAATAATAATAATAATAATAATAAAGTTTTGTTTAGTGTGTGTCGCTTCTGAAGTATTTTTTTCTTTCGGGGTTTCTTAATCCAGTCACAGAAAAAAGTACCTGTTGCAATTCAACCAGAATATTTTGTTAACTGTTTAACAACTTATACCCTGTCAAAATGGTTACTCCATGACCTGATTCCAGTGACCATGCTTATTATGTCTTCTAATAACAATAAATCGTAAACGCAATAAATGTATGGCTTGGCTAGCGCCCGTGGCTCAACGGGTATAACACCGTTTCCCTATAATCTAAATAAAGACACTAAAGTCGGGGAGGGTTCGACTCCAAATGGTGCTGGTAATAGTAATTCGGGAATCGCGTTCGTTTAGCCTGAGTGTCGTGCCGGATTCTGGCCCCCCCTGACTAATTGTTATTAATGTATGGTTGAATTCCCATTTGTATTACATATTTTTCCAATAGTTAACATACAACTTAGGACCAAAAAAAAGAATACTGTCTCAAATGCGCTCATGAACTTGGTAATACCTTTAAGATATACACCTTTATGAGGAATATCGAGTATTAGAATATCTTGTCAGGTGTTACAAAAAATTTAATAAATTCAGTATGGTTATTCAGTACTGCCAATATATTAAACCTTTATCAAAGGCTTTCTAACTCTGCCTATTAGTATTTAGTTGGTCCACCCTTAACTCTGATTACGGCCTCCAATCAACGTGGCACAGAGTCGACAAGCTTCTTGCATTCTTCTGTAGTTATCGATTACAGACTGTCATCAAACAGTTACTTGCATTTATAAACAGAACTGTCAGTAGTCACGTTTGTCAAGAAATCTTAGAATACTTCATGCTGGAGTCTGCAGAAAAGTTGTATGGAGACGAACCATTTATTTTTTGACATGACCTGGCTCCAGCTCATGCAGCTCCTGCAACATCTGCGTGGTTTGATGCTCATGAAATTGGAGTACTATCATGGCCAGCTAATTCTCCCGATCTTAATCTGAGAGAAAATCTTTGGAATATTGCTGAGCAGAAGATCCACAAGCGTAAACCAGGAACACTTAGTGAACTGAAGTAGTGTTTGATGGCAGTCTGGCAATCGATAATTACAGAAGAATGCAAGAGGCTTGCCGACTCGATGCCACGTCGATTGGAGGCCGTAATCAGGGCTAAGGATGGACCAACTAAATACAAAGCCGCAGAGTTAAAAAGTCTTTGATAAAGGTTTAATATATTGACAGTACTGAATAATCATACTGAATTTATTCCATTTTTTTGTAACACCTGAAAAGATATTTTAATACTCGATATTCTTCATAGAGGTGTATAACTTAAACGTATTACCAAGTTCATGAGAGCATTTGAGACATTAGTCTAATTTTTTTGGTCTTGAATTCTACACTATACGCGTACCGTATTTTGTTGTTTCAACCAAGAATCTACAGATCTACAGAAGCTATGGCTAACAAAGACCCTAAGATCCACTCTAAGGTTAGCCCGAGAGAAAGAAGAGAGTAGGGGGTTAAAAGAAGAGAATAAGGGGTTAAGTAAGTAGCAAAACCTATCATTCGTGGGTTAACATTCATTCAGAAAAAAGAGAACGAAAGACTAGACTCACCATCATCATCCACCGGCCACTGCCGACAAGTCGAAAAAATAGTCAAAGAGAATAGGAAAGGGGTGAAAGATGAAAAGAAGTAAAATAAGAACGTTTACAAACCACGCAAACACAGTTTTAACTCAAACACTGTCATACCATGCAAACTACAGACATGCAAGTAAAGAGAGGAGAAAAGAAAAAAGAAAGTAGGAAGAGTATAACAAAAAATGGGTTAGTTTACTCTACGAGCTACATCTAAGTTCTTGTTAGTCTAATTTTTATATATTTTTTTTTTAATAATTTTATTGCTGGCATATCACACGCTGGCATGTCGCAAGCTGACATTAATCGTCAACAGGCTCATCCTCGACCATTACCCCCAGAGCTCCTATTGCTAATTGTTTTATTATTTTAAACAACGTTAATATTTTTAAAATGCCTATCTAAACGATTTTTAAACATATTGACGCTGGTAGAGTTCACGACGGACGCGGGAAGATTATTCCATTTATCAATTACTTTAAACGTAAAAACGTTTTTAGCGATGTTAGTAATGAAACGTCGGCCACGCAACTTAAATCCGTTTTTACGAGTATTGCTATTATCGAAAGTGAACAGTTTGTCAAAATTTACGTTATCGATTTTATTAACGATTTTGAAAAATTCAATAAGCTCCCCCCTTAATCTTCTAGTTTCGAGTGAATGCAAGTCTAACTCTTTAATCCTATCTTCGTAAGACTTGTTGCGCAATGACGGAATTAGTTTCGTGGCGCGAAGCTGAACCCTTTCCAACCTATCAATATTCTCACGCAAATACGGGCACCAAAACTGAACGGCATATTCTAAACGAGGCCTGACTAGGGACTTGTAAAGGGGCAATATAATATTCTTCGATTTAAATTGGAAATTACACGCTATGACGCCTAACATCCTATTAGCTGTTGCGCAAGACTCTAGGCACTGGTTCCTAACTTTTAAATCCTTAGATACGCGTACGCCTAAATCTACTTCCTCGTAAACGCTCGCTAACTGTCTATCGTCCATCGTGTAAGTGTAATTATTGTTACGAGAACCTATATGCAAAACTTTACATTTGTCTACTTTAAATTGCATCTGCCACTTATCCGTCCACTCCATAATCCTATTTACATCGTCTTGGAGCCTATTTCTATCGTCCACGTTAACAACTTTACCACCTATTTTAGTATCGTCCGCGAATTTTGACACGTTACTGGTCAATAAGGTAGGTTGATTTTGGAACTGTGATCTTGGACTAGTCTAGATAGAAAGGTATTAATGTATAAAAAACGTTGCACCAACTCATATTTGTGAAAATGATTGTATTTTTTGAGGATTGTTAATTATTTTTAAGTTGTAAAATTGCCGAATTTTACTAAAATCGCGCGCGCGGCATTCGCGCAATGTAAACAAAAAATATCGGACCTTATTTCATCAAAATAATCACTTAAAATTCGGCTTTTTTAACAAAACGATGCTTGAAACTTATTGTAAATACATTATAGATGTTTATTAGTGTATTATTTTGTATTTTTTAATGATATTTACCTATAAAATGTGTATTAAATTAAGTTATTTTATGATGCGTTCATTTAATTGTGTTTATTTTCAGATATTTCATAAAAATGGGTAAAAAACGGAAGTCTGCAGTGTTAACTCGAAGTGATAGTGCCAAAAAATTCAGTGGCCAGCCTTCCCCTTTGGATAAAACAGAGCCTCCTACCCTCCGCCAAGTTATTCAGTACAGTTATTTCCTCCAAAACAGCCACCCGGACTTGAAAGACTATGATATTGCTAAAATGATAGCAAAGGATGTGATTGAGATCTGGCAGGCAGTGAACCCGCGGCTGCCCCTGTATGAGGAATATTATGTAGTGAAATTGGTGGATAAAGTGTGCTTCAAGAAAGCAAAAGAGATAAACAGGAAATCTCTTTCTACAGTCCAGGAGCAGAATCTGGAGGAAAAGCTGGATAAACTTTTTGACATTTCTGCTTGCACCTGTAAGCTACCTGTTCGTCCCTGTGATGACAATGCTGTGAAGTGCAAGAAAGAAAATTGTCAAACACAGCACATAATCTGCACTTGTCCTCCCAGTAAGAAGGTAATGCTATTATTTTTTTAACTTTTAACTGGCCTAACTTAGTGCGATTAGGTGCCTTTTAAATGGAAGGAAATTCAATGCTTGTAATTGAAAAATATCCGCATTTTCCTTCTGTAATCTTCCTTCCCCCTCCCCCCTGGTAATAGAAATTAATAATAATTTTTTTTCAGGATTTTATCTCTTATTTTAGATCCGCTATTTAATATGCTTTAATATTTCAGGTTCCAGTAGAGGAGAGGGAATACTTGAGAGATCAGAGGGCCAAAATAGGACCCAAGGGCTCTTTCCAGCTGGGATCTGTGGATAAAGCTGCTGTGAAGAGAGACCAGAGGGCTGCAGCTGAAGCAGAAAGATTACAGAGCCAGATTCAACAGCAGCAGGAAGTGGATTTGGCCACTTTTGCCTCCACACCTTCACAAGATATTTCTTTTGAATCCAGCTCAGGAGAATCAGGAGAGGTAATATATTTTTTTCTTATCTTATCCCATTTTTACCCAAATTTATCCCTACTTTTTGTCCCTATTTCCCCCTTTTTTCCCCCATTTTCGCTTTAGTAATTTATTCTTTTTTTCGCCCATTTTCCGACTTTTTACCTGAATTTTTACCCATTTTTCCCCCTATTTTCCCACTTTTTCCCCCATTTTCGTTTAAGTAATTTATTCTTATTTCCGCCCGATTTTTACCCATATTTTTCCCTACTTTTTCCCCTATTTTCCCCCATTTTCGCTTTAGTAATTTATTTTTTATTTTCATTTCAGCCATCTGGTGGTGAAGCTGAAGAGTTCAAGCCAAGGAGGCACCCAAGTGGAGGTTACAGCTTTTTGAAAACCCCCAGATATGCCATGGAACTGATCAGGGGTGATGTTTCTTCCAATCTTGGGGCAAGTCTTGCTAATGCCTTCCTCCTGGACTTACAAGCTATGGACCTGCTTAAGCCTGGCCTTGATGTGAAACAGATAATAGTTGATAAATCGAAAATGGACAGGGAAAAAGCTAGAATGAAAGTGAAAAGTGATGAAAAGCACAATGAGGGTCTGGAAAAGTTAGTCTGTATTGGGGTTGATGGGAAAGTTGACAAGGACACTTTGCTGTACAGAGAAGTTAAGGATGAAAATGGGGAGACTAAGCTGAAGAAAGGAAAGGGACAAGAGCACCATTTGACTTTCACAAAGGAGCCGGGAACTGAAAGTGGAACATATCTTACTCACAGAGTCATCCC
This sequence comes from Bathynomus jamesi, assembly GCA_023014485.1. Lineage (NCBI taxonomy): Eukaryota > Metazoa > Arthropoda > Malacostraca > Isopoda > Cirolanidae > Bathynomus > Bathynomus jamesi. The sequence goes on along the minus strand of JAJOZX010003543.1, from coordinate 284,547 downwards.
AATTAAAGGTGCGACTGGAGTTCTTCTTGGTGAAGAAGTTGCTAGTGTCTTGGAGGAGTTTAACAGTGTTCATACCCTGAAAGCTGTCCTCCTTGACAACACAAATACAAACACTGGCTGGGAGGGAGGCCTTGTAACAGCTCTGGAAAATAAAATTGAGCGGAAATTGCACACCATTGGCTGTTCACTCCATCAGAATGAGCTTCCTTTCAGAGCTGTTTTCAAGCATCTTGATGGCAGTACCAAAAGTCCCACTGCTTTCACTGGTCCGCTGGGAAAACTCTGTGAAATTGACTACCAAGATCTGCCACAAGTGGAATTCACCAAACTCAGTGGCCCCCTGGATGACATGGAATTTGCTGAGGAGACACTGAATGATCTCAGTAGCGACCAGAGGCTTCTTTTGGAGTATGTGCTTGGAATTTCCAGGGGCAAAGTCAACCCAAGATTTGCTGCCTGGAAAATTGGACCATTAAACCATGCAAGATGGTTGACTTTGGCAATTAGATTGATGTGTCTGTGGACCAGAGGTGCTTACCCTCCAGAACTACAGGATAAGCTTTACCAGGCCATCAAGTTCATTGTGGAAGTGTATGCAGTCAGTTGGTTTGAGATCAAAAGGGACAGCAAGTTCCACAATCAGCAGCTGTACATCTTCAAAATGATCCAGAGGATCAAGCAGCAGTCTGAAGAAATCCAGGGTGTTGCTTTCAAGAACCTGAAGTACAATGCTTTTGCCTTGCTGCCCGAGAATGTGCTGTACTCCATGATGAAGTCTGATGACTTGGAAGTGAGAGAAGCTGCTCTCAAGAAAATTCTGTCCATCAGGCAAGCATTTATTAATTTTAAAAAATGTGAAAAACAAAATTTGATTATGGGGATTTATTTAATAAAAAAAAGGGCCCGAGTTCTATAAATGCCCATAATCGAATTTTTTTTCACCATTTCTTATCCCAATTCCCCCCCCACCTCCCCTCTGATAATGGAAATAATCTTACCTTCTTTCTGAAAAAAAATTCGATTATGGGGATTTATAGAACTCGGGTTTTTTTTTTTAATTTAAGTTAAATTAAATCAGCAATTCTGAGACTAATAGGGATTAAATCTTAAACTGGAATAAAAAATAAATTAATTATTATTCTTTCAGAAGTGGGAAGCCAGCCAAGAAGAGGCTGAAGAAGATCATAGCCATCAACATTGAAGCTACCCACTGGTCAGAACTAATCAATCTTTCTCAAAATGGCATCTGTGAACCTGCTCTCACAGAAGACTTTTCTGACCAGGAGCTTCAAGGAGCATTGCTGAATGGCACCAAGCTGGAGCTGCCTGATCTGCCTTCACATTCTCAGAGTGTTGAAATGGCCGTGAAGCTGACATCTGAAGCTTCCCATACTGTTTATGGACTCGAATCAAGGCACAAACACATTCTGGCCAAAGCCCTAAGCCGCCAGATGAGGCCTTCCTTTGCTTCTAAGGGCTCTTACAGTGAAAATTATGATGATCTTGGGATCTAAATGTGTCTATTTGACTCTGTACATGTTTTTTTTACTTTTTTTCAATAAAATTGTAACTTTTTTCAGGATTTTTTTATGAAAATAGCATGATTTTTTCGGCCGAAAATTACGAAAATGCGGTTTTTCGGTACGATTTTTTGACGATTTTTGAAACGGTTTCCTCAAAAAACGGTTAAAGCTAGTGATCTGAAAGTTTTTGTCAGTTATTATTATATTAAGCCGTGACTATTTCGACTAGTCCAAAGTCGATATCTAAAAAAATGCGGAAAATCAACCTACCTTACTGGTCAAGCCTACATCTATGTCGTTAATGTAGATTACGAATAGCAATGGGCCTAACACTGAACCCTGTGGGACACCGCTACCTACATCCAACCACCCCGATTCACTACCATTAACAACGACCCTCTGTTTCCTAGCACGAAGCCATTCCTCTAACCAGTTAGCTACCTCACCACGTATACAGTGCGCTTTAACCTTCGCAATTAATCTTTTATGCGGAACTGTAGCGAACGCTTTTTCAAAGTTTAAATAAATAACGTCAGCCGCTCTATGCCTATCGTATTCGCGCACTATTTCGTTATAAAACTCTAACAAATTAGTTGAACAAGATCTATGACGTCGAAACCCATGTTGACTACTATTAATCAAATCGCGACTTTCTAAGTGATCGATGATACGATCCCTAACTATGGATTCCAAAAGTTTACCAACAATTGACGTTAAGCTAATAGCCTATAATTGCTAGCTACTGTGCGGTCACCTTTTTTAAAAATGGGCGTAACGTTAGCTAATTTGAAGTCTTCAGGTATAATCCTCGCTTCCAGTGACTGATTAAAAATCTTCGTTAAGGGGTCTACAATAACGTCTTTCAAATCTTCCAAATGTCTAAGATAAAGCGCGTCAGGGCCTAGAGCCTTGCTAACTTTTCGCTTATCGATATAATACGCAATCTCACCCTCGTAAACAGTTATTTCATTCAAAATAGTCTCGCTACTAAATGGAACGATATCCTCCACGTCGGGGACATTATTTACGTTTTCGTCTGTAAAAATTGTCGCAAAAAAGTTGTTAAAAATACCCGCCATCGCCTGAGCGTCGGAAGCCAAAGCGCCGTTAGCGTCCACTGGGGGCCTATATTATCTTTTATCAGCTTACGATTATTGACGTAGTCAAAAAACGTTTTTGGATTATGTTTACTATCCGCAGCTATAAGTATCTCTAAATTACGCTTAGCATTCCTAAGTTCGATATATCTCTTAAAGTTAGCCACTGTGCCATTGTGCTTATTAAGTCTATACGTTCTGTTACGCTCGTTTATGAACTCGCCTATTTCCCTAGTCCACCACTTGGGCCTACCATGATTTCTAGCGCGCTTGGGCCTACGATGAATAAACTCCCTTTCGATATTCAAAAAACTTTCTTTAAACGCCTCCCAATGAAAATTTGCGTCATTACCATAAATAAATTTTCCCAGTCCACTACTCTCATCCTCCGCAAAACTATCAAAATTAGCACTACGAAACTCGGGGACTTCTATTACGTTACTATCCTTACTGTTTTCTATAAATAGCTTAAACCTAATAATTTGGTGATCACTACATCCCAAACTCTCACCTACTTCTAAACCTTCGACTATGTTATCGTTGTTCGTCATCACCACGTTTAAGATATTGTCACCGCGCGTTCGTTCGGTAACCATCTGTCGTAAAAAATTATCTTCCATGAACGCAATCATTCTCAAACCCTCATTATTACCAGTAAACGTCTCGTAATTAATATTAGGGCAGTTAAAGTTTCCGACAATTATACTATCCAGATTATTAATAAAGTTACCAAGAAGTGAGTAAAATCTAGTATCTGTATCGAGGGGTTGAACGGGAGGTCTATAAACAACAACAAAATTAAAGTTAATACTACGCGCCCTAACTTCAACGCATATCGCATTAATTGCTGCCGGAAAATCTATCTTAACCTCGATAGCCCTAATGGAATTATGAATGTACAGCAAAACGTTCCACCAATCCTATGTAACCTATCATTAGTAAAAAGTTTAAAACCCGCTATATCAAGTTCCCCCAACAAGTCCCGTGTCGCGGTATTTAACCACGTTTCGGTTATAGCAACTATATCGTAGTTCCAGGGATAAATTATCGCCTTAAATTCGTTCAATTTATTTCTAATACTACGCGCGTTACAATTAAAGACGTTTAAATTTTTTTTTACCATGGATCGGCGTTTTAAACTTTTTTTCACGTCGGGCCGGCGTTTCCCAAGTTCTCCGTCCCTTTCCCCTATAAGAATTAAAGGTTAACTTCGTTTGTATTTTGTTACATCAATCGTGCTATGATGTATTAAAAAAAGTGTTCTTCGTATTAAAGTTAATAATTCCTGCATAAAATAGTTACAAATACCTTTGTCATCATGCAAGGAAAAAGTTCGAACTTTTTCCATTGAATTTTAAATGTTTACTGCATACTGTATATCGGATGAATGAGATTAATTTTGATAAACTTACATTGCATGGAGGTTATTTTAATTTTTAATTTTATAATTAATGTTTTATTCAGTTTGATAGCATTTTCATGGTGTACATAAAGTCAGGATCTATTTTTGTGAAGCACTTGGAAATTATATGGAATTCAATCATAAAATGATAAAGTGGTAACATTTATTAAATAATTAAGAGTAGGATTCGACGTGACGCCCATCAGTATCCCTGCACAGCTCAAATCGTTCCGCAGCATTTCTAAACACATTCTGGAGCATTTGCGGGGTTATGTTATCTGCAGCAGTTCGTATACGTGTACGTAAGTTTTTAAGACTCGTAATCTTCGTTTGATAGACGTGCGATTCGATAAAGCCCCATGCAAAGAAATCTAAAGGGGTTAAATCTGGTGATCTCGCTGGCCAAGGTCTGTTGCTTCCGCGTCCGATCCAGCGATTTTGAAAACGTCCATTTAGATAATCCTGAACAATTTTGGCATAGTGACAAGGAGCACCATCATGTTGATAGACGACGGGGATAGGATTGTTAGTACCGTCGTCTATCAACATGATGGTGCTCCTTGTCACTATGCCAAAATTGTTCAGGATTATCTAAATGGACGTTTTCCAAATCGCTGGATCGGACGCGGAAGCAACAGACCTTGGCCAGCGAGATCACCAGATTTAACCCCTTTAGATTTCTTTGCATGGGGATTTATCAAATCGCACGTCTATCAGACGAAGATTACGAGTCTTGAAAACTTACGTACACATATACGAACTGCTGCAGATAACATAACCCCGCAAATGCTCCAGAATGTGTTTAGAAATGCTCCGGAACGATTTGAGCTGTGCAGGGATACTGATGGGCGTCACGTCGAATCCTACTCTTAATTATTTAATAAATGTTACCACTTTATCATTTTATGATTGAATTCCATATAATTTCCAAGTGCTTCACAAAAATAGATCCTGACTTTATGTACACCCTGTATTTCATTCACAATTTTTTAAGGGTTAAATTAAATTAGGTCAGATTAGGTAAGATTAGGTTAGATTATTAAAGTCGATAATGTTCCATCGACAAAATATATATATATATATATTTCAAATTAAGTTTTAGAAAATGAATGACGTAACGTCATACACTATAATCAGTAAAGTTCCGTATGACAAAAATTTTAAACAGCTTGGTTCCGTATCATGTTAAAATAGGTTGAAAAAAGTTACTCTCAGAATGAGGTTCCAAACTGGGGACCGCATAGACACTAACCAGGAACTTACTGGCTCACTTTCTACCCCTATATCAAAAGGCTATACCAAAAAGTTATACGGTCAGCGTTAGGAACCGTTTATTATAGTGGGAACATTAAAGTTACAAAAAGTCAGTTTAGTACTTCCACTTGAAGGCTTTACAAACTTTCCTGATTACAGCGTATACAGATTTTTTCAAAACAGCAACAGTGTAATACTCGCATGCAGAGCGCTGAATGTGGCATTTATATTTATATGGCAATTGAAGTGAAATGAGGAAAGGCATACAAATAGCGATCGTAGTGCACTGTATATACCAAAATTTGGAAATTAACTCGGTGTGTATCTACCTATCTATCTATCTATCTATATATATATATATATATATATATATATATATATATATATATATATATATATGGTGTCCTATAAGTCCAGTTTCATATGAAAACTTATTTTAAATTAAATTTACAAAAGTAATGCATTAGAGGTTTAGAACTAAAACAATGTTCAAACTGATGCCTTGTTTTGGGATCTTTTCTTTTCGTTGAAGGTAGAATAACGCGCAGTGTCTAATATGGAAGTGAATTACATTCCTCTTTTTCCTCACGAGTGTAATTCTACCTGCAACAAAAAAATATCCCAAAACAAAACATTAGTTTGAACATTTGTTTTAGTTCTAAACCTCTAATGTATTACCTTATATATATTTAACCTGATGCCTCTCTATTTTTTCTACTAGGGGAATAATTGCAAAGACTTTTACAAAAATAATCTATTCGTCAAAGATTTTACCATTCAACAACTTACAATGCAAAAATGAAATTGTTGACGGTGATAAATTTTTGTTTATTTAGGGAAGACACTTAAAAATAATACAATTAAGTAAACTGCACAAGTAATTTAAATTTGACTGTAAGACAATTTTAATCTACCATTGGTAGTTATTTAACTGAATACAGCCTATTGTAATACGCAAGCCCATTTAAAATGAATGAACTCATACCCTAGTTCCCAACCCTTCGTTCAAGTGCGTAATAGAACCCATTGAGACAACCTAAGGCTTGTCTACCAGGAATAAGAAACAATAAGTTTTCTGTTTTAGTTTTGAAGACGCTGATGAACCGGAAATACGACTCGTTGATGATTCCATTACTCGAGGGCAGCTCGAGGAATTCTGTGGGAGAAACTCCCGTCGTAGGCGCCGTTATTGCTTCCCTGGTGCAAGGGTGGTGGATATAACGCGTAGCGTTAACCAGTTTACAGTCCTCTGAGGACACAACATTTGTTATTTATGTCGGTACGAATAACGTTTTAAATTCTAGATCGGAAGAGCTGCTGGCTAGGTACAGGGACTTGTTAAAGCGACTAAAGGGAAAACTAATAAGATTGTTTTAACAGGTATACTTCCTCAAATTATCCAACGTAGCGATTTCTACAGCAAGGCGACCTATATTAATAATAACTTAAAGTCTCTTTGCCAACAGGAAGGAGTGCATTTTGCAAGCTTTTGGAAAAGTTTCTACGAGAGAAGAGACTTGTTCCTCGGAGATGGATTTCATCTTAATGACGTTGGAGCTGCGCGTCTAGGAAGACCACTTGATAATACTGTCTCTCCTTTTCAGGCTGCCGTAACTCGAGCGGTCCCGGCGTAATTTCTTAAATTACAGGTAAATAAATATGAATTTACCTGGCGCGCGCGAAGGAAACACGGTTTTAATAAACAGTTTGCAGGTTCTATGTTCGTAGCCTACAAAACAAAGTAAACGAATTATTTTCTTTAAATGTTTGCAAAGACTATGATTTAATTGCGATAAATGAATCGTGGCTTAGCACTGAAACACGTGACTTTGTAGGGGAGTATCAAATTAGCGGTTATAGACGTTTTGTTAAAAACAGAATAGGTTGGCGAGGAGGAGGTGTTATGTTGTATATCAAAGATAATATTGCGAATGCTACAGAATTAAAGCACAGAATTCCAGAACCGATAGATTCGACTACAACAGAACTTAAATTGAGCAAGTTCAAACTTTTTGCTGCCGTTATATATAGGCCCATAATCAAACAGCCGATACGGACGAAGCGTTATATCGTGAACTAAAGAGAATAATAGGTAGTGAACAGGCCTTAATTATGGGTGACTTTAATTGCGCCAACGTGAATTACGATACAATGCAGGGAGACGCGGAAGGTAATCGTTTAGTTAATTTTCTTGAGGATAGCTTTCTTATTCAAAAGGTTGGGGAACCTACGAGGTTGGACAGTATTTTAGATTTAGTAATAACTACGGATCAAAGGCCTATCACTGATCTTCAAATAATAGAACCATTAAGCAATAGCGATCACAATATGGTTGAGTTTGTCCTCTCGGTAAGTCACTTGAAAGGAGCTAATTCGATTAAAATTCCTGACTTCCAGCGCGCAGACTTTTGTATATTTCGAAATGAATTGTCACGCGTCGAATGGGAAAACGTAATGGGGACCTCCAAAGCAAAAATAATGTGAAAATCATTTGAAACAGTACTTACGACTATAAATGAGGAATGTGTACCGTACAAGATTAAGCGTGCGAAAGTAAATAACAAGCCCTTGTGGTTTACTTCTAGAGTAGGGGATATTATAAAGAGTAGAGATAGGGCTTATAGGCTACATACGTGCGATAAAGACAATTTATGGTTATGAAACAACTATATATCTTTGAGGCGTGACGGCAAAGAAAATCCCAAGCGATTTTTTCAATAAGTTAACAACAGAAATCCGGTAAAGAGCGTGTTGGGACTGTTGAGAAATTCTGACGGTGAGCTAGTTTCCGAGGACAAGCAAATGGCTACTCTGCGAAACGAAATTTTTATGTCAGCTTTTACAATAGAAGAAGTAACGAATATCCCTACAGTCAGACATAATACCATTCGATAATGGTAATACTTTAGATAATATTATGGTGTAGGTGAAAGGGAGGTACTGCACTATATTTGCAAAATGAAAATGCTTAAATCACAGAGGCCGGATTCCATATGTCCCTGTTGTGCCGTTCACAAAGATTTTTAATGCGTCTATTTCTGAGGGGTGCGTACCAGATAATTCCAAGTTAGCAAATGTAACGCCTATTTTTAAGAAAGGAAATAAGAGGCTAATAAGTTTAACGTCTGTTGTAGGTAAGCTACTGGAATCGATAATTAGGGATCGTATAGTCGAGCACTTGGAATTGCATAACTTGATTAGAAATACGCTGCACGGTTTTAGGCGAGACAAATCTTGCTTAATTAATCTTTTAGAATTTTTCCAAAGCGTGGTTGAAGTTTATGATAGTCATCGGGCGGTAGATGTAGTGTATTTCGATTTTCAAAAAGCGTTTGACACCGTACCACACAAAAGACTCGATGAAAAAACTAAGGCTCATTTTAATCAGGGGTGTTGTAATAAATTGGATAGAAGAATGGTTGCGAGGTAGAAAACAGAGGGTGGTCGTTGATGGAGCGGAGTCTTCTTGGGCTAATTTAGCGAGTGGCGTTCTTCAGGGTTCTGTATAGGCCCCTTGCTTTTTCTGATATATATTATTTAGATGTCGGCCTAGTCAGTACAGTTTCAAACTTTGCGGATGACACGAAGCTGGGTGGTAGGGCGATAAATGACGAAGATACAGGTAAAATCCAGGAAGATCTGAACAAAATCGTTGATTGGTCAGTCACATGGCAAATGAGATTTAACGTCGATAAGTGCAAAATTTTATATATAGGTTCGCGTAAGGGTAATTTTGCGTATAGTATGTCACGGAAGGAGTTGTTAATCAGGAAAAGGATTTAGGAATTATTGTCACTGGTGATTTAAAAGTAGCGAAACAAAGTACAACAGCGGCCAATAAGGCAAACAAAGTGTTAGGTTTTATAGCTAAGAATTTTGAGTACAAGTCGCGCGATATTATTGTTCCCCTTTATAAATCATTAGTTACACCCCATTTGGAGTACGCGATCCAATTTTGGAACCCGCATATCTGAATTCAAAGACGAACAGTAGGATGATAGCAAAAATGTAGAGTGCAATGCAATTACATGCAACATGATGAGAGACTTATTTAAGCCATCCCTAACTCTCCAAAGGGAGTGGGGTTATGCAATAGTAATCTCCCCCAATATATATACATATATATATATATATATATATATAGTTTATATATTCCAAATTCTCACTTAATCTGCAACTTGTGTAATCTGGAAACAACTGAAGAAGCTGCAATACGATGCAATTTCTGTCAAAAACTGCAAGACTTTATCTGCATGAATTGGGATGATAGGGAAATAACTCTTGTCTCGAACGCGAAACACGTCATGGGGATCAAATTTCTGTATGGCACATGTACACAGACGGTAAACTCCTTCGCGGTATTTAAAGAAATAGAGATAGCAGATTCTAGTGTTACAAAAAAGAATGAAATAATGGGGACACAAAAGTCCAAAAATGTCCCAACGAAAAACTGAGTGGATGAGAGAGAGAGAGGACGAAATAACGAATAACAGTATAATAACGAATAACAATATAATAACGAATAACGATATAAACAATATAATACGGAATGAAGACATAGATGAAAGAAAAGAAATAAGTAAAATTTGCGAGGTAGTAAAACTGTCCAACGAGCGAAATGATAAAAAGATAATAACTAAAAACGTAGGAAATAAACAGCAAAAGAAAAATAATGATAATACCAAAATTAAGAACTTTGAAAATAATAAGAAAACAAGTAGTAGATGCGTAGAAAATACCGTATGTAAATACTACGCAAAAGGGAACTGCAGATATCGGGTTGGACAATGCATATATGCACATCCCACATACTGCAACACACAGTACAAGATATGGGAGTTGCAAATACGGACAAAAATGTCGTTACCACCACCCTCAAAGGAACGCAACGGGTGAACAGGAAAAACGAACATCAAAAAGGGGTACCAATTTTTTAGACGTAGCCAACACAATTCAGCTGCTAAGTACTATCCAGCAAATACAAAGTCAGCTGACAAATATAGGAATCCGAGAGCCGGACAGAAGGCATACACAAAGACACTTCATGCATTATCGGGACAACAGGTACCGACAAAGATAAAAAGAGGCAAATTCTCGGAGGACCACAAGGCAAAGAAACCGGCACCACCATTGGAAAACGAATCGGAACCACCTGTATGCAAAAACGTAGCGAAAAAATAAAAATAATCCTAGCCAACATTCAGGGCCTTAAATCAAACCATTCCCCAGACAAAGTTTTATACCTAAAAGGACTCATGCAAGAAGCCAGAACAGACTGCATGCCTCATGGAAACTCATTTAAAGGACTGCCAGGCGAGCTGTGAAAACTGTGAGTCCTGTGTTGACAAAAAGAAAATATAAATTGACAACTATAACATCCTCCGAGCCGACAGAACAGTGAGATGTAAAGGAGGATGTGCTATTTACACATGCGAAAGGCATATGGCAGAAATGACTAAATATCTCAAACAACTACGTAGAATGTGTAGTAGCAAAAGTTGAAAAATTAAATATGGTACTAATTGTAATGTACAGACCACCAAACACGCCTACCTCAAAATTTTCAGATTCCATTACAGAGGTAAGAAAACTGGGTAAAAGATCTACACTCTCCAACCCCAAATATTTTTCTCTATGGTGACTTTAATTTCCCATTCATGAAATATAAAACGATAGGAAAAATATATGTATACACCAGGACAAGGGGGGCACACGGGAAGACCAGGAGCAGGTAAAAATGCTACTAACTCGAGGTGATGAATTTATGTTAACGCAAGAAATAACAGAAAACACAAGAAAAAACAACTGCCTAGATTTGATATTTCTAAACAACAGCAACCAAATTGATAATGTAGAAATATCCCCAACTATAATATCGGACCACAACATTATTGAAATAACTTCTAACATAAAAGCAACAGGAAAGGAGAGAACATGAGCAACAGAAAGAAGCAAATTCGAAATTTTTAATTTTCATTCCAAAGCTATAAACTCTGGAAAGATCTTGCATCCAACATGGAAGCAATAGATTGGAAAACTATTTTCAAGGCCAAGACAACGGAAGAGATGCTAATGACTTTAGAGGGGAAGACGTTAAAAATTGTGGAAAGACATGTCCTATAAATAAAACAAAGAGGAAAGAGAAACTGGGTCGAGAGACAAAAGAGGTCCCATTGTTCCGAAAGAGAAAAAGAGTGACTGCAGAATTAAGTAACTAGAGATAACAACACCAGAAAAATATTAAATGATAAACTGCAGAGTATCGATGACGTCATACAGGAACTAATTGAGAGGCATACAGAAAAAGAACACGACGCTATAGAAGCGATAAAGGTTAACTCAATGTACTTCTATAATTTTGTAAAAAGAAAGTCTAAAAACCATGTGACTATCGGATCTTTGAAAAACGAGAACAGTGCTTTATCTAATGACCTAACAGAAGTATCTGAAATATTAAGCGCTCAGTACGAATCATCTTTCAGTATCCCAAAAATTGACAAACTGATATGCGATAGAAAGACGTTCTTTGAAGAACTACAAGGGGAAAGTATAACGGACTTCGACTTTACGACAGATGATATTACACAAGCTATAGGGAAACTAAAAGCGCACTCAGCGGCAGGACCGGACAAATGGAATGCTACACTGATCAAAAACTGCAAGAATGCAATCGCTGAGCCCCGATATTGGATATGGAGACAATCACTAGACACGGGAGAAATACCGGCCATCCTGAAAAGCGCGAACATAGTCCCAATATATAAAGGAGGAGATCGATCCGAGGCTAAAAACTATAGGCCAGTGTCGCTTACATCTCATCTCACTAAAATATTTGGAAGAATAGTTAGACAGAAAATTTATGACTTTTTGGAAACTGAAAAAATTCAATGATAACCAACATGGATTTCGGTCAGGCCTATCACAACTAATGGAACACTACAACAACATTATTGATGCACTGGAAAGTAATGAAAACTATGATGTAATATACACAGAACTTTGCCAAAGCTTTCGACAAGTGTGACCATGGAATCATAATACATGAACTGAAGTGTATGGCAATAACAGAAAAAAGTAGGGAAATGGATATATAATTTTCTTAGTGAGCGGCGACAAGTCGTCACAGTACAACGAGTATCTTCATCAGAATCAGAGGTCCTCAGCTCAGTACCACAAGGAACAGTATTAGCTCCACTACTCTTCATAATCATGCTAATTGACATAGATGAGGAAGATACCAGAGACAGCACAGTAACATCCTTTGCCGATGACACAAAGATCAGTAGAAAAATAAGAAACCCAGAAGATATAGGATCTCTACAAACCGACATGAACAGAATCTACAAGTGGACGGAAGACAACAATATGAAGTTTAACACTGAGAAATTTCAGCTGTTACGGTACGGAAAAAGAGAAGACCTAAAATCCATGGAATATTATACTCCAAATGGACAGGAAATTTAGAGAATTTCTAGAGCAAAAGATTTAGAGGTCGTAATGACTGATGATGCGAAATTTGAAACACAAAATAAGATAGCAGTAAACAGAGCAAAGAGAATAACGGGGCAGATATTGAGAACCTTTAAACGAAGGGATAGATCCCCATATAAAAAAGAAGACATTAGACAGCAAGAAGGGAGTCAGAGAAGCTTCACAGCCAAGATCAAGGGGTGCAAAGAACTAAATTACTGCGAAAGGTTACGCGAACTAAACCTATATTCACTGGAAAGGAGAAGAGAGAGATACACCATCATTTACACTTTGAAAATAATGGAGAAACTAGTCCCTAATCTTACTCTGAAGCCTATAACCCCCCAAACATCATCAGTGGAAAGTAGAAAAGGAAGCCTGTGTCGTGTTCCCAAATTAAAGGTGAGACAGGAAACATCCTTAACCTGAAAGAAAATAGTTTTGTTGTGAGAGGACCAAGACTGTTTAATCAGCTCCCGAAAGACCTAAGGAACACGAATGGTGTTGCAGTATACATCTTCAAAAGAAGATTAGACGCTTGGCTCAGGACAATCCCCGATGAGCCGGGCGTACCTGGCTATGTGAGGTGCAGAGTACAAGAAACCAACTTACTACTTCAACAGGCCAACTCGAGAGGAGGGACGACAAGCTTGACCTTCGTGAAATGAGGAATCGTCCCGCGGAACCTTTGAAAAGTTGAAAAGAAAGGTTATACGAGTTGTATGTATGTGAACTCCAAGGGGTAACCTAATATGGCTGCTCAGGCCCAAAAAAGTGGGTGTGTATGCATGTATAGAGAAGACAAGGCTTATGTTATACATATATATATATATATATATATATATATATATATATGTTAACCCCACCGTCTATGGCCTTGGGCGGTTCGAAGTTGACAGGGGTTCTGGTTAGGAGGCAGCAACGGATTTCTTACTATGGAGTAGCTAGTACCATATGGGAATCGCAGTAGTTGGTTGGTTGGTTTGCTCATTGTATCAGTTGCTCGGAGTTTCTCTTATACTACTGTCCGATTTCTTCTTTTGGGGGATCGGAGGATTCTGTGAAGCTTACTAAATTCGCTGAAGGTTCCCCGATTCTTCTTGTAGCGTATCGGGAAATTATTTTTCTTTATTTAAAACTAAGTTCTCTGAAGAGAGCAAGGCTCGAAGGAGAAGACAAATATTTTCTCTTACTGTAGTTTACTGTTAAAAATTTTACAGGTAATGCTCAGCCTCAATGTCAGATCAGACAAATCAGAATGAAATCAGAATTAGCACAGGAGAAATTCTACACTTTTATTTACATAAATTTTAGTGACATCATTATTATTTAATGATGACCTGTTTCGTTTTGTTTTATTCTCAATAGGCTGAATTATTTGGCAAAATATTTAAAGATAAGGTAAATATTTTGTAGCAATGTTTAGACAGATAAGCAAGATATGTGAAGGTGAAACCATATTTTTATTTTTAATTAACTAAAAATGGAAATTGAAGTTATGCATTTTATTGTGTAATAAAAGAAATAATTCATGAATTATTCAGCAAAAATAAAATAGAAAGAAAATAAAAAAATTATCCGAACTCGTGTCAGCGTTATGCGAATTTGAACTTTATATGTAAAAATGAATATAAGAATATATAATATATATGAATATAAGAATTATATGAATATAAGAATATATAATATATATGAATATAAGAATTATATGAATATAAGAATATATAATATATATGAATATAAGAATTATATGAATATAAGAATATATAATATATATGAATATAAGAATTATATGAATATAAGAATATATAATATATATGAATATAAGAATTATATGAATATAAGAATATAGGAATTATCCATTGTTCATTTTTCCAGGGCTCTTCCCTCTAGAATGATATTAATACAATAACACTGGTCAACACTCATTTTATTGCCAATCATATTAGAGTGATTTTGGGGTAACTTTGTGGTGCTGATTCCGAATATGACATCGGTTTTGCTAGATTGGCTCTAATTTATGAGATAATTGGTACCCCATTGAAACACGTAAAAATGCAAAAAATTTAATGTTCAGGCGGAGCCTACTTACTGGTAGTGTGGCCGATGACTTATATACGGAGGGGGAATATTCTAGAATGATCGCGGAGTAAACACTAAGAATATTCGCGTGTCTCGCCATCTAGAATGTTCCGGTAGTTTCCCATATGCACGCGTTATGGTTACGTTTCCTATTAATTGAGGGTATTCATTATCTCAAGAACTAGAGCCAAATCGGAAAAACTACTTTCATTTTGGAATTCAGCAACCCCAAAATACCCTAAATTCGTACGAATTTCCTTGGCAACGAAACAAAAACTTTTTTTTGTTGAGCTGTGTAATATAACATCCTAACTAATTCTAACTAGATGATAACTAATGGTTTTTATAATACAGATTTATATACAACACATGAGTTGGGGTGGTTAAGTCTAGTTCATGTGGTCTGGGTAAGCACTTTTGATCGTGCATAAATAGTCTCACGTCGTTCGGTGTCTCTTGTTTTCCGTTCCAAGAATGGTCTTTTTACTACAAATATACAAGGATAATAGCACACGCAATGATGATACTAACGGCAGATGTTGAAAAAATTGTTACTGGTTGTAGTATTTGTAAAGGGTTATTCTGGTTATCATCTGAAATTTTAAAAAGACTCAATTGATCAATCCATTTAGGAGCATGAAGTTCGGGTAGGATGGTTACCGGCTTCATGGAAAGACTTAAGGTTTCTATAACGGGTTTAGATTTCGTTTGCGACGGGAAGGGGTACGAATCATTAATGGTAACCAAATATATCTGATAGGGTGTGTGCTGTAGTTTGAATATTTTCGAATGTATTTTCTAATAGAACGCGACTAATATGGTCTGTTCCCGGGATATGTTTAACAGAACCATGAATTTTACTTTCAAATGCTTTTAATTGGGTTTTTATCTGAAGGAGAATGGTTTTAATTCTAGCAGGGGGTTGCAAATTGATGAGAAGGTCCACGTGTCCTTTCAAAAATTTACCTTCTGCAAGCTTTTCTATAACAACTCCGGTAGAAATTTTAATGTTAGGGCTACAAGAGTAAATAATTTACAAAATTATAAGGGGGGACAATTTTATTAATTTCTACGTCTTACATTATACGGAGCTGGGGGTTACAGTGTGGATACTTGTGTTTGTGTGCGGAATGGTCAGCTCGCTATAGTGGTAGTGGGGGTCGACCATTAAGCTTGGATTCTGAGGGATTTTGTTTCTTATGTGAAGATTCTAGTTCACGTGGTTGATGCATTTGCGGCCGGTATGTATGGTCCATGCGTCGATCATCAACCGGTGAGGGTGAGGACGGAAGTGATGGTGGAGATGGAGGAGATGGTGGGGTTCTACTGAGTGATCCTCTGGAAGGAGTTTCTTCAGGGCCTGGTCCCGATGGGACTCTCAGTTCTGGGACCTCATCTTGTTCAGAGCTTGGCTCGAGTACTGGTGGTATTACGAGGTACCAATCTTCGTCACGGGTAGTGTTTTCCTCGGTGACCACTTCGGTTTTGTGGTCACTGCTGGATTTGTTAATACCTTGATCTTTCGAAGGATAGGCGGCTCGAACCCCTGGCAGATGTTGTTTGGAAAGGTGTTGTTCGGCAGCTATCTTCAGATTACACTGGCCAACAAGTATTTTCCATCAGACAAAATTATGGGTGGGCTAGATAGTTGTTGGGACGCTGATTCCAAACCTGTTTTCAGTTTTCCTCTAGCACGTCTAGTTTTCGATATGAAACCGATCATAATATATATAATAAAATAATATAAATATATATAATAATATATATATATATATATATATATATATTATATATATATATATATATATATATATGCTTATTAGGGTGCTTTTAAAAACTGAAAGTGTGAATTTCGGGTCACGGAACCCCGCAAATGATGAGGTTCCGGGAGCAAATAAAGCACATGATTGTTTTGGAAAATCATCAAATATTTAGAGGTTGCCCAAAGACCCCAAAGTTTTACCCATATGCTCATTTATTTCTGCGCCCTTTTTAAGTCACTTCTAGTGTTTATTAACCCACTGATACACAGCGTCCCCAAAATTAGAAATTGCATTTGTCAATTGCGTTCTGATAATCCATATTTCTTTACTTCAGTATACCAACAAATGAATTTTCTTTAATTCTAAATCGTTTTCTCTTAATTACTCACGTCTTTCATGCATTTACGTAATGGTGGCCAAGAAGCATCACAGTTCTCATAACGGTAAGTGTATTTAAATAATTCATATATTTCAAACGATTTTTTTACTTAGCACTGTAATGGATGGTATTATGAATTGTTTGTAAGTATAATGACTTGTTTTACCGGCAATATTTTTGTTTCCAAAAATAGTTATAAGGTTTAATTTTTATGCGTATAAAATTTTGGACGCTCTCTGCTTCAGCGTATTGCAATCATCTTTTTTCGCATCGTCTGAGTGAAATAGTGTAGTGTAGTGTAGATTATTTTAAATTTATATATGGATTGGATATACTGTAAATGGTTATGTATGCATGATTTCGCAAAATTATTATAATTTTAATACATATTGTGTTCATGGGTTATCAGCCAATCATTGTTTGAACACAGATTACGGTTACAAAGATGGTGGCTTATTTCTACACATTTTCCTGAGGTACTTTATCCATGAATGGGTTAAATTAACTTACCAATTTCACTGTTTTGTCTTATTCACAGATAACTGGTGAACGATGGCGGCATGTACAAGATCGAAGAAATCAATCTGGCTTGTGGGTCATCAAGTCCTACTATTGCCGGTCAGCAATTACCTTCAAGAGGTGATGTATTGAAGTACCTTTTCCATCTCCACAATGAAGAGAAGAAATCCTTAGCTGAGAGTGTGTCCTCGACATCACAAGCCATCATTGAAATCTGGGTGACAGAAGGTTTACCGACGAAACATCCGCACGACGTCAAGAAGCACGTCCGGAAATTGCATGACGAATGGTAGGGTTTGAAGAAGAGAATTTCGCGGAAAACGAAGACCAATCTGGACAACCAGGCTGCGTTCAGGTCAAGCTTGAACAACCTTTTCGACATTGGTCACCAAAATGCCCTAAATCTTATCAAAATTCAGGAGGACAAGGACTTCCTGCTTGCTCAAAGGAGGAGGGTCGGAGAGGAAGGATTGGAAATGTCGACAAGAAGATTGCCAAAAAAGTCGCAAGGGCCCAAGAAAGAACTGCTCAGGAATTGAAGCGGAAAGACAGGTATGTGCAGGAAATGGAAGAAATCTCTGCTACCGTTGTTATGGAAACCTCATCGTCAGCGTCATCAAGTGAGGAAACAAGTCCCGAAAGAAAGCCAGTTACATCGTCGGCTCCAAAACATCGCCGTGGGACGACGGCAATCAGTTCGGAGGTCGCTGCGGCATTGGACCGCACGCGGGTGAGCGACAGGGCAGCTGCTCGTGTTCTCATCCCCTTTGGCATGCAAATGGGTCAGGACATAAGTGAGATGTGCCTCAGTCCAAGTGCTATTCGGGCCAGCAAATCCAGGTACAGATCAGCCCACGAAGCAGAGGTGAGAGCTTCCTACAAGCCTGAATGCCCTTTTGTTCTTCACTGGGATGGAAAACTTATGGCAGACTTAATGGGAAGAGACAAAATCGACCGTTTAGCCATCTTAGTTACGGGGATGGGATGAGCAAGATTCTAGCCATCCCCAAACTCCCAGACTCCAAGGCAGAAAGGACAGCAATCGTCATCATCGAAACCATCGAAAACTGGGATCTTGGCCAGAAGATCAAAGCTCTTTGCTTTGACACGACAGCCACCAACACCGGCATCCATGGAGGAGTGTGTGTGTGCGAGTAGAGCACGCTCTCGGGCGTGAAATGATTTACTTTGCGTGTCGACATCACGTGCTGGAACTGCTGCTTGAAGCAGTATTTTCTTTCCTTGTTGGAGAACTTTCCAAAGGACCTGAGATTACGATTTTCCAGAGCTTCCGTAATGTTTGGCCGCAACTGAAATTGAATGAATACTCCACTGCCGCGGACGAAGAGGACACGGCTGCAGTGATCAGTCCCTGGGCCGAGAAGATGATTCATGAAGCAAATGACCTTCTGAAAGTGAAGCATCCCAGAGATGACTACAAAGAGCTTCTTGAACTTGTAGTCATTTTCTTGGGAGGAGTACCTCACGGACGTCGGAGTCCTGTGTTCATGGCTCCAGGGGCTTTGCACCGAGCACGGTGGATGGCGCGTGGAATTTACTCTTTCAAGATTTGGATGTTCAGATACCAGTTCACGATGCACATGAACCAATGTCCTTCAACATCTCGTGGAGCAAGTAGCAGTGACCGCCTGATTTCTGGGTTGCGGGACTTCTGTCTCTTCGTTGCTCAAGATTACGTCCTTCCGTGGTTTCAGCAAGAGAAGCAGCAAGCGCTCCACGAAGCGACTTAGCCCTCCTTCAAAAGTTGCAAAACACCAACGCCGCTGGGTACAAGAGTTTTAATCGGCATCTCTGGTACCTCAATGAGGTAAACGTGGGCCTTGCACTATTCGATCCTGCAGTCGATGATGATGAGAAGCGGAAAATGGTAGAGAATATGAATTCCGTTGAAGGGTCAGAAGCTCCCCCCCGACGAGTCTGGATTCCAGATCCAAGAGGAAAGACCCTGGCAGACTTTTGCTCTTCCAATACGTACAATCTGTTCACCCTTCTAGATCTTCCGGTCGATTTCCTGCAAGAGGATCCATCAAACTGGGAAAACAACACCAGCTTTGGTTCAGCAAAGATCAGGGTGGATTCCTCAAATGTAGTGAATGATGCAGCAGAGCGAGGCATAGCATTGATTCAAGAATTCACGAAGGCTGGAAGGACTCGGAACGAAGAGCAGATGCAGTTCATGATTCAAATCGTCGAAGAACATCGTAAAGTCTTGCCGACAGCCTCCAAAGCCACTTTGATGAAAAAATGAACGCCAACACTCGAGGTGTCATGTACTTTAATCGTTAATTATGAATTTAGTGAATATACTCACACGATATATTTGTTCTGAATACTTATTGGAGATGTATATTGGAGATGCATATTGGAGATGCAATTTATCATTTAAACTGAGAATTAAAATTTCCATTGCCCTATAAATTGAAAATACCTATCAGCTGTGGGCAACCTCTAAATGTTGTTGGATTACAAAGAAATTTTGCCTGTTCTGTTTTCTCATGTATCCTCACAAAATAAAGGGTTCCGCTCCCTTGCATTTTCATTTCGCATTTTTCACCATATACCATAAACACACCCTAATGCTTATATAGATATATTAGGGTGGGGTGAAAAACTTTTCAACTATTGCTTCACTGGTAATAAGTTGGATTGAAGGGTGATAAAAGAGGATATGGGAATTAAAAACTTTTCAATTCATCCTAAGTACCCCCCCCCCCCCCAAAAAAAAAATATGGCCGCCAGCCAGTCATTATATGTTTCATAACTCGAAAAGAAGTATTCTTTTTACAAAAAGGTTTGCTGAAGCAAAAATTGTTTATTTTACATTTTCCACCTCATATAAATGTTTCAAATGTTTAATGAAAATTTTTATTTTTCAGGTTTTTGTTGGATTTGGAATTGGTAATTTCTGATAATTAGTAACAAATATGGCTTCTGCTTCAAACATTAGAGCTACAAGGAGTCAATCAAAACCACATTTTATATTTGGAACCGCACAAGAGCTTCCTCTTACAACATTGCCAACAAACAAACAGGTGGGCCAATACCATGTTCTTTTAAAAAAAGCCACTTCAGTGACTTCACATAACTCTGATATTTTCAACAAAATTACTGAAGATATACTCTGTATTTGGAGAAAAGCTTCAATTCCTGCAATAGCTGACAAATCAGTTTATATCAAATTAAAGCGGTTCATCGGCAAAGCAAACGATCTTAGTAGATCAAAAAGTAGTGCCAAAATGAGAGAAAATTTTAATGACACCTTGGGAGAATTATTCGATATCAGTGCCTGTAAATGCCCTTTTATCTCCCATCAAAACTTTGGCTGTCCTGAGAGCTGCGAAGATGTTCACATAAGATGCACCTGTCGAAGAGAACTGAAGGTACCAAAAGAAGGGCTTCTGTTTTTACAGGATCAGCGATCGACGCGTACAATGAAAATAGGAGGCGTTGATAAAGTCATGACAAAAAGAATTAAAAAAATGCAGTCTTGGAAATTGCGGACAGAAGAAGGAATGGTTAAAAGAAGAGAAATGAAGGACTCTCATATTTTAACCGAAATAGAGTGTTTTTCAGATGTAGAGAGTACTTCCACATAATATGAATTAGACCCATATCAGAGTGAATCAGACTATGAGTCAGTTGCCATACAAGGTCAAATGAGCCTTCCATTGCCTACTGTAGCGATGGAAGCCGATAGATTTGGAATTTCAGATCGAGCAGCAGCTGCTTTGGCTTCAGCTGCTTTAGTTGATTATGGAGCATTCACTAAAGAAGATAGTACGCCTTTGATTGACAAGAACAAAATCCGACGGGAAAGAGAGAAAATGAGAAAAAGTTTGGTGATGGAGAGTAAAGCTAATCCTGCTGTCATATCTGCTATATTTTTTGACGGAAGAAAGGACAAGACTTTGGTGAAGGTGAAGAAAGGAAACAAATGGTACGGAGACTTCATTAGAGAGGAACACTATGTTTTGGTGTCTGAGCCAGGAAATGAATATTTAACCCATGTAGTTCCTTCTTCTGGTAAAGCTAAAGATATAGCTGATAGTTTGTTCTCCTTCTTTCAAGAGTCAACTATTAATGAGAGCATCCGTCTCATAGGATGTGACAGTACAAATACCAACACAGGTGCCAAGGGTGGGATCATCCACCTCATAGAAGAAAAACTAAAGAAACCGTTACAACGGAGCATTTGTATGCTGCATACAAATGAACTTCCCCTTCGACACTTATTTGAACAAATTGATGGTAAAACAAAAGGTCCAACATGTTTCACTGGAAAAATCGGAGTAGCACTGAAAGAATGTGAAAAAATGCCTGCAGTCAATTTCAAACCAATTAGAGAAGGCATTGATTTGACACACATATCAGAAGAGGCTATCTTGATCTTAGCCAAGATGAACAGTATTTGTACAAAATTATTGTGGCTATAAGAAGTGGGAATGTCCCAAAAGATTTGGAAAATACAAAACCCGGACAACTGAACCATTCTCGATGGCTGACATTAGTAAATCGTGTTTGCCGCCTATACATTGCAGAGAAAACTCCTTCATTGGCTCTTTATTCAATAATTTTCTTCATTGTTACAAATTATGGACCAAGCTGGTTCGATATCAAGAGTAGACCATATATATGGAATGGACCACATCACATATTTGGAGCAATTAAAAGATTTCATCTTCTTCCAAAGGGTGGTCAGAATGTAGTGAAGCCTTACATTGCTAGAAACGCATATTTAGCTCATTGCGAAAATGTTCTGATAGCAATGTTATCAGATACATCAGAACAAAAACGAAAGAGAGCAGTTGATTTCATCATGAACATTAGAACAAAGACGGAAAATGTGTCCAAAATCAGAGAATTTAAGGTTCCTGAGATAAATTTCAACGCAAACGCATGGGATGATATTATTTACTGGTCCAAAGAAATGCTGACTGAACCTCCCCTTACTATGGCGCTCACAAATATTGAACTCAATCCACTTACGGTTAAAAAACTGTGCCACTTCATTCACAAAGTGTCGAGAGGGCAATAAAACTTGTCATAGATGCGGCCTCTTCTGTATATTCCCAAGAATCCCGTGATGGATTTATAAGAGCAAAATTAGGTCTCGTATATTACTGCCATCATGTATGGAAACCAAGAAAGAAATGACTTCACTTTTTGACAATTAGCTTTTAATTAGACTGAAATAATTCACCAAAATTTCATAAGAGGAAACACTTCGCGATTTTTGAAAAGGGATCTTTTTGGAAGTGTGTTGATTATATGTTTCTGCAATTGTGGTAATAAAATGTCAATAATTTCTCTCGTTGATTATAATTAGTGGTGTTGTAGAGGATAGTTTGAATATTCAAAATTCTATAAGATTATTAGCTATTAGCAAAGTAATATACTTCGGTCATTAAAGAATTTTTCATTTATTTAGAAAAAAGTGATTTATTTGTGATATCATTTATCGAGGTAAATTTTGCTAAAATATAAAATTGAGAAAATAATTTATAAAAGGGCATTTTGTAATGTATTTTTTTATTTTGAATCATTTTTATTCTATAGAGTCTTAAATGGATGCACATTTTTCAAATTATAAGCATTTATATGGTTGACTAGCGGCCATTTTGTTTTTCTCAAAAATGCGCTAGTAGGGCAAAATTGATTTTTCATTTTATATCACTTTATGTCATCTATAGAACCCAATACAGCAAATTATAGGTGAAGGAAATAAATATTCCACAAAGAATTGCGCTTCACCCCACCCTAATATATAAATATAATATATATTTTAAAATATATATATAAATACAATATATATTTTATATATGTATAAATACAACATATATTTATATATATATATATATAATATATATAAATATTCCACATATATATATAATATATATATATATATATATATATATATATATATATATATATATATATATATATATATATATATAAATACAATATATATTATATACATATAATAAATAAATACCATATATATTTTATATATATATAAATAAATACAATATATATATTATATATAAAGGGTGATCCAGATAAATGGGACCCATAAAAAAAAGCCAAATATTCTTAATATTTAATTCCTTTCATAAAAACTATATATCATTCGAAAGAGTAGAGTTACAAGTTTATTATGAAATATTTATTTTATTAAAATGACTCCTTTCAAATGTGCTCCATTAGTTGCCAAGCATTCCAGTGTTCTCGCTTGTAAGTTCTGCATCACTTTTGCAAGAGTGTGCGGTGGTATGGCCTGTATCTCATTTGTGATGGCGGCCTTCAATTCTTGCAAGGTAGTTGGGTTATTTCTGTAGACCCTTCTCTTTAAATATCCCCAGAGATAATAATCAAAGGGAGAAAAATCCAGAGACCTTGCGGGCCATTCAACGTCTCCAAATCTTGAGATTAACTCGCCTGGAAACGTTTGACGCAAAACTGCCATGCTTTTATTTTGTTTTGTATCTTATCTTGTCTTGTATTGTCAAAACCTAAACAATCCTGTACAAACTTGTAACTATCCTCTTTCGAATGATGCGTATGATTTTATAAAAGGACTTATACTTTAAGAGTTACAGGGGTTTCTTTTGGGTCCCATTTCTCTGGATCACCCTTTATATATATATATATACTGTATATATATAGATATATATATATATATATATATATATATATATATATATATATAAATATATATATAATACAATATATATTATATATATATAAATACAATATATATTTTATATATATATATATATATATATAAATACAATATATAATATATATATATATATAAATAAAATAAAAATATATATTATTTATATATATATATATACATACATATTATATATATATATATATATATATATATATATATATATATCTATATATATATATATATATATATATATATATATATATATATACCTTTAAAAGGGAGACCCAAAATGGGTGCACACACATTTCTACATTACTGTACAGTCTTTACAGCCACACCTACACTTTTCCTCCAAAGTGTAATGTATATGGTTGTAAATTTTGACTTGGTCCGCAATCGATATGGACCGTGACTTGATGGATACCGTAATGAAATTGACTGGATTCTTTGGATCTGATATATTTGCATGTCCGTTATAAATAGATATAGATTGTACATATTGTGGATAGTAGTCTATTATGACTTGATCCTCTGGATCGAGAGATTCTATCTTTAGTTTTAAATCGATAATTAATTAGTTTTAAATTGATAAATATTTAGTTTCGTAAAAATTGGTTGTTGCCAATTTACCGGCAGTTTTTACATAAATTTATTATGTTCTTGTGGTACGGAACCCACGTAAAATTGTAGGTCCCCTCCGCCACCACGGAGGACATACACAATACACGATTACGAACACAGTTAGGTAGACCAGCCATGAGTGGATCCTAGGGTCTTTGTTGGTCTGAAACATAATAACATTATAACATATATAAATACAATATATATTATATATATATATATAAATACAATATATATCATATAAATTTGTATTTTTATAATCCATTTGATCTTGTGCTAAAAATCGATATTTTTCCTTACAAATCTGTACGCCTCACTGGTAATCCTTTAAGGTTTTAATTTTTAATTTTTTATTTTTACTTCTCTGTTTATTGTATATATATGTATGTATGTATGTATGTATGTATGTATTTGTATATATAGATATGTATGTATATATATGTATATGTATATATGTGTGTGTGTATGTATGTTATTTATTTTTTCTTTTTTTCTTTCTGTAACCTATATATAGGCTTAACCTTTTTATGTACTTCAGTGTTCCTGAGGATGTCATTAGACGAAAGCGCTTGAGCACCATTTTGTGTTTCCTTTCCTTCGTGGTTTTATTCATCATATATATATATAAATATATATATAAATCAATATATATTATATATATTTATATAAACACAATATATAACATATATGTATATATATATAAATACATATATATTATATATACAATATATATTACATATATATATATATATATATATATATATATATATATATATATGTATATATATATATATATATATATATATATATATATATATATATATATATATATAAATACAATATATATACCTATATATATAAATACAATATATATTTTATATATATATAAATACAATATATATACCTATATATATAAATACAATATATATTTATATATATATATATACAATACTATATATTATATATATATATAATAAAATATATATTATATAAATACAACTATATTATATATATATGTATACAATATATATTATATATATAAATATAATATATATTTATATATAAATATATAATATATTATATATATATATAAATATATATTTTATATATATATAATACAATATATATTACATATATATATATATGTATATATAAATATAATATATATTATATATTAAATAAATATAATATCCATATAGGGTCAATCCCAGAATAGGCACCTGATGTACCTCAATCTCAGATGAAGCACCTGCGTTCA
The DNA here is from genome assembly GCA_023014485.1 of Bathynomus jamesi. Classification (NCBI taxonomy): domain Eukaryota; kingdom Metazoa; phylum Arthropoda; class Malacostraca; order Isopoda; family Cirolanidae; genus Bathynomus; species Bathynomus jamesi. The sequence goes on along the minus strand of JAJOZX010003543.1, from coordinate 258,482 downwards.
ACCTCAATCCCAGAATAGGCACCTTGCAAGGAATTAAATAAAAAAAGCATGATGATTACAAAATTTATTGTTTATACAAAGTTTATTACAAATGTAATAAAGGCAAAGTTATAAAAGGTTTAAAGTGGTTTAATGAATAAAGAAAAATTATTTCTGAAATAGAAATCGAATAATATTATTAATGAAATATTAAATGTGAAAATCAGGTAAAAATCAAACTGGTAAGAATAGCAAAACTAACCAAAAAGCAAAGATATAGCAAAAGATTAGGTTAGGTTACGTTAGGTTAGGTTAGAGTTGATTTTTTCAAATATTGATAAAAACAATGAAATTATATCTCTAAAAACTGTTCATATTTTTTTCTCCTCAATCCTAGATTAAGCACCTGTGTTTTGCCTCAATCCCAGATTAAGGACCTAAAAATGATTTCAGGTGCCTATTCTGAGATTGATCCTATATATATATATATATAATATTGCGGTTAGTGAAGGGCGGTTGATGTAGTGTATTTAGATTTTCAAAAGGCGTTTGACACCGTGCCGCACAAAAGACTCATTGAAAAAAACTAAGGCTTATGGAATCAGGGGTGTAGTAATAAATTGGATGGAAGAGTGGTTGCGAGGTAGGAAACAGAGGGTGGTCGTTAATGGAGCGGAGTCGTGTTGGGCTAATGTAGCGAGGGGCGTTCCTGAGGGTTCTGTATTGGGCCCCTTGCTTTTTCTTATATATATTACCAATTTAGATGTCGGCCTAGTCAGTACAGTTTCAAAGTTTGCGGATGACACGAAGCTGGGTGGTAGGGCGATTAATGACGAAGATAGAGGTAAAATCCAGGAAGATCTGAATAAAATCGTTGATTGGTCGGACAAATGGCAAATGAGATTTAACGTTGATAAGTGCAAAATTTTGCATATAGGTTCGCGTAACGGTAATTTTGCTTATAGTATGTCAGGGAAAGATTTAACAAGCGTAGAGCAGGAAAAATATTTAGGAGTGATAGTAACTGGTGATTTAAAAGTAGCGAAACAAAGTACAGCAGCGGTCAATGAGGCGAACAAAGTGTTAGGTTTTATAGCTCGAAATTTTGAGTACAAATCGCGCGATATTATAGTTCCTCTTTTTAAATCATTAGTTAGACCCCATTTGGAGTACGCGGTCCAATTTTGGAATCCGCATATGCGCAAAGATATAGATAAAATCGAAAGAGTTCAAAGACGAGCAATTGAGATGATTCCGTCGTTTAGGTCAAAGTCGTACGAGGATAAGCTTAAGGAATTAAAATTGACTACACTCGAGACTAGGAGGCTAAGGGGTGATCTAATCCAGGTTTTCAAAATTATGAGTGGATTCGATAACGTAGATAGAGATAGCTTTTTCGAAATATCTCAATATAATAGGACTAGAAATAACGGGTGTAAGTTGACAAGTAGAAGGTTCGAGACAGCAGTTGCCAAAAACTTTTTTACGCATAGAATAGTAAATAGCTGGAATAGTTTGCCGGTAGAAGTAATTAGTAGCACGTATATAAACATGATTAAAAATCGATTAGACGCATATGTTGATAGATTGGGTATAGTTTAAGGTACTAAAATTAAGGCTTTGTGGTGATAGATCCCATAGCTCAACACAAGTGTTGTGGGATATAGGGAGGCAGCATCTTGGGTTAGGGGATACTCTCTGTCCTTACACACTCCATTTAAAGAGATTCCTCTGCCGAGCGGTGCCCCCCATATTACTGTGAGGTATTGAAAAACTCATGATGTTTACTTGCCCCAGAAACACCTTTAAATGGGAGACCCAAAATGGGTGCACACACATTTCTACATTACTGTACAGTCTTTACAGCCACACCTACACTTTTCCTCCTAAGTATATATATTGTAATGTATATGGTGGTAAATTTTGACTTGGTCCGCAATCGATATGGACCGTGACTTATTTTTGGTTGGCAAGGTACTCGTATGGATGGATACCGTAATGAAATTGACTGGATTCTTTGGATCTGATATATTTGCATGTCGGTTATAAATAGATAGAGAGTGTAACATATTTGTGGAGAGTAGTCTATTATGACTTGATCCACTGAATCCAGAGATTCTACCTTTAGTTTTAAATCGATAATTAATTAGTTTTAAATTGATAATTATTTAGTTTTGTAAAAATTGGTCGTTGCCAATATACAGGCAGTTTTTACATAAATTTCTTATGTTTTTGTGGTTCTGAACCGACGTAAAATTGAAGGTCCCCTCCGCCACCACGGACAACATACACAATACACAATTACGAACACAGATAGGTAGACCAGCCATGAGAGGATCCTAGGGTCTTTGTTGGTCTGAAACATAATAACATTATATATATATAAATAAAATATATATTATTTATACATATAATATTATATATTATATATATATATAAATATAATAATATTATATATATATAAATAAAATATATATAAATATAATATATATTATATGTATAAATATAATATATATATATATATATATAATATATTATATATATATATATATATATATATATATATATAATATATATATATGTATATATGTTATAATGTTATAATGTTTAAGGCCAACAAAGACCCTAGGATCCACTCATGGCTGGTTTACCTAACTGCGTTCGTAATTGTGTATGGTGTATGTCCTCCGTGGTGGCGGAGGGGACCTACAATTTTACGTGAGTTCCAAACCACAAGAACATAAGAAATTTATGTAACAACTGCCTGTACATTGGCAACGACCAATTTTAACAAAACTAATTAATTATCGATTTAAAACTAATTAATTATCGATTTAAAACTAAAGATAGAATCTTTGGATCCACAGGATCAAGTCATAATAGACTACTATTCACAAATACGTTACACACTATATCTATTTATAAACGACATGCAAATATATCAGATCTATAGAATCCAGTCAATTCCATTACGGTATCCATCAATACTAGTACCTTGCCAACGAAAAATAAGTCACCGTCCATATCGATTGCGGACCAAGTCAAAATTTACAACCATATACATTACAATATATATACTTAGGAGGAAAAGTGTAGGTGTGTCTGTAAAGACTGTACAGTAAAGTAGAAATGTGTGTGCACCCATTTTGGGTCTCCCATTTAAAGGTGTTTCTGGGGCAAGTGAAGATCATGAGTTTTTCAATACCTCACAGTAGTATGGGGGCACCGCTCGGCAGATGAATCTCTTTAAATGGGGTGTGTAAGGACAGAGAGTATCCTCTAACCCAAGATGCTGCCTCCCTATATCCCACAACACTTGTGTTGAGCTGTGGGATTTATCACCACAAAGCCTTAATTTTACTACCTTAAACTATACCCATCCTATCAACATATGCGTCTAATCGATTTTTAAACATGTTTATAGACGTCAACTTACAACCGTTATTTCTAGTCCTATTACATTGAGATATTTCGAAAAAGCTATCTCTATCTACGTTATCGAACCCATTCATAATTTTGAAAACCTGAATTAGATCACCCCTTAGCCTCCTAGTCTCGAGTGTCGTCAATTTTAACTCCTTAAGCCTATCCTCGTACGACTTTGACCTAAGCGACGGAATCATCTTAGTTGCTCGTCTTTGAACTCTTTCGATTTTGTCTATATCTTTGCGCATATGCGGATTCCAAAATTGGACCGCGTACTCCAAATGGGGTCTAACTAATGATTTATAAAGAGGAACTATAATATCGCGCGATTTGTACTCAAAATTTCGAGCTATAAAGCCTAACACTTTGTTCGCCTTATTGACCGCTGCTGTACTTTGTTTCGCTACTTTTAAATCACCAGTGACTATAACTCCTAAATATTTTTCCTGCTCTTCGCTTGTTGAATCTTTCCCTGACATACTATACGCAAAATTACCGTTACGCGAACCTATATGCAAAATTTTGCACTTATGAACGCTAAATCTCATTTGCCATGTGACTGGCCAATCAACGATTTTATTCAGATCTTCCTGGATTTTACCTCTATCTTCGTCATTAATCGCCCTACCACCCAGCTTCGTGTCATCCGCAAACTTTGAAACTGTACTGACTAGGCCGACATCTAATTTGGTAATATATATAAGAAAAAGCAAGTGGCCCAATACAGATCCCTGAGGAAGGCCACTCGCTACATTAGCCCAACACGACTCCGCTCCATCAACGACCACCCTCTGTTTCCTACCTCGCAACTACTCTTCTAGCCAATTTACTACAACACCCCTGATTTCATGAGCCTTAGTTTTTTCAATGAGTCTTTTGTGCGGCACGTTGTCAAACGCTTTTTGAAAATCTAAATACACTACATGAACCGCCCGATGTCTATCGTAAACGTCAACCACGCTTTGGAAAATTCTAAAAGATTAGTTAAGCAAGATTTGTTTCGCCTAAAACCGTGCTGCGTATTTCTAACTAGTTTATGCACTTCTAAGTGTTCGACTATACGATCCCTAATTATTGATTCCATTAGCTTACCTACAACAGACGTTAAACTGATTGGCCTATAATTTCCCGCCGCAACTTTATCGGCTTTCTTCAAGATAGGTGTTACGTTTGCTAACTTGAAATTATCTGGTACGGACCCCTCAGAAATAGACGCATTAAAAATCTTTGTCAGCGGCACAACAATGCTATATTTTAATTCTTTTAGTTGTATGGGATATATGGAATCCGGCCACGTTGATTTACGTGTTTTCATTTTATCAATATAGCGCATTACCTCCCCTTCACTGACCACGATATTATCCACATTATTACCATTATCAAAAGGTATTATGTCTATGACCGTAGGGATATTCGTTACATCTTCTATATTAAAAAACTCACGTAAAAAATTCGTTTAGCAAGATAGCCATTTCCTTGTTTTCAGAAACTAGATCTCCGTTTACATTTTTCAAAAGCCCCAAGACACTTTTTACTGGATTTCTATTATTGACGTATTGAAAGAATCACTTGGGGTTTTTTTCTTTACCATCACGAGCTATGGAGATTTCAAATTCGCGCTTGGACTTTTTTATTACACTTTTCGCTTCACGGCTTAAAGATATGTAGTTGTTTCGTTACCACAGATTGTCTTTATCGCACTTATATAGCCTATAAGAAATATCGCTACTCTTTATAATGTCTCCTACTCTAGAAGTAAACCACAAAGACTTGTTTACTTTCGCACGCTTAATTTTGTACGGTACACATTCCTCATTTATAGTCCTAAATACCGTTTCGAACGATTCCCACATTAGTTTTGCGTTGGAGTTCCCTATTACGTTTTCCCAATTGATGTGTGAAAATGTATTTCGAAATTTACTAAAGTCTGCGTGCTGGAAGTTAGGAATTTTAGTCGAGTTAGTGGGTTTCGAGTGACTTATATATATATAAATATAATATATTATATATATATATATATATATTTATATATATATATATATATATATATATATAATATAATATATATTATATATACATATATATAAATATATATTATATAATATATAAATATAATATATATTATATATAATGTATATAATGTATAATGTTTCAGACCAACAAAGACCCTAGGATCCACTCATGGCTGGTCTACCTAACTGTGTTCTAATCGTGTATTGTGTATGTCTCCGTGGTGGCGGAGGGGACCTACAATTTTACGTGGGTTCCGAACCACAAGAACATAAGAAATTTATGTACAACTGCCTGTACATTGCAACGACCAATTTTTGCAAAACTAAATATTATTATCAATTTAAAACTAATTAATTATCGATTTAAAACTAAAGATAGAATCTCTGGATCCAGAGGATCAAGTCATAATAGACTACTATCCACAAATATTACACTCTATATCTATTTATAACCGACATGCAAATATATCAGATCCAAAGAATCCAGTCAATTTCATTACGGTATCCATCAATACTAGTACCTTGCCAACGAAAAATAGTCACGGTCCATATCGATTGCGGACCAAGTCAAAATTTACAACCATATACATTACAATATATATACTTAGGAGGAAAAGTGTAGGTGTGGCTGTAAAGACTGTACAGTAATGTAGAAATGTGTGTGCACCCATTTTGGGTCTCCCATTTAAAGGTGTTTGTGGGGCAAGTGAAGATCATGAGTTTTTCAATACCTCACAGTACTATGGGGGGCACCGCTCGGCAGAGGAATCTCTTTAAATGGGGTGTGTAAGGACAGAGAGTATCCCCTAACCCAAGATGCTGCCTCCCTATATCCCACAACACTTGTGTTGAGCTGTGGGATCTATCACCACAAAGCCTTAATTTTACTACCTTAAACTATACCCAATCTATCAACATATGCGTCTAATCGATTTTTAAACATGTTTATAGACGTGCTACTAATTACTTCTACCGGCAAACTATTCCAGCTATTTACTATTCTATGCGTAAAAAAGTTTTTGGCAACTGCTGTCTCGAACCTTCTACTTGTCAACTTACACCCGTTATTTCTAGTCCTATTATATTGAGATATTTCGAAAAAGCTATCTCTATCTACGTTATCGAACCCATTCATAATTTTGAAAACCTGGATTAGATCACCCCTTAGCCTCCTAGTCTCGAGTGTTGTCAATTTTAACTCCTTAAGCCTATCCTCGTACGACTTTGACCTAAGCGACGGAATCATCTTAGTTGCTCGTCTTTGAACTCTTTCGATTTTGTCTATATCTTTGCGCATATGCGGATTCCAAAATTGGACCGCGTACTCCAAATGGGGTCTAACTAATGATTTATAAAGAGGAACTATAATATCGCGCGATTTGTACTCAAAATTTCGAGCTATAAAACCTAACACTTTGTTCGCCTTATTGACCGCTGCTGTACTTTGTTTCGCTACTTTTAAATCACCAGTGACTATAACTCCTAAATCTTTTTCCTGCTCTACGCTTGTTAAATCTTTCCCTGACATACTATACGCAAAATTACCGTTACGCGAACCTATATGCAAAATTTTGCACTTATCAACGTTAAATCTCATTTGCCATGTGACTGACCAATCAACGATTTTATTCAGATCTTCCTGGATTTTACCTCTATCTTCGTCATTAATCGCCCTACCACCCAGCTTCGTGTCATCCGCAAACTTTGAAACTGTACTGACTAGGCCGACATCTAAATCGTTAATATATATAAGAAAAAGCAAGGGGCCCAATACAGAACCCTGAGGAACGCCACTCGCTACATTAGCCCAACACGACTCCGCTCCATCAACGACCACCCTCTGTTTCCTACCTCGCAACCACTCTTCTAGCCAATTTATTACTACACCCCTGATTCCATGAGCCTTAGTTTTTTCAATGAGTCTTTTGTGCGGCACGGTGTCAAACGCTTTTTGAAAATCTAAATACACTACATCAACCGCCCGATGTCTATCGTAAACGTCAACCACGCTTTGGAAAAATTCTAAAAGATTAGTTAAGCAAGATTTGTTTCGCCTAAAACCGTGCTGCGTATTTCTAACTAGTTTATGCATTCTAAGTGTTCGACTATACGATCCCTAATTATTGATTCCAGTAGCTTACCTACAACAGACGTTAAACTGATTGGCCTATAATTTCCCGCCGCACCTTTATCGCCTTTCTTAAAGATAGGTGTTACGTTTGCTAACTTGAAATTATCTGGTACGCACCCCTCAGAAATAGACGCATTAAAAATCTTTGTTAGCGGCACAACAATGCTATCTTTTAATTCTTTTAGTTGTATGGGATATATGGAATCCGGCCCGGTGATTTACGCGTTTTCATTTTATCAATATAGCGCATTACCTCCCCTTCACTAACCACAATATTATCCAAAATATTACCATTATCAAAAGGTATTATGTCTATGACCGTAGGGATATTCGTTACATCTTCTATAGTAAAAACTGACGTAAAAAATTCGTTTAGCAAGGTAGCCATTTCCTTGTTTTCAGAAACTAGATCTCCGTTTACATTTTTCAAAGGCCCCAAGACACTTTTTACTGGATTTCTATTATTGACGTATTGAAAGAATCGCTTGGGGTTTTCTTTACCGTCACGAGCTATGGAGATTTCAAATTCGCGCTTGGACTTTTTTATTACACTTTTCGCTTCACGCCTTAGAGATATGTAGTTGTTTCGTAACACAAATTGTCTTTATCGCACTTATGTAGCCTATAAGCCCTATCTCTACTCTTTATAATGTCTCCTACTCTAGAAGTAAACCACAAGGGCTTGTTGTTTACTTTCGCACGCTTAATTTTGTACGGTACACATTCCTCATTTATAGTCCTAAATACGTTTCGAACGATTCCCACATTAGTTTTGCGTTGGAGTTCCCCATTACGTTTTCCCAATTGACGTGTGACAATTTATTTCGAAATTTACTAAAGTCTGCGTGCTGGAAGTTAGGAATTTTAGTCGAGTTAGTTGGTTTCGAGTGACTTACTGAGAGGACAAACTCTACCATATTGTGATCGCTATTGCTTAACGGTTCTATTACTTGAAGATCAGTAATTAGCCTATCATCCGTAGTTATTACTAAATCTAAAATACTGTCCAACCTCGTAGGTTCCCCAACCTTTTGAATAAGAAAGCTATCCTCGAGAAAATTAACTAAACGATTACCTTCCGCGTCTCCCTGCATTGTATCGTAATTCACGTTGGCGCAATTAAAGTCACCCATAACTAAAGCCTGCTCACTACCGATTATTCTCTTTAGTTCACGATATAACGCTTCGTCCGTATCAGCTGTTTGATTAGGGGGCCTATATATAACCGCAACAAGAAGTTTGAAATCGTTCAATTTAAGTTCTGCTATAGTCGAATCTATCGGTTCTGGAATTGTGTGCTTTACTTCTATAACGTTCGCAATATTATCTTTGATATACAACATAACACCGCCTCCTCGCCTACCTATTCTGTTTTTAACAAAAAGTCTATAACCTTTAATTTGATACTCCCCTACAAAGTCACGTGTTTCAGTGCTAAGCCACGATTCATTTATCGCAATTACATCATAGTCTTTACAAGCAATTAAAGAAAAAAATTCGTTTATTTTATTTCGTAGGCTACGAGCATTTAGGATAGAACCTTCAAATTGTTTGTAATTGCGACACCTTCGCGAGCGCAGGGGAAATTTGTGGAATTTACGCTGGGACCGTTCGAGTTACGGCAGCCTGAAAAGAAGAGACAGTATTATGAAATAGTCTTCCTAAACGCGCAGCTCCAACGTCATTAAGATGAAGTCCATCTTCGAGGAACAAGTCCCTCCTGCCGTAGAAACTGTTCCAAAAATTCGCAAAATGCACTCCTTCCTGTTGGCAAAGAGACTTTAGGTTATTGTTAATATAGGTCGCCTTGCTGTAGAAATCGTTACGTTGGATAATTCGAGGAAGTATACCTGTTAAAACAATCTTATTAGTTTTCTCCTTTAGTCGCTCTATAAGTCCCTGTACCTAGCCAGCAGTTCTTCCGATCTAGAATTTAAAACGTTATTAGTACCGACATGAATAACATACGTTGTGTCCTCGGCGGTACCGTCTGTAAAATGGTCAACACTATTAGTTATATCCTCCACCCTTGCACCAGGGTAGCAGTAACGGCGCCTACGACGAGGGTTTCTCCCACAGAATTCCTCGAGCTGCCCTCGAACAATGGAATCGCCAACGAGTCGTATTTCCGGTTCATCAGCATCTTCGAAACCTAAAACAGAAAACTTATTGCTTGTTATTACTGGTAGACAAGTCTTTGCTTTTCTCAATGGGGCTCCATTTCGCACTCGAACGAAGGGTTGGGAACTAGGGGAAGAGAGAGGGCTATTAGTACTATTTATATTATTAGTAGAAACTGAGGCAGGAGGGTCGTAACTGGAGTCTCAAGGGATTCTAATTTTGCCGTCAGGAGCATCACGCTTTCTTCAAGCCTCACCTGGCCTCCCTCTCACGTTCTAACTCGTTCCTCAGACTTCCATGCTTGAGCACCACCTGCAAACTAACTGTTCATTATTATTAGCCATTGTAAACGCGTAAGCGGCAAATTTCCCTTCACAGCGACTGCAAGTACTTGACGGGGGTGCCATGCTTTTAATTAGTTAAAAAACAAACAAAAACAAAAAACGAGCGTTTGGAAATTAATAAATTACAACGTAGGTCTACCGCGTGCTTATTGTGCCGTCACCTGCGAAAACCGCAAAAATGTTCTTGAAACGCAGAAACAGGTTCTTGTAACACAATTTTATGCTAAATGAATATATAATTAAGCTACCGACGAAAGATCTGTTAAAGAAAAAGTATTAAATGGCACTTATCTGTCCGCTCTCGACCGACTTAATTCCTTTTTCCCACGGTGATTGACCCTTCGGAGGTCAGGTAGTGTGTGAAGGGAAAATGAACCTTAAGAAACCTCGTTTCTGATAGATTTGAAAAACAAAAGGCAAACCAAGGGAATTTCAACCTTATGAAACCTCGTGTTGTAATAGATTCGGAAAACAAACAAGCACTAGCCTTGGTTTAGTCAAGTAATATAGTAATGAATAAAGTCAATAAGTGAAATATATTCGTTAATGAATGATTAGTAACACGAAGTAATTTAGTTAAGAATGCACCAAACACTTTTTTTTTAAAGACACTTGAACGATAACCACTTATTCAATTGGTAACACTGGACACTCGATAAAACACGTCTGTTCACAAGGAAAGACTGATCACGACTGATATATATAAAATAAACATATATATATATATTATATATTTATATCTAACATATATATATATATTATATATATAAATATAACATATATATAATATAATATATATATAAAAATAACATATATTATATATTATATATATAAATATAACATATAATATAATATATATAAATATAACATATATATATTATAAATATAAATATAACATATATATATTATATATATATAAATATAACATATATATTATATATATATAAATATAACATATATATTATATATATAATTATATAAATAAATATAATATGTATATATTATATATATGTCAATATAATATATATATATAAATATAATATATATATATTATATATATAAATATAATATATATATATATTAATATATAATATAATATATATATATTATATATATAAATATAATATATATATATTATATATACAAATATAATATACACATATATATATATAAATATAATATACATATATTATATATATAATATAATATACATATATTATATTATAAATATAATATATATATATATATATATTATATAAATAAATATAATATGTATATATTATATATATGTCAATATAATATATATATAAATATAATATATTATTATATATATATAAATATAATATATATATATATAATATATATATAATATATATATTATATATAAATATAATATATATCTATTATATATACAAATATAATATACACATATAATATATAAATATAATATACATATATATATATAAATATAATATACATATATTATATTTATAAATATAATATATATAAATATAATATACATATACTATATTTATAAATATAATATATATAAATATAATATACATATATTATATATAAATATAATATATATATAATTATATATATAAATATAATATATATATATTATATATATATAAATATAATATACATAAATATTATATATATAAATATGATACTATATATATTATATATATAAATATAATATATATATGACTTACTGAGAGGACAAACTTTACCATATTGTGATCGCTATTGCTTAACGGTTCTATTACTTGAAGATCAGTGATTAGCCTATCATCCGTACTTATTACTAAATCTGAAATACTCTCCAACCTCGTAGGTTCTCCAACCTTTTGAATAAGAAAGTTATTCTCGAGAAAATTAACTAAACAATTACCTTCCGTGCCTCCCTGCATTGTATCGTAATTCACGTTGGCGCAATTAAAGTCACCCATAACAAAAGCCTGCTCACTACCGATTATTCTCTTTAGTTCACGATATAACGCCTCGTCCGTATCAGCTGTTTGATTAGGGGGCCTATATATAACCGCAACAAGTTTGAAATCGTTCAATTTAAGTTCTGCTATAGTCGAATCTTTTGGTTCCGGAATTGTGTGCTTTACTTCTATAACGTTCGCAATATTATCTTTGATATACAACATAACACCGCCTCCTCGCCTACCTATTCTGTTTTTAACAAAAAGTCTATAACCCTTAATATGATACTCCCCTAAAAAGTCACGTGTTTCAGTGCTAAGCCACGATTCACTTATCGCAATTACATCTTAGTCTTTACAAGCAATTAAAGAAAAAAATTGTAAAAAATTAAAAAAAACCAAGTCTCAGCCGGGCCCAAGCCCGGAGAAAGGAGGAGGGTTGGCGGCTGGAAGGGCATCCGACCGTAAAACATTTCCCAAAACCTTATGAATGCAGATCCATTATAACAAGAGGAACAACAAAAGTAACGGAAATCTCCAAGAAGGCACAGGAAAAGAGATTGAGATGGTATGGACATTGGGCATGTCCAGAGGAGGGAGGAGGAGTATGTGGGACGACGGATGCTGAGGATGGAAATTCAAGACACAAGAAGAAGAGGTAGACCTAAGATGAGGTGGCGGGATAGACTGAAGAAAGATAGTGATAAGGAACTGGAGGAAGAGGTGGCTCAAGACAGAAGTGAATGAAGAAGGATCTGGAACAGCGATCCCACATAGAAGTGGGCTAATAAGGCTGCGGAAGAAGAAAGATATAAATATAATATATATATATTATATATATAAATATAATATATATATACTATATATAAATATAATATATATATATTATATATAAATAAAATATATATATATTATATATATAAATATAATATACATATAATATAAGCACACCGGACAAAAAATTAGTCACCCCTCTCAGAATGTACCTAATAACGTGTGACGGCGCCTCTGGCCTTGATAACCACACGAATCCGGCGAGGCAGAGACTCTACGAGGTTGTGCATGTACTGAACATCGATTTGCTGCCACTCGTTCATCAGCCGGTCCCGAAGTTCCGCCAGAGTCCGTGGGTGTCTATTCCTGCGCTTCACTTTCTGTTTCCAGCCTGAAGAACACCTTCGACGCATTCAGGATTAAAGGCTTCATTGGACCTGCGATGTACTCGTCGCCTCCCATCATTGGAGAACAAACAAAAACGGGACTCATCGGACCAAATTACACGTTTCCAATCTGCCGCAGTCCGGTTTTTGTGCCTCTGAGCCCATTTATAACGTGCCAATTTGTGACTTGCTGTTAACAGCGGCCTCTTCCGTGGTACCCTGCTCCAGATGTCCATCGCATGCAGTTCTCGTCGCAATGTCCGTTCGGAAATTGGTCGCTGGAGAACCTCATTGGTTTCTTGGAGCAATTGTTCTCTGGTTTGAAAACGATTTGCAGTTACTAGACGAGAAACATGGTGGCGGCCCCTATTGTCGAGAATTGTTTTCCGGCCACACTTACGCCGTCCATTGTCAGTTGATTGCGAACTACACCACTCTTTGTAAACTCGCTGGACAGTACGCGTTGACACACCAACAAATTGGGCTACTTCAGACATTTTGTGTCCGTGGGCTCTGCCAAACACGATGGCTCCTTTTTGCCACTGAGTAACGTCTGCCTCACGACCCATTTTGCAGACTATATCCAACACACACTTTGTTCTTCACCACCTCACGAAACAGATCTCATCCTGTGTGCTACGTCACCGCTACTTGTCACTTACAAATGCTATATCAGCGCCCTCTGTGTGACCTTGAAATTCCTACTATCGGTGCTATTAGGGGTGACTAATTTTTTGTCCGGTGTGCTTATATAATATATAATATATATATATTATATATATAAATAGTAATATATATATAATAATATAATATAATATATAATATTATATATATAAATATAATATATATATATATATATATATAATATATATATATATATATATAAATATAATATATATATATTAATATATAAATATAATATATATATATTATATATATAAATAAAATATATATAAATTATATATATAAATATAATATATATATATTATATATATATAATATAATATATATATATTATATATCTAAATATAATATATATATATTATATATATAAATATAATATATATATATATGATATATATATAAATATAATATATATATTATTATATATAAATATAATATATATATAATATATATATATATATAAAATATATGTAAATTATATATATACAATATATATATATACATTTTTTATATATATATATATAATATATATAATTTATATATATATATATATAATATATACATATATAAAATATATATAAATTATATATATATATATATAATATATATATATATAATATAATATATATATATAAATATATATATAATATATATATTATATATATATATATATATTATATATCTATATATTATATTTTATATATATATATAATATATAATATATATATATACATATTATATAATTATATATATTATATTATATATATATATAATATATAAATATATAATATAATATATATATATATATATATATATAATATATATATATAATATATATACATACAATATATAATATATATATAATATATATATAATATATAATATATATATAATATATATATTACAATATATATAATATATATATAATATATATAATATATAATATTATAATCATATTTTGCGTATATATGTCAGGGAAGATTTAACAAGCGTAGAGCAGGAAAAGATTTAGGAGTTATAGTCACTAGTGATTTAAAAGTAGCGAAACAAAGTACAGCAGCGGTCAATAAGGGCGAAAAAGTATTAGGTTTTATTGATCGAAATTCTGAGTACAAATCGCGCGATATTATAGTTCTCTTTATAAAGCATTAGTTAGACCCCATTTGGAGTACGCGGTCCAATTTGGAATCCGCATATGCGCAAAAGATATAGACAAAATCGAAAGAGTCAAGACGAGCAACAAAGATGATTCCGTCGCTAGGTCAAAGTCGTACGAGGATAGGCTAGGAGTTAAAATTGACAACATTCGAGACTAGGAGGTTAAGAGGGTGATCTAATCCAGGTTTTCAAAATTATGAATGGGTTCGATAACGTAGATAGAGATAGCTTTTTCGAAATATCTCAATATAATAGGACTAGAAATAACGGGTGTAAGTTGACAAGTAGAAGGTTCGAGACAGCTCTTGCCAAAAACTTTTTTATGCATAGAATAGTAAATAGCTGGAATAGTTTGCCGGTAGAAGTAATTAGTAGCACGTCTATAAACATGTTTAAGAATCTATTAGACGCATGTGTTGATAGATTGGGTATAGTTTAAGATAGTAAAATTAAGGCTTTGTGGGGATAGATCCCACAGCTCAACACAAGTGTTGTGGGATATAGGGAGGCAGCGTCTTGGGTTAGGGGATACTCTCTGTCCTTACACACCCCATTTAAAGAGATTCCTCTGCTGAGCGGTGCCCCCCATAGTACTGTGAGTTATTGAAAAACTCAAGATCTTCACTTGACCCACAAACACCTTTAAATGGGAGACCCAAGATGGGTGCACACACATTTCTACATTACTGTACAGTCTTTACAGCCACACCTACACTTTTCCTCCTAAGTGTATATATTGTAATGTATATGGTTGTAAATTTGACTTGGTCCACAATCGATATGGACCGTGACTTATTTTTCGTGACAATTTACTAGTATTGATGGATACCGTAATGAAATTGACTGGATTCTTTGGATCTGATATATTTGCATGTCGGTTATAAATAGATATAGAGTGTAACATATTTGTAGATAGTAGTCTATTATGACTTGATCCTGTGGATCCAGAGATTCTATCTTTAGTTTTAAATCGATAATTAATTAGTTTTGCTAAATTGGTCGTTGCCAATGTACAAATTGTACAGGAAGTTGTTACATAAATTTCTTATGTTCTTGTAGTTCGGAACCCACGTAAAATTGTAGGTCCCCTCCGCCACCACGGAGGACATACACAATTACGAACACAGTTACGTAGACCAGCCATGAGTGGATCCTAGGGTCTTTGTTGGTTTGAAACATTATAACATTATAACATTATATACATAATATATATATATATATATACATATATATATATATATATATATATATAATATATATATAATATGTATATGTAACATATATATATATACGTATATAATATATGTAAATATATATGTAATATATATATAATATATATAATATATATATAATATATATATAATATACATAATATATGTATATATAATATATAATATATATATATATATATATATAATAAATATATATATATTAATATATATATATATATATATAATATATGTAATATATATATATATATATATATAAATATATAAATAAATATATGTAATATATATATATATATATATATATATATATATAATATATATATTATATAATATATGTAATATATATATATATAATATACATATACAGGGTGTCCCAGAATTAACTATCTATTTCAATGAAATCGGACAAATTTTTTAAAAACACTTTTATTTTTGTTTATCATGTTTAATATGTGTTAAAAATGTACAGTGTCCCAGAATTAACTATCTATTTCAATGAAATCGGACAAATGTAATAAAAACTGACATAATTTTGTGTTTATTACTAAATTATGATGCAAAAACAAATAGATTTATAAATCATAAGTGAAAACTTTATTGAGAAGTTTCAACATGTGCACCGTCTGTATCTCTGCAAATTTCAAATCTATCCTCAGCGCTGCGAAACACATTTTGAAGCATTTCAGGTGTTATCTCCCGCACTGCCAACTGGATGCATTCTTTAAGTTCAGCTAAACTATTGATCTTTTGGCGATAAACCTTTGTTTTTATGAAACCCCATGCAATGAAATCCAGGGGTGTCAAATCCGGAGAACGCGGAGGCCAAGGTCGAGGTCCTCCACGTTCAATCCACCGATTCGGAAGGCGTCTGTTGAGGTATTCTCGAACAATTAGAGCATAATGACATGGTGCTCCATCTTGTTGAAACACAACATTATCAAGAATGCTATCATCAAGAAGCTGTGGTTCGAGAAACTGCTGAAGCATAACAAGGTAGACGGTACCTGTTACAGTTGCTCCGCAAAAAAGAATGGGCCATAAATTTTGGATTTGGTCATTCCAAGCCACACGTTAACTTTTGGAGAGTCTCTTTGCCATTCTAAAAATAAAACTATGAAAAACTATGAAAAAATTATGAAATAAAATTATGAAATTTTTTTAGAAATTTATACATTTTTAACACATATTAAACATGAAACATAAATAGAAGTGTGTTTTAAAAAATTTGTCCGATTTCATTGAAATAGATAGTTAATTCTGGGACACCCTGTATAATATTTTTTTATAATATATATATAATATATAATATATATATAATATATACATATATATAATATATATATATATAATATATATACATATATATATATATAATATATTTATATATATAAATATATATATATATATATATATAATACATATATAATATATATATAATGTGATCAGTTTTCCTTGTGAACAGACGTGTTTTATCGAGTGTCCAGTGTTATCAATTGAATAAGTGGTTTTAGTTGAAGTGTTTTAAAAAAATAGTGTTCGGTGCATTCTAAACTAAATTACTTCGTGCTACTAATCATTCATTAAAGAATATATTTCATTTATTGACGTTATTCACGACTATATTATTTAATCAAACCAAGGCTACTGCACGTGGCTTGCCTTGTTTGTTTTTCAAATCTATCAGAAAACGTGGAGTCATAGCGTTAATTTTTTCCTTCCTTCGAGAGGTCAGGTAGAGTTTGGTCATAACCGTGTGAAAAAAAGGTAAAAGGTCGAGTCGAATCGCGGACAGATAAGTATTATAAATACTCTCCTTTTACAGATCTTTTGTCGGTAGCTTAAATCTATATTCATTTAGTATAATTTTGTGATACAAGAACCTGTTTCTGTGTTTCAAGAACGCGGTAGACCTACGTTGTAATTTATTAATTTCAAAACGCTCGTTTTTTTGTTTTTTTGCGTTTTTTGTTTCTTAACTAATTAAAAGCATGGCACCCCCGTCAAGTACTTACAGTCGCTGTGAAGGGAAATTTGCCGTTTACGCGTTTACAATGGCTAATAATAATGAACAGTTAGTTTGCAGGTGGTGCTCAAGCATGGAAGTGCTGAAGAACGAGTTAGAACGTGAGAGGGAGGCCAGGGTGAGGCTTGAAGAAAGCGTGATGCTCCTAACGGCAAAATTAGAATCCCTTGAGACTCCAATTAAGACCCCTCCAGCCTCAGTTTCTACTAATAATATAAACAGTATTAATAGCCCTCTCTCTTCCCCCAGTTCCCAACCCTTCGTTCGAGTGCGTAATGGAGCCCCATTGAGAAAACAAAAGACATGTCTACCAGTAATAAACAATAATATGAAAATAAAAACCCACTCTAATAGACAGAGTTTATTTCCACGACAGTTTCGACGCCCACTGGCATCCTCCTCGGGTGGATACAGAAACACGAATGAACCAAAACAAGAGGGAAAAACAGTCCAGGGACCGACCGTTAAGAAATTCGCACCTAGGTTAGAATCCCATTCTCCCGACACCGGAAGGGCATTTTCATTAAGTACATTCGCGCAAATTTAAAACTATCTTCCTGTTCTAAACATACAGATTCTATTATATTTTTCTTACATGATTATTGAATTTATTATTAATTTTATTACATTTAATATTGCATAATTATTTATTACAGAAATTATAAATTTATTATTACATTGGTTATTACATTATTGTTTATTATACAGAACTTATAAACCGAAAAAACGAATGAAAAAAGCCGATTAGGAAACAATCCAGAGAAATTCGCACCTAGGTTAGATACCGTTCTCCCGACACTGGAAGGGCATTTTATTACAGGGTCCGCTTATAAGTACATTCCCACAAATTAAAACTATCTTCTCGTTCTATACATACAGATTCTAATATTTTCACATAATTACTGCATTTATTATTACATTTACATTTTTTTTTAACATTTATTATTATTACCTTTACCCTAATTATTAAATTTATAATATTACCTTTATTATTACATCGGTTGCATTTATATTTATTTCCACATTTGGCGTTCAAATATTCGTCTACCGTGAAAAGTAAATTGGTTAGGAATAACGTGGCAAAAGAGGAACAAGCCTGTGTCTACAGCATTCCCTGTAAAAGTTGTGATTTAGTATACGTCGGAGAAACTGGAAGAAATATTGAAACCCGTATTAAAGAACACAAATATGCCTTCAGAAGTTGTAATACTAATAATGCCATTTTTTATCACGCCAGCCAAAATAATCATGCTATAGATTGGGAATCAAGTAAGGTACTTTATAAATGTAATAATTATGTCAAAAGAAAAATAATAGAATCTGTGTGTATAGAAAAAGTAGATAATTTTAATTTGTGCGAAGGTACTTATAAAGTTAGACCCTTTAATGAGATTTTTGGTCAAAAAATCCCTTACGGAGTCGTGGGAACGTGTTCGAACCTAAGTGTGAATTTCTTAAATGTCTCTGGATTGGAATGTTTCCTTACTCGCCTTTAGTAAATGTAATAATGGAAGTAATAAATGTCGAAATAAATATAAATGCAACAGATGTAATAATAAAGGTAATATTATAAATTTAATAATCAGGGTAAAGGTAATAATAATAAATGTTAAAAAAATGTAAATGTAATAATAAATGCAGTAATTATGTCAAAATATTAGAATCTGTATGTATAGAACAAGAAGATAGTTTTAATTTGTGGGAATGTACTTATAAGCGGACCCTGTAATAAAATGCCCTTCCAGTGTCGGGAGAACGGTATCTAACCTAGGTGCGAATTTCTCTGGATTGTTTCCTAATCGGCTTTTTTCATTCGTTTTTTCGGTTTATAAGTTCTGTATAATAAACAATAATGTAATAACCAATGTAATAATAAATTTATAATTTCTATAATAAATAATTATGCAATATTAAATGTAATAAAATTAATAATAAATTCAATAATCATGTAAGAAAAATATAATAGAATCTGTATGTTTAGAACAGGAAGATAGTTTTAAATTTGCGCGAATGTACTTAATGAAAATGCCCTTCCGGTGTCGGGAGAATGGGATTCTAACCTAGGTGCGAATTTCTTAACGGTCGGTCCCTGGACTGTTTTTCCCTCTTGTTTTGATTCATTCGTGTTTCTGTATCCACCCGAGGAGGATGCCAGTGGGCGTCGAAACTGTCTTGGAAATAAACTCTGTCTATTAGAGTGGGTTTTTATTTTCATATTTTGACCTTCACGTAGAAAAAAGTGAAGTTTTTTGCATTTAACAAACAATAAGTTTTCTGTTTTAGGTTTCGATGATGCTGATGAACCGGAAATACGACTCGTTGGCGATTCCATTGTTCGAGGGCAGCTCGAGGAATTCTGTGGGAGAAACCCTCGTCGTAGGCACCGTTACTGCTACCCTGGTGCAAGGGTGAGGATATAACTAATAGTGTTGACCAATTTACAGACGGTACCGCCGAGGACACAACGTATGTTATTCATGTCGGTACTAATAACGTTTTAAATTCTAGATCGGAAGAAGTGCTCGTTAGGTACAGGGACTTACTAGAGCGATTAAAGGAAAAAACTAATAAGATTGTTTTTAACTGGTATACTTCCTCGAATTATCCAACGTAACGATTTCTACAGCAAGGCGATCTATATTAATAATAACTTAAAGTCTCTTTGCCAACAGGAAGGAGTGCATTTTGCGTATTTTTGGAACAGTTTCTACGGCAGGAGGGACTTGTTCCTCGGAGATGGACTTCATCTTGATGACGTTGGAGCTGTGCGTTTAGGAACACTGTTTCATAATACTGTCTCTTCTTTTCAGGCTGGCGTAACTCGAACGGTCCCAGCGTAAATTCCACAAATTTCCCCTGCGCTCGCGAAGGTGTCGCAATTACAAACAATTTGAAGGTTTTTTCCTTAAATGCTCGTAGCCTACGAAATAAAAGAAACGAATATTTTTCTTTAATTGCGTTGTAAAGACTATGATATAATTGCGATAAATGAATCGTGGCTCAGCACTGAAACTCGTGACTCTGTAGGGGAGTATCAAATTAAAGGTTATAGACTTTTTGTTAAAAACAGAATAGGTAGGCGAGGAGGCGGTATTATGCTGTATATCAAAGATAATATTGCGAACGTTATAGAAGTAAAGCACACAATTCCAGAACCGATAGATTCGACTATAGCTGAACTTAAATTGAACAATTTCAAACTTATTGTTGCGGTTATATATAGGCCCCCTAATCAAACAGCTGATACGGACGAAGCGTTATATCGTGAACTAAAGAGAATAATCGGTAGTAAGCAGGCTTTAGTTATGCGTGAATTTAATTGCGCCAACGTGAATTACGTTGCAATGCAGGGAGACGCGGAAGGTAATCGTTTAGGTAATTTTCTCGAGGATAGCTTTCTTATTCAAAAGGTTGGGGAACCTACGAGGTTGGACAGTATTTTAGATTTAGTAATAACTAAGGATGATAGGCTAATTACTGATCTTCAAGTAACAGAACCGTTAAGCAATAGCGATCACAATATGGTAGAGTTTGTCCTCTCAGTAAGTCACTCGAACCCAGCTAACTCGACTAAAATTCCTAACTTCCAGCAAGCAGGCTTTTGTAAATTTCGAAATAAATTGTCACACGTCAATTGGGGAAACGTAATGGGGAACTCCAACGCAAAACTAATGTGGGAATCGTTTGAAACAGTATTTAGGACTATAAATGACGAATGTGTACCGTACAAAATTTAGCGTGCGAAAGTAAATAGCAAGCCCTTGCCGTTTACTTCTAGAGTAGGAGACATTATAAAGAGTTGAGATAGGGCTTATTGGCTACATAAGTATGATAAAGACAATTTGTGGTTACGAAACAACTACATATCTCTAAGGCGTGAAGCGAAAAGTGTAATAAAAAAGTCCAATCGCGAATTTGAAATCTCCATAATTCGTGAAGGTAAAGAAAACCCCAAGCGATTCTTTCAATACGTCAACAATAGAAATCTAGTAAAAAGTGTCTTGAGGCCGTTGAAAAATGTTAACGGAGATCTAGTTTCTGCAAACAAGGAAATGGCTACCTTGCTAAACGAATTCTTTACGTCACTTTTTACTATAAAAGATGTAACGAATATCCCTACGGTCATAGATATAATACCTTTTGATAATGGTAATATTTTGGATAATATTGTGGTTAGTGAAGGGGAGGTAATGCGCTATATTGATAAAATGAAAACGCGTAAATCATCTGGGACGGATTCCATATATCCCATACAACTAAAAGAATTAAAAGATAGCATTGTTTTGCCGCTAACAAAGATTTTTAATGCGTCTATTTCTGAGGGGTGCGTACCTGATAATTTCAAGTTAGCAAACGTAACACCCATCTTTAAGAAAGGCGATAAAAGTGCGGCGTGAAATTATAGGCCAATCAGTTTAACGTCTGTTGTAGGTAAGCTACTGGAATCAATAATTAGGGATCGTATAGTCGAACACTTAGAATTGCATAACTTAGAAATACGCAGCACTATTTTAGGCGAAACAAATCTTGCTTAACTATTCTTTTAGAATTTTTTCAAAGCGTGGTTGACGTTTACGATAGACATCGGGCGGTTGATGTAGTGTATTTAGATTTTCAAAAAGCGTTTGACACCGTGCCGCACAAAAGACTCATTTAAAAAACTAAGACTCATGTAATCAGGGGTGTAGTAATAAATTGGCTAGAAGAGTGTTTGCGAGGTAGGAAACAGAGGGTGGTCGTTGATGGAGCGGAGTCGTGTTGTGGTAATGTAGCGAGTGGCGTTCCTCAGGGTTCTGTATTGGGCCACTTGCTTTGTCTTATATATATTAACGATTTAGATGTCGGCCTAGTCAGTACAGTTTCAAAGTTTGCGGATGTCACGAAGCTGGGTGGTAGGGCGATTAATGACGAAGATAGAGGTAAAATCCAAAATGATCTGAATAAAATCTTTGATTGGTCAATCACATGGCAAATGAGATTTAACGTCAGTAAGTGCAAAATTTTACATATAGGTTCACGTAACGGTAATTTTGCGAATAGTATGTCAGGGAAAGAGTTGATAAGAGTAGAGCACGAAAAAGATTTAGGAGTTATAGTCACTGGTGATTTAAAAGTAGCGAAACAAAGTACAGCAGCGGTCAATAAGGCGAACAAAGTGTTAGGTTTTATAGCTCGAAATTTTGAGTACAAATCGCGCGATATTATAGTTCCTCTTTATAAATCATTAGTTAGACCCCATTTGGAGTACGCGATCCAATTTTGGAGTCCGCATATGCGAAAAGATATAGACAAAATCGTAAGAGTTCAAAGACGAGCAACTAAGATGATTCCTTCGCTTAGGTCAAAGTCGTACGAGGATAGGCTTCAAGAGTTAAAATTGACTACACTCGAGACTAGGAGGCTAAGGGGTGATCTAATCCAGGTTTTCAAAATTATGAATAGGTTCGATAACGTAGAGAGAGATAGCTTTTTCGGAATATCTCAATATAATAGGACTAGAAATAACGGGTGTAAGTTGACAAGTAGAAGGTTCGAGACTGCAGTTGCGAAAAACTTTTTTACGCATAGAATAGTAAATAGCTAGAATAGTTTGCCGGTAGAAGTAATTAGTAGCACGTCTATAAACAAGTTTAAAAATCGATTAGACGCGTATGTTGATAGATTGGCTATAGTTTAAGGTAGTAAAATTAAGGTATGGATAAGATAGATTTTGATTCTCTTTTCATTGAAGATCACAATAACCAGACTAGAGGTCATAGTATGAAATTATTTAAGCCAAGATGTAGAACAAATTTAAGAAAACATAGTTTTACAAACAGAGTAATTAAGTTTTGGAACAGTCTGACAGAAGAAGTGGTGACTTCAGATACAATTGATTCTTTCAAAAGAAGGTTGGATAGTTTGATGTCTGCAAGGGACATCTGGTGATAGTGTTTAAGCCCATTTTTATTGCATGAATGGTACTAGGTTATTTCATATATATTATGTACATTTAGGTGATAGATACCACAGCTCAACACAAGTGTTGTGGGATATAGGGAGGCAGCATCTTGGGTTAGGGGATACTCTCTGTCCTTACACACCCCATTTAAAGAGATTCCTCTGCCGAGCGGTGCCCCCCATAGTACTGTGAGGTATTGAAAAACTCATGATCTTCACTTGCCCCACAAACACCTTTAAATGGGAGACCCAAAATGGGTGCACACACATTTCCACATTACTGATATGGACCGTGACTTATTTTCGTTCGGCAAGGTACTGGTATTGATGGATACCGTAATGAAATTGACTGGATTCTTTGGATCTGATATATTTGCATGTCAGTTATAAATAGATATAGAGTGCAACATATTTGTGGATAGTAGTCTATTATGACTTGATCCTGTGGATCCAGAGATTCTATCTTTTGTTTTAAATTGATAATTAATTAGTTTTAAATTGATAATTAATTAGTTTTGTAAAAATTGGTTGTTGCCAATGTACAGGCAGTTTTTACATAGCGGAGCCACCTCGATGGGCCGAAGTGGCCCCCTAGTGTGCCCACTATAAAAATTTCTTATGTTCTTTGTGGTTCGGAACCCACGTAAAATTGTAGGTCCCCTCCGCCACCACGAAGGACATGCACAATACACAATTACGAACACAGTTAGGTAAACCAGCCATGAGTGGATCCTAGGGTCTTTGTTGGTCTGAAACATTATAACATTATAATATATATACAGGGTGGGCCGTAAGTTTCCATAAATAGGAAAAATAAACATTTTTTTTATGGACAACCATTTTTATTTATATAATATGCTCTACATGGTTGCCATTGTTTTGAAAACACATTTCAATACGTGTTCCCCACTGTTGATGAACACGCATTAGCACAGTTGACGTTATGCTTGTAATGGCGTTGGTGATACGTTCCTTTAGATGATTTATGTCTCGTATCTTTTCCTGATACACCATGGCCTTCAAGTGC
This sequence comes from Bathynomus jamesi, assembly GCA_023014485.1. Lineage (NCBI taxonomy): Eukaryota > Metazoa > Arthropoda > Malacostraca > Isopoda > Cirolanidae > Bathynomus > Bathynomus jamesi. The sequence continues at coordinate 233,311 of JAJOZX010003543.1, read as the reverse complement.
CCCCAAAGATAGAAATCAAGGGGGGTGAGATCTGGGGATCTGGGAGGCCACTCCACAGGACCACGCCGACCAATCCAAGCATCCGAAAACTGCTGATCCAAATACCGACGCACGTGAAGACCATAATGAGGTGGAGCTCCATCTTGCTGGAAGTAAACTGGGAAGTTACCTTCCTCGTTTAGCAGGGATGGGAAAATCTCTTCTTGCAACATGTTAAGATACCTTTCGGCATTAAGATTTCCACTGACAAAAATTGGTCCAATAATTCTGTCACCCCATATCCCGGCCCACACCATCACTTTACCGGCACCTTGCATCTTCGTCGGACTCAGCCAGTTAGGGTTAGCATTACTCCAATAACGTATGTTTTGCCGATTACCCTCTCCATTGACGTAAAGATTTGCTTCATCAGTAAACAAGATCTTACAAACGCATATTCTTAGGGTATCTGAAACATAAAAACAAACGTTTAAATTTTCCTATGTATGGAAACTTACGGCCCACCCTGTATATATATATATATAAAATATAATACTATATCTAATATATATAATATATATATAGCTATATATAATATAATATATAATACTATATACACATTATACAATATACAATATGTGTCCTTTATACAGGTAGCGGAGTATTTTGTCGTTGCAGCTTAGGTGTAGGTTTTAGCTTTATCGTTTCTGTATGACATTTTGTCGTTTGAACTTACGCTTTCTGCAGGTTGCCTTGTGGCATTTTAGGTGAGAGCAGTTGCTGGCCACAAATTTGCAAACGTTGCACATGTGCACCCTTTTATTCCTTGGTGTAACAGTCACATGTCTAGTTGTGTGTTGTGTTTTGTTTTGTTTCGCCCACTCACACATTTTGTTTTTTTAGGTAATTTACATCAACCCACTCATCGATCCTCATGCCTCGAAAGTGTAAAAATCACCCCGACAATTTCTGTTACGCGGGCTCGTTCGCGACTAAATCACAACGGCGTACAATCACGATGGATCTTCGGAAAACTTATCGGTTATATTTCGGCTGTCCATTAGGCAACCAAGATAAGGCGTGGGCGCCACATGTTATCTGTACCGTTTTTTTTAATGCATTACATGACTGGTTGAACCAAAGGAAAAGTCGATGCCGTTCGCTATACCCATATTATGGAGGGAGCCGAGAAGCCATCATGGCGATTGTTATTTTTGCAATGTTAACATAACTGGATTCTTCGTAAAGAACAAGCATATCATTATTTATCCGAACGTAGACTCCGCGATCAGACCGATCCCTCACGATGACACGATGCCGATTCCTGTACCTCCACAGTATGGACTCGATTCTTTAGAAGACGAAACAGAATCCGACGAAGGTGCGATTGGCGGTGTACGGGACCTTCGGCCGAACTTGATTACACACCTGACGAAGAGCAATCGGAGCAGGAGAGGCTTACCCAAAACGAGTTGAATGACCTTATTAGAGACCTAACCCTCTCCAAAGAGAAATCAGAACTTCTCTCCTTGAGACTCAAGCAGAAACACTTACTTGAGAAGAACGTCCGAGTGGGTCACTATCGAAAACGAAACCATGATCGTCCACTCCACTCTAAGCAATCCAATACAGAACTCATCAATGGAATATCTGTGGTGATCTCAAAGTCATTGGTATGTTAATGGGCATGCAAGGAGGGTTCACGAGATACTGTTGTTTCCTATGCCTATGGGACAGCCGTGCTACCGCGGATCATTACATCAGACTTGACTGGCATCAAAGAAGCACATGCGAGCCAGGAACGGGCAGTGTCCAGTGTGTTCCTTTAGTTGATCTAGAGATTTTCCTGCCACCTCTCCACATTAAGCTCAGCTTAATGAAATTTTTTGTGAAAGCGATGGGGAAGGCGAATTCGAAAGGGTTTCGATACCTTGTTGAGAAATTTGCAAACATCAGTGCCGCGAAATTGAAGGAGGGAATCTTTGTGGGGCCCTAAATCAGGAAGGTTCTGCAGGATGAAGGCTTTGAAGAAAGCCTCAATGCCTTAGAAGTAAAAGCATGGCAGGCTTTCAAATGGATTTGTGGAAACTTCTTGGGTAACCACAAGTCTTCCGCATACAAAGATGGGGTTCAGAAACTGCTCGATGCATAAAGAAATGGGCTGTCGCATGTCCATGAAAATAAATTTTTTACATTCGCATCTAGATTTCTTTCCTGAAAACCTTGGCGCGGTCAGTGACGAACAGGAGGAACGCTTTCATCAAGACATCCAGTCAATGGAAAATCGCTACCAAGGCTTCTGGAACGAATTTATGCTAGCAGACTACTGCTGGATGTTGTATCGCGACGATCCGGACACGGTTTACAAAAGAAAATCGTACTCGCAACGTTTTTAAGTTGGTGTACATTTCTTTTTATGAATAAAGTTGTACTTTTACGATAAATTGTGCTGAAACTGACAGCAGTCATATTTCGATAACTAAATGTGCTAGAGGAAAACCGGAAACAGATTTGGAATTAGCGTACAAACCGGGTAGAAAAAGTATGTATACATCTTTCATGAGAGAAAAAAGTTCGATTTTGTCGACTAGTGTTATCAGCGTGAATGATCTTTACTTTGAAATGATATCGGAGGTCGAGGATTTCGTAACGGTTCTTTCCAAGGTTTTACATAATCCTATATGGGTCATCCCATTTGGGGTATAATTTGCGATGAGCACTTAACGGTTTCACGCTCTTTATGTAACAGCGCATACCGACAATTATAGTCCGTTGACGGGGATGACGCCTATGTTGCTCTTGCTCCATCTGTTGGTTTCGGTGGTCTAGGGCATATCGGATTATGTCAAAAATTTTGAAAGATCGTTCAACTAGTTGCTGATTTGCTTCTGCCATCTCGGAAGGTGTTAGAACTTCTGGGTCGACTTGGTCAGGCAAACCAAAAGGTAGCCGTTTGTCGTAGTGATATAGGACGAAATGAGGGGTGTCCCCGATGGACACGTTATAGCCGTTGTTGATGGTTGTTTGCACCATAGGGAGGGAATCATCCCATGTACGGGAGGATGCATCGACAACATGGCGGAGGGCTTCTAAGATCTTCCGATTGTGTCTTTCCACTAAGCCGTTTGCCTGCGGATGGTACGCTACATTGTGTGTGATTTTAATTTTACATATGTTACAGAGTGACTCGAACAGTTTGAAAGTGAAACTAAGGGCATTATCCGAAATTAGGATGGAAGGAGTAGTATGGTTTTGGATGATGCGTTCCACTAGGGCTCTTACCACAGTTTCCGAGGTCTGGTTTGGAATGGCAATTACTTCGCTGTAACGCGAGAAGTGATCCGTAAACACAATGATGTACTGGTTTCCCTTTGATGTTTTGGGGAATGGTCCTAGAGGGTCCATTCCAGGCATACCGTACGATTCAGCGCCGCCACTTCAGCCCCGACGTTTCAGCGCCGCCATTTCAGCGCCAGGCCACTTCAGCGCCAGACTATTCAGCGACGGGCCCTTTCAGCGCCCGCCACAATAGTTTCAAGACAACTCAATAAAATGTGCAGGCTAAGGATCGATATATCTAATGAAAATAATTAATTCAATTTTTTTATTTTAAAGAATTTATTTAATTACAGTAATTTATTTTTAAAATAATATTTATTTAAGAGATTGATTTATTTAATTCAAAATTATTAGTAAAAACATTCTATTTAAAATTGTCTAAAACAAAGGGTTAGCTTTCATTTTAGTTTGATAAATTGTGACCAATTGCACGCAGGTACTCTACTTCATTTCTGTTCCCATATTCAGAAACAATTCTGGTACTTTTGCATTATCCTCCCAACACTAATTTTTTTTTATAATGGAAGGAAAATAAAGGGTTCACAAATTCTGAAATAAAAAAAGAAAAAATGATATAAGTGTTGGGAGCAAAATATTCTGAAATTACATCATTAGTTATATGAATATTCTTAACCTAACCTAACCTAACGTGAAGCCGGCTAACTACGGCTAACGCCTGCGGCGGGCTGTTTTTAACCTAACCTAACCTAACCTAACCAAACCTAACCTAATCCCAACACTAATTTTTTTTATAATGGAAGGAAAATAAAGTACCATAACCAAAACCAAACCAACATTATACAAAGTTAATAACAACAAGTAATGTTAATAAAACAAGTAAAGTCAAAACAAGTATAGTCAATAAAAACAACAGAGAAAATGACCGGCGCTGAAAGGGCCCGTCGCTGAATAGTCTGGCGCTGAAGTGGCCTGGCGCTGAAATGGCGGCACTGAAACGTCGGCGCTGAAGTGGCGGCGCTGAAGTGGCCCATCCCCCCATTCCAGTTCTTTGCCAGGGCCGTTGGCATACTGGATATTTATGCATGGGAGCTGTGGATGGTACGTTGCCTTTATGTTTAAAAGAAGATGGGCATTCAGCGATGTATTGATGTACCTTTTTGTTCATTTCGAGAAAATGTTATCACTCCAAAAGACTCTTGATGGTGCGATCTGGCCTCTTGTGGCCATACAAAGGTGAGTCATGACAAAGTTCGATGGCTATATCTACGAGATCCTTTGGTATTTCCACGAGCCCATGTAAGAGCCCATCTTTTAGGTTGTACTGTTCTTTTACCTTAGATGGTTCCATTTGTTCCAGGCGAGCCCGAAGGTTCTGGGTGTGTTGGTCCTGTTGTTGGGAGTATTGCAGACATTTGTGGTCGAACACAGGAAGAGTTTCTATCTTATTCACTTGGGTGTCGGGCTTGAGTCTCGACGATCCGCCTGGAATAACTTGAAGTTTTCCTGGTTTGTATACGATTTTTGCCGCAAAGTCCTGAATCAACAGAGCCTCTCTACTCAGCCGTCCTTCAAGTAGCTTGTCCTTGAAGAGATACGTGAGTGGCTTATGGTCAGTTTTGATGGTTACATCGTAGCCGTAGACGATATTTCGGAATTTTTTCAAAGCCCAATATACCGCTAGGGCCTCTCAATCCGTAGTGGAATAATTCCGTTGAGGTCCAGAGAGAAGCTGACGGGCATAAGCAATGGGTAATTCCACACCATCTACGTTCTGTAATAGGACGGCTCCTAGTTCATAGGAGGAAGCATCTGTGGCTAGGACAAAGGGTTTGGTGTAACCGGGATATTGGAGGATGGGATGATAAGTTAGTTTACCGATTAAAGTTTCAAAAGCATGTTGGTGACCAGATTCCCAATTAAATTTAGCACTTTTGGGTTTAGCAATGTTCGAAAATTGGGGGATAAAATTTCGATAGAATTCGACGAATCCAATAAATGCACAAGTGTCTTCGATGGTTTTGGGTACAGGGTACCTTTCCAATGCTTCAAGTTTGGCTGGATCAGGTTTAATTCCAGTGGATAATAGAAGAAATCCTAAGTACACCAGGAATTCCTGTAAGAAGTTGCACTTTGCAAGTTTCACTTTAAGGTGTGCTTTCCTAAAACGTGTTAGCACATTCTGAAGACGTTGAAAGTGTGTTTTTATATCCGAACTATAAACGATAATATCGTCAAGATAGACCAGAGCTTCGACACTTAATAGGTCGGAAAGGACTATTCATCAACTTAGAGAAATTAGCGGGCCCACTTCGGACTCCGAAAGGTAAAACCTGGAATTCGTAGTGGCCTCGATTAGTGGAGAAAGCAGCCAATGCCCGAGATTCGGGACTGACATCCATTTGCCAATAACCGGATGGTAAATCGAAGGATGAAAAGAAGTTAGCTCTCCCTACGCTCAGAATTGTTTCCTGCATGTTTGGAATAAGGAAACGGTCTGGGATGGTAATGTGGTTTAGGCGTCTAAAATCTATACAAGGGCGAGACGTTCCGTCCTTTTTGGAAACAAGAATCATAGGAGCGGACCAGGGACTAGCTGAAGGCTGAATGACATCCTGCCCCAACATGTCCTTGATGTGTTCCTCAATAGTTACTAATTGGAAATGTGGGACCCGAGAGGGAGGGATGAAGATGGGTTTGGAATTGGGTTCCAATTTTATTTCGAAAAGGACCAAATTAGTTCGGCCCAGAGGATCTGGAAATCGAGAAGTGATTCCAGTAGTCCGGGATCCTGTAAGACTGGTGACTCCTGAAGGGAGTGCTCCAGACATTTCTTATATTCTTCTTTTAATGCTGAAGGGTAAATTTAACTCTAAGGAACTGGAAACACGATTTATAGTACTTGTGGGGAAATCTGAATTTATTTCTACTGTGGAAACAGTTACTGTTCTCTGATTCGAAGTTAGGGCTTTTTCTTTTGTTTAAACAAACAGGAATAACTGAATTCTGACTATGACTAAGAAATTGGGCAATAAGAACATCTCTCTTGAAATTACTTTTCTCTGTAATAAGAGTGCAATCTGACTCTAATAGTTTGCCTTGACCGTTTACCACTATCGCAAGGAAACAAATCTTCTCATAAGGTACTATTGTTATATGCTCCATAGAACATATGAAGAATTGTGAGTCTGACTCTGATTCAATGATTAAATTTGCCTTATTGGCTAAAAAATCGTTTTAGCTGGATTTCTAATCTCAACTACTGAGTTAATGGAAACTGGCTGACTGGAAACTGGCTGACTTGAAAATGGCTGTGTTCATTCTACTGGATTCAACAACTGGAATTGATTACTCTGGGGGCTGATTTCTGGGGCGGTTGTCCCTCGTGATGCAACCGACTGACTTGAACTTCTATAAACTGGAGTGGGTTTCCTATTTCTTTCGAAAATCCGAACTAAACTGATTCTGTTAGCATTAAGCTGTCTATTATTCTCATGGAGAGGGTGTGTCCTATTTCTACACTTAACTATTTTTCAGGCTGGGTAAGTTTCCCATTGATTCCGGTTGAAGAAATCCATACCTAGTAAGATATCTCTCTGAAAGGTGGCGACTGCACCCACAATACAACATTTTGCAGGATATTCCGCGTTACCAACTTCTAAATATAATTAGATTTCTCCATATGTAGGTATGGGTGTGCGAACTCCTCTGAGTTGGCAGGAAGGTTCCTTCTATAATCTGTACTCTCAAGTAACTCATCTGCACATTGCTTCTTAATTAATGTCGCATGTGCTGCTGTATATATGAGAGCGGTTAAATCTCGGTTTTCTGTGCTGCAATTTATTATTAAATCTAGTAGGTTCGCACCTATTATCCTGATGGGTAGTTTATGTGTGTATGTGGGTTTATTACTGCTATTTAGGAGGGAGGAGGTTGAACTGCTGCCTCCAAAGTGGGATCTGAAAAAGAACCTGAACTGACCTTTATGGGAGGACCTGAGTCATATGCTACGGGATCATCATACACTTCAGGGCCTTCTTGGAAAGTGTAGTTTGGGGAAACTGATTCTTCAACGGGTACTTCTACGTACCGGACCATCCGACCTTAATCATTATATTGGGGTCTGGACATCGGGTAATAGTGTGATTAACCTTGTGGTCGTGATCTATTTGGTTGGTGGTCCTGTTGAGGCTGGGAATTGACTGGTTTCTAAGAATTGGAGGGCTTTTGGGAACGTTGGTGATTTGATCTCTGGAAGTGGGGCCTGTACTCTGCAGTGGCTTTGTCAGCACATTTTTGTCGGTCGTCACGGCAATGACCATGTTCATGACAGTGGGTGCAATAAGGAGGATGATTGCATTCACTCATGATGTACCCAAAACTATCACAATTAAAACACTGAGGAGGAGGACGTGCATTCTGGGTTTGTGGGGCTTTTTCTGAGGTGATGTTCCCTGCATTGGCCTAGATTTATAGTGTTGTTGTTGTTGTTGTTGCTGAATGTAGTGTATAGGGATCTCTCTACCCTTCCGGTAGTTCTGGCTCGCTAAGTCTGGGTAATGTTCCTTTGTTTTATTTATAGCTTCAATTACTGGTTTGTCAATGTTTAGACACTCTTGAAATTTCTTTTTAGGTGCTACGGCTAGGTTCTGGTAAATGGATGCTGCTACTATTAGGTTTCTTTGCTTTGAAGTGAATGAGGGCTTCTCCTATGAGTTTGTGAAATAAAATTATTTAAATCTTTGTGTTCTTCTTTCTTCCATTTAGCTTAGAAGACAGCTTCTAATGTGACCAAAGGTTGTGCGAGTGTTATTTCTTTGAAAAATTCTAATAAGTGTTTTTTGAAATTGTCCCAAGTTGTAGCTTCGCTAATGGATGGGACGTATGTAACTGTATTAGGGCATTCCCCTCTTTGAGAGTCAATAAACCTTTTAGTTTCCCTAATCTTTATATCATCATCTGTGATGGTTTCGCGTAAGAAATGCTGTTCTAAAGACTGAATCCAAGGTCTTACGCACGGTTCAACGAAGTTATTATCTATGGTTCCCTTAAAAATTAGGACAGGATGGGGAACGTTTACAAGTCTACCTAAGTTAATGCATGATGGGGAGTGGTTTGAGACATGTTGGATTGTGCTTGATCTGAAGTTTGCGTGTTTAGAAATATGTTTGAAGGGCGCCAGGTAGGTGGAAAAATTGATGAAGGGGAATTTTCAATGTCAGAAAGCGCACCGTCTGAATCGCTCATATGTGAAGGTACTGTTAATGTACTGTATTCTAATTTGGTCTGCTTGACCGATCTCGATCTATGGAATGATCACTTGAGTGGCTTTCCTAACTACTTTATCTAAGAAAAAGAAATACACAAATAAATGCAAAATAATTTGCCTAACTAGGGAAAAATTTGAAAAAAAAATGTAAGCAAAATTTCATTCGAATGCACGTGAATATACGATACTATTATGATTGGCACATTAAATAAAATTATTCTATGCTAACTAGAATAGTGGAAATAACTCGGTTTCAATAAAAAGAAGTGTATCACTGGTGTATGAAATGTTCACTGCGTTTTGTGTGAATTCTGGCATTATACTAATTATTAATTGTTAATTATACTGACTTCTCAAATGTTTAGTAATTAATTTGAAAAAGAGATCTCTACTTAACAAGATTCCTACGGCGAAATCCTCGAAGTCGTGTCCTGAAGACGTGTCTTGCTGGGCACTTGTTCCTGGACGAAGAATGGGCGTGGAGAACTTGGAGTCGTGCCACACCGGTCGAATGACAGACGTGAAGAACTGGTAGTCGTGACACGCCGGTTAACTGAATGTTAGTTCTAGTTCCAGGATCTAGAAGACTGGAAGAATCCTGGTTGCAGAGGTCGCCAGTTGTTAACCCCTCCGTCTATGGCCTTGGGCGGTTCGAAGTTGACAGGGGTTCTGGTTAGGTGGCAGCAACGGATTTCTTACTATAGAGTAGCTAGTACCATATGGGAGTCGCAGTAGTTTCTCTTATACTACTCTCCGATTTCTTCTTTTAAGGGATCGGAGGATTCTGTGAAGCTTACTAAATTCTCTGAAGGTTCCCCGATTCCTCTTGTAACATATCGGGAAATTATTTTTCTTTATTTAAAACTAAGTTCTCTGAAGAGAGCAAGGCTCGAAGGAGAAGACAAAGATATTCTCTTACTGTACTTTACTGCTAAAAGTGTTACAGGTAATGCTCAGCCCCTCTAAGTCAGATCAGACAAATCAAAATGAAATCAGAATCAGCACAGAAGAAATTCTAAACTTTTATTTACATAAATTTTAGTGACATCATTATTATTTAATGATGACCTTTTTCGTTTTGTTTTATTCTCAATAAGCTGAATTATTTTGCAAAATATTTAAAGATAAGGTAAATATTTTGTAGCAATATTTAGACAGATAAGGAAGATATTTGAAGGTGAAGCCATATTTTTATTTTTATTTTTAGCTAACTAAAATGGAAATTGAAATATGCATTTCATTACATAATAAAAGAAATAATTCGTGAATTATTCAGCAAAAATAAAATAGAAAATAAAAAATTTATCCGAACTCGTGTCAGCGTTATGCGAATTTCGACTTTATATGTAAAAATGAATATATGAATATATGAATATAGAAATTATTCATTGTTCATTTTTACATAGACAGGGTATATATATATATATATATATAGCGGAGGGTCGGGGTTAGACCAGCCCAAAGGTGGGTAGCCTAAAATAAAACACAAGGAGGAGGAGGAGAGAGAGAGAGAGAGAGAAGGCCCAGCCATTCGTAGCCATCGCGCATCACATAATGGTGTCTTCAGCATCACAGCCATCTGGCTTAGAAGGCAACAAATCGTAAACGCCTCACAGCCAGTCGTATAGAACGTACACAGTTATTTCCTTGTATGTACATATAAAGGAGAATTAGCATCGCTTTGCCTAAAAAAAACACACGCACGTCGTATATGACGCAAAGGCGAATTAACGTAATTCTTTCCCAAAAAACACACGCGAACGCTTAGAATACCTCACAATTCCCTTTACACATAGCCCCACCTCAAAAAGACACAAGCACATAACGTACACACGTAAAAGAGAATTAATGCAGTTCTATTATAACAAAATAGAGGCGAACCCTTAGAATACCTCGCAACTCTTCATACACAGCCCCATCTCAACAAAATACATGCCATACTCCCAAACAGACACCACCACCACCCATTAGACCGGTAAGGTCTCAAAAACGGCACAGATAATAGGCATAGCTAATTATCAGCTCGGACGGAATGCCATCACGAAGGCCAGGGTTGTGATGTATTGGATTCCTGACTGTTGTTTCAAACAAAAACCGAAACACAGTAAACCAAATTTAAAGCAAAAACAAAATTTTTATCTTAATCTAGAAATATATCTTTAAATCTTATTATAAAAAATATTAATATAATTTTATAATAAAACTAGATTTTACTTTTTAGTGTAACTTATTTATTTTTATAAAATATCCTATTTTTGGACGGCGCCTTTGTTTCACTATATAAAATGTCGGCGAGCAGAAGTCAATTAATTCCACAAATCAGAAATAAATACACGTGTATATATATAAGACAAATATATACAGGGAAAATATATATAAATACATTCTTTAATTTCTTTAGTAGGTTGCAAGGCGAATGCAAATGCAGAATAATAACTGTCCATTCAGAATGATAACTATCCCCATCAGCTGGTGTGAAAAAGTTGCCAGCGAGGTCTTTAAACCAATAATATTTTTCTAAACGTATTTTATAAAGACGTTAATCAAAATATGTTAATGAATTTATGTAAATCATTTTAGATACATAGGTGGCTATAATTTACTGTAGGTATAGTTTATATTACTTCCTTTAAACAGTTTCCCATCTGCTGGCAGAAAAAGTTGCCAGACGCATCAATACACACTGGAATTACCTGTTTGACAAAGATTTCATGGCACCTTATGAGATCTAGTTACTGAACAATAATTATATGCGGAGAATATTCTATTTTTGGACGGAGCCTGTATTTTACTGTATATAAATATATAAATTGGGTATCCTAAATGGGCAATATCCTATTTTGGCGTCCCAAATTATTCAACCAACCAAAAATAAACGGCACTGCAACACTTTCAAATTACTTGTTTATGTTAATTAGGTTAATTGACTGGCCAGTTAGGTGAACTGTACGCCCTTGATGATTGGTTAGTTAAGTCTTGATATTTTCGTTAATTTACACGAAAATATCACGACTTAACGTAACCAATCGTTATGGGCGTACAGTTGACCTAACAGGTTGGTTGAATAATTTGGGCCGCCAAAATAGGATATCGCCCCTAAATGATCACATAATAAATATTTTGGCCTTATTTCCATTTATAAAGTTGGCCAGCTTACCTCTTTGCTACTCAAGTAGTATATCCGGGTTTTTTTATTTTGGTTTAATAAGCTAGTATGTTGTGGGATAAATATAGAGTTGTTAATCAAATTATGTCAGAATCTCTGTGCTTGAAGGGAGCTACAATGTATTTGTTCGAACTGTTAAAAATCATTAATTTTGGGTAAATTAGCAGTAAATAGATAGTAAATAGCGTATATTCCATCTCTAATTTATCTATACCCTTTTAAAATTTGTAAAAATTCACGAGGTTATAAATAATAAACCAAAGATGCTCTGAATGAAGGATTCGAATCTTTACAAAAGTGTCGAGGAATTCCTACATCCCCGATTTCCTTTTCGGCTGCATAATAAATAATTTCGTCTTCCAGCAAACTAAATTAAGTTTTAACGGCTGTGGTATATATACAACTTGATTGAAGGGTTTGTCCTTGGGGAACCGCAACTTAGTAAGGAATAAGAGGACGAGAAGGTGACTAATAAATATGTACCACTTTCTGTCCTCTTATTCCTTACTATACATATATATATATATATATATATATATATATATATATATATATATATATATATATATATATACACACACACACGTTAGTTATGAAACACAAGGAAACTGTTTAAAGGAGAAGACGGTACTAGGCGGCAAATGTAGTGGTTACTGCGTGAAATCGAAAGGTGATGAATAATTAGATATGGCAACAATGTCTGTCGTTACAGATAAAATGCTATGGAAAGTTACATATATTTTAACCTCTCCGCTGTAATGTTTATGAATTTATAGTTAAGAACTCCAAGATCTATAAATGGCTTCCCGTATGCTATATGTAGTCAATAAGCATCCCTTGTGTACTTATATAATCGAACACAAATACAGAAAACGTCTCGGCGGAAAATGAAGGGCTTACGGTGTGAAATCAATAATTAGATATGATAACAAAAGGGATCCTCACTCAATAGATTATAAAGGCTTAGTCTTTTATTCCTCAATGTATGAGGGAGACTATTTTTTTAATACATGTTCGAGATGTTGCGGACTCGTACCGTTGTTCTTGGCTTGTTCAGGACCCCTTTCGCACAATGACCCGTTTTGCATCCATGTTTGACATAAAAGCGATATCCTTCTTTGTAAAGACCTAGTTGTGGAATAGCAATGATGTCTGCTTGTCCTGGAGTAATCTGCTTTCTCTGGTAAAAATATTTGATTGGACTCTTAATATTCTGTTCTTGCATTCGTAAATGGCAGTTTGTTGCAACCTGCTAAAGAAATTAAAGAAGTGTATTTATGTATTTCCCCTGTATATATTTCCCTCTATTTATGGTATGAATAGTGTTTGCTGCTGGCCGACTTTTTATACAGTAAAAAACAGGCTCCGTCCAAAAATAGAATATTCTCCGCATGTAAGTATTGTTTAGTAATTAGTTTGCATAAGGTGCCATGAAATCATTGTCAAACAGGTAATTCCAATGTGTATCGATGCTTCCGGCAACTTTTTCCGCCAGTTGTAATATAAGTAATATAAACTGAGCGTACAGTAAATTATAGCCATCCATGTGTCTAAAATGATTTACATAAATTCATTAACATATTTTGATTAGCGTCTTTATAAAATACGTTTAGAAAAATATTATTGGTTTAAAGACCTTGCTGGCAACTTTTTCACACCAGCTGGTGGGGATAGTTATCATTCTGAATGGACAGTTATTATTCTGCTTTTGCATTCGCGTTGCAACCTACTAAAGAAATTAAAGAATGTATTTATATATATTTTCCCTGTATATTTGTCATTATATATATATATATATATATATATATATATATATATATATATATATATATATATATGTGTATTTATTTCTGATTTATGAAATTGACTGCTGCTTGCCGACTTTTTATATAGTGAAACATAGTCGCCGTTCAAAAATAGGATAATTTATAAAATAAATGTTACACTAAAAAGTAAAATCTAGTTTTATTATAAAATTATATTAATATTTTTTTATAATAAGAGTTAAAGATATATTTCTAGATTAAGATAAAAATTTTGTTTTTGCTTTAAATTTGGTTTACCGTGTTTCAGTTTTTGTTTGAAAGAACAGTCAGGAATCCAATATATCACAACCCTGGCCTTTGTGATGGCATTCCGTCCGAACTGACAATTAGCTTTGCCTATTATCTGTGACGTTTTTTGAGACCTTACCGGTCTAATGGGTGGTGGTGGTGTCTATGTTTGTGAGGTATGGCATGTATTTTGTTGAAATGGGGATGTGTATGAAGGGGTTTGTGAGGTATTCAAAGGGTTCGCCACTATTTTGTTATAATAGAACTGCATTAATTCTACTTGACGTGTGTACGTTATGTGCTGGTATCTTGTTGAGATGGGGCTATGTGTAAAGGGAATTGTAAGGTATTCTAAGCGTTCTCGTGTATTTTTTGGGAAAACTGCGTTAATTCGTCATATACGACATGTGTGTGTGTGTGTGTTTTGAGGCAAAGCGATGCTAATTCTCCTTTATATGTACATACAAGGAAATAACTGTGTACGTCCTATACGACTGGCTGTGAGGCGTTTACGATTGGCTGCTTTCTAAGCCAGATGGCTGTGATGCTGAAGACACCGTTATATGATGCGCGATGGTTACGAGTAGATGGGCCTCCTCTCTCTGCTGCTTGTGTTTTATTTTAGGCTACCCACATCTGGGGTGGTCTAACCCCGACCCTTCGCTACATATATATATACACAATTCATACATATATATATATATATATATATTTTGGGCGGGAATGAGCAGCCAGGATTGGTTACCCTATACCCCTTGGTGTTCACATATATACACACATTTCACACACACACACCTATATATATAATATATATACACACACACAAAAGAAGCTTCATCTTTTCTATACATGTATACACACCCACACACACACACACACACACATATATATATTTTTTTTTTGTGGGCCTCAACAGTCAGATTAAGTTACCCCTTGGAGTTCACATACATACAACTCATATATATATATATGTTAACCCCTCCGTCTATGGCCTGGGTTGGTTCGAAGTCGATGAGGGTTCTGGTTAGGTGGCAGCAACGGATTTGTTACTTGCAGTAGTTTCTTCTATACTACTCTCCGAGTTCTTCTTATAGTGGATCGGAGGATTCTGTAGAGCTTTCTGAGGGTTCCCCGATTCTTATCGGGAGATTTTAATGTCTAAGTTCTCTGAAGAGAGCAAGGCTCGAAGGAGAAGATAAAGACTTTTTCTTACCGTAATTTACTGCTAAAATATACAGGTAGTGCTCAGCCTTTGAGTCTAATTCTGAATGAACATGGAAGAATTTTTGTGGGTTTATATACCCATAATCTGCTAACATCATTATTATTAAATGTTGAAAAGGCTGCATTATTTTTGCACAATATTTGAAAATAAAGTATATCTTTTAGCTGTGGTAAGGTTTAAACGAAGAACAAGATATTTGAAGATGAAGCCATATTTTATCTTGAACCGCATATTTTCAGATCTGATGTTATCATGATCTGCCAAGTTAACTAAAAGTGGAAATTGAACTATGCATCTTTACACTAAAATATGCATATGAGTAAAAATTAAAGGTTTAAGATTTACAACTAAATGCTTAGGCAAGACATGACTTTATCTTTTATAACGAAGAGAGAATGTATATAAAATATGAACATTGCAAAACTTAAGCAGGATTCATTATGAAGCTAAATCTAAAAAAAATGATTAAGAAATTTTAAAAAGAACAAGTCACCAATTATTTGGCAAAGTAGAAAACAAATAAAAAATTTTATCCGAACTCGCGTTAGGCGACTTTGGTCCTTATGTAAAAATGAATACATACACGTACATTAGGGCGGAGTGAAAAACTCATTTTTCGAATTTTCAAATTGGCTAGTGTGGTAAATGTGTGGAGTACTGAGGAAATAAGCTGATATAAATTTAAAATCATAACATTAATATCTTCAGGTGCCACAATGACCTTCAATATTGAAAAAAATTGAAAAAAGCAGATTTTAACCAATAATTACAGAAGAGTCCACGATGCACAATAGACAAGAATTTATTCACACTTGTATAAAAATAGCTCAGTCAACCTTTAAAAAAAGTTTCTATTCTCTAAAAAGCAAAGATTGATATGTTCAAAAAAGAAGCACACACGAAACTTTTTGACATTGCAGCGTGCAAGTGCAAAGTACTAACACAATGTTCTTGTCCCAAAGAAAAAACGGTTCCAAAGGAAGAAGTGACGTTCCTCTTAGATCAAAGGAGTGAAAGAAAACTGTTTATTGATAGAGTAGATATTACACTCTCAAAGAAAAAAGCATCTACGTTGCTAAGAAAGCAAAAAGAAGCTGTGAGGCTCACCAAAGAATCTTCACAGGAGAAATTGCAGGATACAAATGTTGAATTATCATCATCGACATTAAATAGTGAAAGTGAATCTGGCGAAATATCAGACGATACATTTCCAGAGCCAGTTAGCTCGAAGAGAAAGCTCGAACAACCTGAAGAACAATTATTCAAGAAAAGGAAAACTACAAATCTACCTTCAGTGGCTACTGCTTGTGACAGGACTGCAGTTTGAGATCGAGCTGCAGCATTCATTGTTAGTGCAGTATTGCAAGATATTGGAGAAGTTTCTATTGACAATACATCTGAAGTAGTGGATAGGAGTAAAATCAGAAGAGAAAGACAAAAGAAGAGATCAGAAATTATGAAAGATCAAAATCAGGTCCCAATCAGAGGAATCTATTTTGATGGTCGAAAAGATTCTACACTCTTCCAAGAAAAAAAAGAGTCCAAAGTATATCAGAAGAAGGAACAGAAGAACATATCACTTTAGTGAGAGAACCTGGTTCAGATTATTTGGGCCATTATTCTGTGAATTCTGGATCAGCTGAAGAAATATGTAAAGGAATGTTTGAGTATATTGGAAATAATGACATGAACCTGGAAAACCTTGTTGCCATTGGATGCGATGGTGCAGCAGTCAACACTGGAGAAAAGGGAGGCGTTATAAGGCTTATAGAATTGAAGCTGAAGAAGCCAGTTCAACATTTAGTGTGCCAGCTCCATGCCAATGAATTGCATTACGCCATTTAGTTGCAAAGCTGGATGGAAAAACATCTGGCCCCCGCGGATTCACCGGTCCTATTGGCAGGGAATTAGAGAACTGTGAGAGTCTTCCTATTGTCGAGTTTGAAAGGATTGATGCTGAGGAACCAACTGTAGACTGTGAAGATCTTAGCACCGACCAAAAATATCTAATTGATATTCATCAGGCCATAACAAAGGGATATTGCTCTCCAGATCTTGCTCATCGTAGTCCAGGCAAAATGGCACATTCACGATGGCTGACTACAGCAAATCGTTTGCTTCGTCTATACGTTTCAACTGTAAGTCCATCTGAGAACCTCATGAACATTGCTTCTTTTATAATGAAGGTCTACATCCCAATGTGGTTTTCTATTAAGCAAAGTACGTCTTTTGTCAATGGCAAAACATGTTTTCAAAACTATTGAACTAACAAGAACACTGAATGACGAAGTAAAGGATATTGTAAACCCTGTCATACAAAGAAATGCATTTTTTTGCAAATCCAGAAAATATTCTAGCATCAATGATTCATGATGACCGCAGCGCCATAAGAGAATTAGCGTGGAGGCGAATAAAGAAAGCAAGGCAAACAAACAAGGAAAAAGTTGTGAGGCGTTTCACAGTACCTGTTATTCAATTTGAAGCTACTGATTATACTGATTTAATTAATTGGCAAAAATGCATTGTCACTGAACCACCTGTGACAAGACACCTGACAGAAAATGAGATTGAAGAATTCATAGAAAACAAGAGTACCCCTGCATTCGAGAAATTCCCTTGTCATACACAAGTAGTAGAAAGAATGGTAAAATTAGTGACTGAAGCATCATCAAAAGTATTTGGATTGAACGCGCGAGATGGCTTCATAAGATCAACACTTCAGTCACGTAAAAAAATGCCATCATTCGAAAGTAAAGCTGAATATAAGTTTAAATAAAACGTTAATAGAAAAAAACATGCGCAAGGATGGGTGGTTGGGAGGGCATGGGTGGAGCTCGACACGCAGCCACCTCCTCGTGGTGAGTTCTGGATTATTTACATCATTAATCAAAAGAACATTGATCTAAATAAACTAAGAGCTGCGTAATTCAGTAACTATTTTGGTAATTGGAACACTTAATATATAATAATAACAAGTAAGTTTCAGTTATTGTACTAATGCAGAATATAAGAAAATCATTATATTTCACTTTTTTCGACGGCTTTGTGGCACCTGAAGATATAATTTCGCAGGACTAATATTTATGCACAGTCATTATCTATAGCACCCACATATTTTCCGCACTAGCCATATTTGAATTTCGAAACAAAAGTTTAAAAACCTCATTTTCGATCCGCCCTAACGTACATACATATGAATATAGGTATATGAAGTTAAATATATACGAATGTATAGGATTATATAAATACATGAACCATATAAACACATGAATTTTAAAAATGGATACAAGAACTATATAAATGAATAAGATGATATAGGAATATAGGAATTATTCATGGTTCATTTTTATAGGACTCTCCCCTCTAGAATGATATTAATACAGTAATATAACATCCTAACTAATGCTAACTAGATGATAACTATGGACTTTATAATACAGATTTATATACAGAACATAAGTCGGGTGGTTAAGTCTACTTCGCGTGGTCTGGGTACGCACTCTTGGTCGTGCATAAATAGTTTCACGTTGTTCGGTGTCTCTTGTTTTCCTTTGTTCCCAGAACGATCTTTTCACCATAAATATACCAAGGATAATATCACACAATAATGATACTAACGGCAGATGTTGAAAAAATTGTTACAGGTTGTAGTATTTGCAAGATGTTATTCTGGTTATCATCTGAAATTTTAAAACGACTCAATTGATCATTCCATTTAGGGGCATGGAGTTCGAGTAGGATGGTTACATGTTTCATGGAGAGATTTAAGATTTCTACAACGGGTTTAAATTTAATTTGCGACGGGAAGGGGTACGAGTCATTAATGGTAACTTTGTAAGGGTTGTATATTTGGAAGGTTTTCGAATGCAAGGAACAGCCAATTGGTAGCCGAATAACCATAGGTATTGTGATGAGGGAATAATATGACGGGCACTCGAAGGTAGCAGTTGTCCTTTTCTTTTCGCGAAAGAAACCCAGATGTCTGGTCCAATTCGAAGTTGGATGGTTTTAGAGGAATGAGATTTTGTAAACGAACATACTGGGGCATGACGGTCACGAATTAAGTCGATAAAGCAAGACCTAGTATTTGGAAGAATGACTTGTTTGAGTGGAGGGCAAACGAGTTGTTTATTTGTTTGCAGGAATCTGCAATGCCTGACGTCGCTATCTGACATTATAGAATATGCTGACAGGTCTTTGGTGAGGAAAAGGTAAGGTGGTACTGTGGGTAGATACAATCGATAGACATTAGAATTGTTTTGGTAGAGTGTTGGAAAAGGGTGAAATTTATATACGTCATAAGTGAGGACATCGAAAAATAGTACAATTATGAGGTACCTGTAGGGGCGAGGTCCATGTACAGTCCAGATGTATTCTAGAAATTGAGGGTAATTAGTATGGTTGAGTGGGAATATGGGTGATAATTTTAATTGTGTCTGGGCGGTTTGAATCAAGGACTGAAGTGCATCCCATGGTATTAGTGTGGAAAGAGTGATTTTTCCATGGGCTAGCTGGGTTGCACACAAAACCTTGGAATGAATCGTAATTATTTGCGATTAGAGTTACTTGTAGGTTAATTATTTCTATTAATTCCAGATATCTTTTGTGTTCTTTGTATTGAGCTAACAGGGATTCAAGGTATGTGAATCTGTCCGAAAGGGAGTGGAGGAAGCGATTGTTTTCGTGTAGTGACCTAATAGTTTGTTCTTACATGTGTCCATTATATTGCCGATTTCGCGCTAAGAGATTCAATTTGAGTTCAATTCTTTTAATATCTTCTTCGGTTGCTAATCCGAATAAACCCTTGAATATTTTTCCTCCTATATCTATCAGTCCCCTTTTATTTCTTTGATTAAATTTTTCCAAGTTTTGAGTTCCAGTTTGTATCCATGGTAATGCTAATATTTTTGATAGGGTGCGTGCTGTAGTTCGAATATTTTCGAAGGATTTTCTAACAGAACGCGACTAATCTGATCTGTTCCCTGGATATTTTTAACAGAACCCTGAACTTTACTTTCAAATGCTTTCAATTGGGTTTGTATCTGAAGGAGATTGATCTTGATTCTAGCAGGAAGTTGCAAATTGCTAAAAAGGTCCACGTGTCCTTTCAAAAATGTACCTTCTGCAAGCTTTTCTATAACAACTCCGGTAGGAATTTTAATGCTAGGGCTACAAGAGTAAATAATTTGGAAAATTATAAGGGGGACAATTTTATTCAATTCTACGTCTTACATTATACGGAGCTCGTGGTGGCCGTGTGGATAATGGTGTTTGTGGGCGGAGTTGTCGGCCTCGCTTTGGTGGCAATGGGGGTCGACCGTTAAGCTCGGATTCTGAGCGGGTTCGTTTCTTATGTGAAGGTTCTCTTAATGTGTTCTAATTTGGGGTGCTTGACCGATCTTAATCTATGGAATGATCACTTGAGTGGTTTTCCTAACTACTCTAAGAAATTCACATTAAATAAATGCACCGCAATTTGCCTAACTAGGGGAAAATTTGAAAAGATTGTAAACAAAATAATAAAAAAAATGTAAACAAGATTTCACTCGAATGTAACGTACGTGAAGGTACGGTAATATTATGATTGATACATTAAATAAAATTATACTATACTAACTATAATAGTGGAAATAACTCGGTTTCAATAAAATGAAATGTATCACTGGTGTATGGAATGTTCACTGTTTTTTGTTAATTCTGGCTTGATAATAATTATTAATTGTTAATAATACTGATACTCAAATGTTTAGAGATTACTTTAAAAAATGAGATCTGTACTTAACAAGATTCCTACGGCGATGTCCTTGTAGACGTGTCCTGAAGACGTGTCTTTCTGGCCACTTGTTTTTGGATGAAAACGAGGCGTAGAGAACTTGGAGTCGTGACACACTGGTTCAAGGGTGGATGTGACGAACTGGAAGTCGTGCCACACCGGTCAACTGGATGTTGGTTCTAGTTCCAGGGTCTGGAAGACTGGAAGAATCCTAAATGCAGAGGTCGGCAGTTGTTAATTCCTCCGTCTATGGCCTGGGTTGATTCGAAGTCGACGGGGATTCTGGTTAGGTGGCAGCAACGGATTTGTTACTTGCAGTAGTACTACTCTCCGAGTTCTTCTTATAGTGGATCGGAGGATTCTGTAGAGCTTTCTGAGGATTCCCCGATTCTGCTTGTAACGTATCGGGAGATTTTAATGACTAAGTTCTCTGAAGATAGCAAGGCTCGAAGGAGAAGATAAAAACTTTTTCTTACTGTAATTTACTGCTAAAATGTACAGGTAGTGCTCAGCCTTTGAGTCTAATTCTGAACGAACATGGAAGAATTTTTGTGGGTTTATATACCCATAATCTGCTAACATCATTATTATTAAATGTTGAAAAGGCTGCATTATTTTTGCATAATATTTGAAAAAGTAAATCTTTTAGCTGTGGTAAGGTTTAAACGAATAAACAAGATATTTGAAGATGAAGCCATATTTTTATCTTAAACCGCGCATTTTTAGATCTGATGTTATCATGATCTGCCAAGTTAACTAAAAGTGAAAATTGAACTATGCATCTTTACACTAAAATATGCATATGAGTAAAAATTAAAGGTTTAAGATTTAAATTAAAGGCTTAGGTAAGACATGACTTTATCTTTTATAACGAAGAGAGAATGTATACAAAACATGAACATTACAAAACTTAAGCAGGATTCATTATTAAGCTAAATCTAAAAAAAATGATTAAGAAATTTTAAAAAGAACAAGTCACCAATTATTTGGCAAAGTAGAAAGCAAATCAAAAATTTTATCCAAACTCGCGTTAGGCGATTTTGATCCTTATGTAAAAATGAATACATACACGTACATACATATGAATATAGGTATTATATGAAGTTAAATGTATACGAATATATAGGATTATATAAATACATGAACCTTATAAACACATGAATTTTACAAATGGATACAGGAACTATATAAATGAATAAAAGACTTACACGAATGAATAAGATAGTATAGAATATAGGAATTATTCACGATTCATTTTCACACACACACACACACATATATATATATATATATATATATATATATATATATATATATATATATATATATATATATACAGCATTGGTCAGAATTATTAGGCACCTTTAAAATTCTAAGTAAAAATATATGTTAGTGCAATAAAGGATATAAAAACAATGATATACCTGTTACTTTTAATTATTTACATTAATTTTAATACCTGGTATGTCTGCCTTTGGCCTTAATTACCGCCTTTATTCTGTTTGCCATATTGCTCACTAAGTTGTTGCATACTGAGCTTGGCAGTTTATTCCATTCCTGCTGTATAATGTTCTTCAGTTCACTTTTAGAGGTGCATCTGTGCTTCCTGATACTCTTCCCGAGATGGGCCCACAGGTGTTCGATGGGATTTAGGTCTGGTGATTGAGGGGGCCAATCCATGACTCTGATATTATTCTGCTCGAACCAATTTTTGCTGTGACGAGAAGTGTGGCACGGAGCGTTGTCTTTTTGGAAGATGACACATTCAGGGACATTATTGTTGAAGATTTTGACTACTGAGCGCTCATATAGTTGATCCAGCACGGTGGTGTACTCGATAGAGTTCATCCTGCCGTCACAGATTTTCAACATTCCGGTCCCTGCCAGAGCCATGCAACCCCACACCATGATGCTACCCCCTCCGAACTTCACAGTAGGTACCACGCATTCAGCATGGTATGCTTCACCTGCTCTTCGGCGAACATAAACGGCGCCAGGAGTCCCGAAAATCTGACAAAAAAGTAGGATAAATGAATTGTTTTGCCATAACGGTTGTAACGCATTTAAATACATTGCTATACAATGTAACAATATAAATAAGTAACTACTCTGAATGTGTGTCTTACCTCGAAGTTACTTTCATCGGACCAGATCACTTTAGCCCAGTCCTCAATGGTCCAATTTTGGTGTTGTTTGGCCCACATTAGACGCTTCTTTCGGTTGACCTCAGACAGAAACGGCTTTTTCCTGGCCTTCCATCCCTTGAGGCCTTTTACTGCAAGCCTTCTTCCAGCGGTACGACTGGAGATGGACTTCCCAGTTGTTGACTGAAAGGCTGCAGCGACGTTCGAGGATGATTTCTTACGATCTGTCAGGCTAATTCTTTTCAGCAGCCGGTCTTCTCGGGCCGTTGTTGACCTTTTCCTACCTTGCTCTGCCCTATTCTTGTAAGACTTGGTTTCCTTGTACCTCTTTAACGTTGTCTGTACTGCACATCTTGAGCATTTCATTTGTTTTGCAATCTTAACCTGGGATAGTCCTTGCGAATGTAATAAGACTCTTTGGGCCCGTTCACCTTCTGAAAGTAGCTTACCCCTCGCCATTATTGTAGCAACTATTTTTGTAAACAAATAGAACGTGTGATATTAGGTCGTTTCTTCTTCTTAACTTGCTTACATTTGTATTATCTTCGTTTTACATCTCACAAATTTCCTGAAAAACAAATAAATGTATGTTATGTTTGTTATTTATTCTTGATATCTTATCAAAAGCATTAAAGTTTCAATTAATCACTAAAACAACACATTTGAAATTATTAAACGAATTAATATGTAGTTTAAAACAAAAAAGTAGGGGTGCCTAATAATTCTGACCAAGGCTGTATATATATTTAGGGAGGAGGGTACGGTTGCATAACCCCACTCCCCCTTGGAGGATTAGGGGTGGTTTAGATAAGTCTCTCATCATGTTGCATGCAATTCCATTGCACTCTACATTTTTGCGATCATCTTACTACGACAAGTAAGATGATTTCGTCGCTAAGGTCAAAGTCGTACGAGGATAGGCTTAAGGAGTCGTAACTGACTACACTCAAGACTAGGAGGCTAAGGGGTGGTCTAATCCAGGTTTTTTAAATTATGAATGGGTCCGATATCGTAAATAGGGAGAGCTTTTTTGAACTAGCACAATATAGTTGAACTAGAAATAACGGGTGTAAGCTGATTAGCAGAAGGTTCGAGACAGCAGTTGCCGAAAACTTTTTTATACATAAAATAGTAAACAGCTGGAATAGTTTGCCGGTAGGAGTAATTAGTAGCACGTCTATAAATATGTTTAAAAATTGATTAGATGCATATGTTGATAGACATGCACAATACACAATACACATGCACAATACACAAATACAAACACGGTTAGGTAGACCAGCCACGAGTGGATCCTAGGGTCTTTGTTGGTCTGAAACATTATAACAACATTATAACATACTACAATTTTCCTTTAGAGTAATTGGTTTCCTTCCCTGGTCTTTTGGACCGTTTTTGCTAGGTGCATGATACTGTCGTGTATTTGTTTTTTAAATAAAGATAATGTCTAATAAGAATTTAATGTTTTGTTTAATAAAGAAGAAAACAATTTTTAATAAGAAATTTAATTATGGTTTATACGTAGATAAGAAATTAATATTCTTTGAAATTAAAAATATAAAAATACGAATTAGCAACACATGAAATGCCCTAAAAATCCAGTCTCGGGCGGGTTTGTCTCGATTAGGTATTTTTCGTATTAGTATGTTATTGTTTATCTAAAATATTTAACTGTGGCTCTTTCCGTCATTAAAGATTAATGATAGTGCGCACTCGTGTTACCCCGTTTGTCCAGATTGTTTCAGCATAAATAAAAAGTCAGTAAAGAAATAATAGTGTGTATTTATCCCCGGTCCCCTTTCATTGTTCGAGAGTTTAATGGCGCTCACCGGCTTAAGCGGTCTACCCGTGTCCGTATAAAGACAGAGAAAACGGGTGATAGTAGTAAGAAAAGGAAAATAATGAAAAGAAAGCGCAGAGAAGTAAATAAATCAAGTTTTTTTAAGCATCACGACATTTTGGTGGCTAGCGGTGGTCCCTATTAAATTAAAATAACGGCCTTCCCACGTGTTCTGTACGAGCCTTATATTTCGGCCAAAATACATTGCTACCCGTTTAATATTATTTATAAAATTAATAGATATTCTGGTTCGGTAAATTAAACAGTAAAATGCATTGTGTACCTCATTTGCAAGCAAATTCCCATTCCCATTCTTTAAAAATTCGTTGTATCTATAATTCAAGATGACGCACGGCATTTTCGAAATTTTAATGGAGTCTGACTCTATTTCAACCCTTCGACTCAGTTTATTCTTGGAGTCAAAATTTTTGAGTCGTTTCTTCTCAGCGTCATGATCATTTCGTTTTCTTCTGGTTTCGTTTTCTTCAGTTGTGGAGAGAGACTTACTTAAAATTTAGAAATTCCATCCGATGGCTCATTTCATTTTTTCTCTTCACCTTTTATTACTCTTTATACAGCTTACCTACTTTGTGTTTAAATTTTTTTTGTGTTTACATTTCCGGAATTAATAATAATTGTGATAATAATAATAATAATAATAATTAGTAAATAAATTTCACACTTAAATTATTTTAGTTGTAATGAAATTGTTACATGCATTTTTATATGGTAGGTTTAAAAGGTTGGAGCGTATATGTGTAACGCATTCCTAGGTGTATATATATATATGTATATAGTAACGAATTGTAAAAGATTAAATAAGTAGCAAAATTTTTCAGTAGGTAGTGGGTAGTTTTTAAGATTATTCTTCGACTGGATATATAATTAAGGATGTCAGACTACTCATGAATATCATGTGTGTATAATTTTAAGGTAGATAAGTGTAATTTTAAGGTTTTCGTTCAAAGTCGAAAAATAACGCTTAAAGACACTAATTTATACTGGGTCGATTCGGACTGATTGAGGTTATTTTGCTTGCCTATGTAAATTGTGTGAGAAAATTTTCCTATTTCCACTGGAATACAGGAATTGTTTTAGTAAATTCTTTTGATAAATTAATTTCGGTTCTCTGAATTTTTTTTATGCATTCATTTTTATTTTATAGGTGAGCTGATTTTTTGTTCTCTATTTTTTTTCATTCTTTCGTGAATTTTAATGAAAATTCTAAGAAATATTTTGTATGGATAGGCAGGTTCATTAATTTTTTTTTATTCTGAAATTATAGTTTATTGTGATATGTAGTGTTTTGCTAAAAATTTTAAATTCTGGGTATAAATAGTGAAAAAAAAATGTAATGTTCGCGCGTTTGCATAGAAAATATTACAAAATTATTTCATGATGTAATGCAGTTTGATTCGGTTAGGAATATTTTTATAGAGGTTCGCTTACAACAAAAAGTGAACACTCTTCATAATGCAGTAATTTATTTTAATGTATGTTTACGTAGTGTGGTTGCGCTGTATTTTTGGGTTCATAATATCTGTTCTTATTTATAATAACGATGAAAATTTGTATTCAGTTTCACTTGGAAACGACAAATTACTGGAATTCCTGTGATTTACAAACTATGCTGGGTTTCGTGTTGGAGGAGAGAGTTCTCTCAGATGTAATTTTGTGAATTACGAGTTTTCTTCCTGTGAAATTTAGTGTTGCAGGTTGGAATTAATATATTAAATTAATTTTCGGTATTCATATTAAAATTTTTGTTATTTAATGATTATGTTTTGGAAACTGTTATTTTTTAAACTTCATTTGGGTTTACTCGTGCAGTTGGAGCTTTAGATTGATTGCTGACCAGAAATGAAGCATTTTTAGATTGCCAGTATAACGTTTTTGTGGTATCTGTGTCCGCTCCCCACAAAATGTAAAATGGTTCATGGTTATCGTGAGTTGATAATGTGGAGTTTCTGGTTTTCATTTTTGTCTTTTGTATTTAAATGTATCGATGTGATTTCTGAAGGTAGTTTGAATAATGATATATTTTTTAAAATTACAATAACGTTTACTATGTATGGGCGCGTTCATATTTATACTGTGCAGTATTATTTCGTTGTGTTTGATGATTTTTTATTATCTTCTCCGATGTAACTGCCATAAGTAACCTTATTGGAGCTAGACTGTGATTAAAGTTTTGCGAAATTCGATAAAATTTGTCATGTTTTCCATAAATTTAGTCAGAGCAAATTAGAGTTATTGTTTCGAAGTGAAGTGTTGAGAAAACTTCGTAAATTAAATGTGAAAAGTGATAATCAGTAGCAGTACAAACCTTTCGATAATTTTTTTTCAAAATTTCGAGAGGCTCGATTTGGAAGCAACTAAGTTGAATCCGAATTCCACCCATTGCGTTTAGTTGACCCGAATTAGGTGAAAAGAGAGAGAGAGAGAAACGAAACCGAATGCACAGCGACTTAGTGCAGGATAGTTTTTCGATCGAAGTTGGTCTACTGGTATTTTCGGGCAGTTCTGGTCCCGCCGTTCGATGCTTTGCTCAACATGCGTTTTAGCACTCGGTAGGCAAACCACGAGCGTTTGAACGAGTGTTTAAGGCTTTACTGTCCATACAGGCATACAGTAGGTTCGTTGTGAAATCACCTATGGTGAAGTGATCGTTCGATTAATGCCATGTAGGGAGTCTTTCAGCTGGACGTAAGAGCAGCAGCGTTCACCGAAAAAAGTTGAGATGAGAGAGGCGAGTTTCTTCGTCGACTTCTAGAATTGCAAATTCCGTCCAATTCCGGTGTGTGGTTCCACTTCCAGTATATCTCCATCCCCTGATCCTCTTTGAATTGGACGGCTCTTTTGTTTTTCGCCATTTTTTGGAGAGAGCGCGGAACCTCAAGCGTGCTGATCTGTTGCATGGTGATGCAACTCCTTGCATTCTAGCGAAATGAGCAGGAGAGCTGCCATTGAAATGCTAGCAGTCCAGAAATTGATGTACCCTGATTATTACTTAATGAAATTATAACTGAAAGGGTGCGATTATTGCCCAAATGTGTTTTCGTGCTTTGTTGTATTTCGTGTAATAGTACGTGCGCTCTGGTCAGTATTTTTTATAAACATTTTCTTGTTCTTTCTATGTTGTCCTGATAGTAACAATGTAACTATATGAATATTTTTTTTAATGTAAAGCGATCTTTGATGAGAAATCGCTGAAACAGATTGTGAAGTTGAAATTTGTTGTAACCAGTGTTAAGAAAATGATCCTTTATTTTTCAACAGCTTTGTTGTACATTTGATTATTAGTGTGAAATGTTATTTTATGCAAACTTGAAAATTTTAATTTTTTTTTCGATTTTATCAAATGATACAAAATATCTAATGTGTGGAATTTGTCATCGAAATGATTTCTTGTCTTGTAACTTTTAACAATTTCAAGGAAAAAAACAAAACTGAAAAATAAATAAATTTGTTCAATAAATAAATAAATTTGTTAAAAGAAAATAAATTAAATGAATGAGTTTTCCTAATAAAAACTTATTTTGAAGTGGGTGATGAGTGTGTGTATTGGTTTTTTAAATAAAGATAATAATGTCTAATAAGAATTTAATAATGTTTTGTTTTTAAGAATTTAATAATGTTTTGTTTAATAAAGAAGAAAATAATGTTTAATAAGATATTTAATTATGGTTTGTACGTAGATAAAAAATTAATATTGTTTGAAATTAAAAATATAAAAATACGAATTGGCAACACATGAAATGTGCCGGGGCTGAAATGCCCTAAAAATCCAGTCTCGGGCGGGTTTGCCGCGATTAGGTGTTTTTCGTATTCGTATATTATTGTTTATCTAAAATATTTGATTGTCTCTCTCTCCACGGTTAAAGGATAATGATAGTCCGCGCTCGTGTTCCCCCGTTTGTCCAAATTGTTTCGGCATAAATAAAACGTCAGTAAATAGTAAATAAAAGTATGTAATTATCCCGGGTCCCTTTGCTTTGTTCGAAAGTTTAATGGCGGCCATGTCTACCTGTCTGTCCATGATTATAAAGTACAGTGAAGCGAGTGTAAAGAAAAGAAAAAATAATAAGAGGAAAGTAGTAAAATAAAGTAAAGTAAATAACGAATAAAACAATGAATTGAATGAGGTACACGACAATACCTTTCAGATTGAATTATCTTTGTCCTGTCTGGTTAATTGACCATTTCAATTATAATGTGTACTATCGTATTAAAATGTAAATATTACCTTGTGTAATTTTACATTATAATACTGTATGTATTTTATTATATTTATACCGAATGCACCGAACTCAGTCCGTTCGGATATACTATTTTTTAGTATTTATACACACGAGCAGTAACACGGAGTGTCTCCGTTTTCTTCCGTTAAATTTTACGGGAAGACTATTTTGCGTTTGAATTATTTTTAGCCAACTCATTCGCTTTAAGAGTGATTTACTCAAACTTAGGGGAACAATTTCGCTTCTATGTGCCACACACGATTCGATTTCTCCCGTACGGCACAATGTATGTATTTTTATATACTTGAGCAAACTTCACGAAGAACTCATTTTTTTGTTCTTAAAAGGAGAACTAAATTTAATTTTCCCATTTAAAATTTAGCACAGATTTTGTGGGGGAACATCCGTTCAGCAAGCCTTGAGACAAACTGGTTCTCTTTTAATTTTAAGTTCGTTACACTTTTTTTATGTAGTAAGGAGGGGGGGCCAAAGGCGAACGCCCGCAAAAGTGACCCCTCCACAGAAAGAGAAAGCCAAAATCAACGTCTCCAAGGTTCAATCTTGCAATTTCTTTTATTTTAGAAATTTTGAAAAGATTGTGTAGTGTGTAAGATGCATGTATGTGTAGCGAGGAATAGAGGGAGAATTGTGTTTTTGAGGGCATGCTGGACTGCTCACAAGGTAGATGAGACACAAAAAAGATCAGTTAAGGAGGACAGTGACAGGAGAAATGGGAGTTGTAGCACTCCTTGTCTCCTGCCTAACGTCCCCCGTGGAGTACTTCCCTGGTTGATTGGTGTCTACAATCTCCTCATACCTGTTGTTTCTTAAAGAAATTTTTAAATTAAAATTTTAAATCTCTCGAGGATATTCCTCAGGCAAAACCAAAGGGTAAACAAAAACAACTTTGAGCAATCATTCACTCTTGAGGTATCAACATCCGTTCATTTTTTGATAACGCGAGTGTGATTTACACCCTTTCTAGGCTAACCTCTGTTAAAAAGTAATTTAATGTTCACAGAACATGAAATCGATCTGAAAATTACTTAATTCTTTCTTTCTACCATTTTTATTTCATTTTCATATTTACCCATACAAATTCGTATCGTTTTGCATAATCAATTTTGTCTCTTGGTTAATTTATAACCAGTCATTATGATAATTAACCTTATTACATTTTCACATACATAACAATATATATATATATATCATAACATTCATATATCAGTGCCATAAATTAACCAACATTTTATATTCTGTTAATTTACGGATATCTCTTCCTGAATCCGTTCTTTTGTTTTTCAGAGTAATTTTACTTTCGTGTTATTATTTGAAGAAATTGAAGAGAACTGTCAAACATTTGAAATTCGAAGATATGGACTGACGAAATAGGTAATTTTTAAAGTCAGATATAATGTTCCATAATGATTTCAAACAGAGGATCAGGTGCTCATTTATAATGAGAGCAAAAATATGAATTTATATATTACAATACAACCTTTTCTTTATTATATATATATTTATATGATGAATAAAACCACGAAGGGAAAAGAAACACAGAGTGGTGCTCAAGCGCTTTCGTGTGTTTCTTTTCCCTTCGTGGTTTTATTCATCATAAATATTTTTCACGTGTTACTTTCGGGAAATAATTTTCATATGTATGAGACAAAGGAAGATACGATACAAAGTTTCTTGAATTTTTTTTTTGCAGAAAAATAAGCCGGCCCAACTGATGACTAATTGAATTACA
Source organism: Bathynomus jamesi (assembly GCA_023014485.1). NCBI lineage: Eukaryota > Metazoa > Arthropoda > Malacostraca > Isopoda > Cirolanidae > Bathynomus > Bathynomus jamesi. The sequence continues at coordinate 202,573 of JAJOZX010003543.1, read as the reverse complement.
CAAAAAATATCTATATTCGACATTACAAAAAAAGTTATTACTTGCATTTTTAAAATAAAATTTTAGAAAAGAACTGAACGGATAAGAATGAAAAAACCTCCACTATTTTAGATTATAAATCTGAATTGGAACAAAGAAAACAGGAAAATACAGAAGAGAACAGCTCAATTTCCAAAGGCGGATCTAGGCATTTCAGTAAGGGGGGTTCAAATGGAAAAGGGCACCCCCTAAAATACAAAGAGCACAGTACTAAAAATTGCTTCTTAAAACAGACCATCAATGAGCGAGTATAAAATCATTTGTATTGTTTTATTAGATCAGTCTCATTCAAATATGATACAAAATAAAAATCTAATTTGAGTACAACAATTATCACAGAAAATTTTTCAAACAATTACAGATACCGGTATCTGGCCAATTAAAAGAACTATCCAGTCCCTTAGCCAGGACTTCCAAATTGGGGGGGGAGGTCGAAAATGTAGAAAGGCGGACGACCTAGTCACCGCGGACGGGGTTTAGAGTAGTTTTGAGAAGTTTGTGAAGTTTCAAAAGAAAATGCAAAAAAAATGCAAGTGTTTATTTACTAAAAATAAATCATGTTATATCGGGTGGCCCCAAATGAAAAAGTCCCAAGATTTAAAGTCTAATAACTTCCAAAATATACACTGTACAATCACAAATTTGAAATCTGTGTAAATTCAGTGTAATGACAAGCTGCCAGAAAATTTTCAGAATTCTATATGCAATATTTTTTTGAAAATGAAAGAAACAATAAAGAACGCTCAAATAAACAAATATCATGACACAAAAAATTTATAGTAGTAGTAGTTGGCAACTATTCTTATCGCGAAAGTTGGGGAAGAGTTAGGCTAAGGTAAGCTAGTTTCTCAGAAATGTCAAATAGTGTGCTTAGGCTACTGTTAACTTTCAGTAGTTTTCAACCCCTTTAATTATGTTTTTAAGCGAGGGTGACAAGGCGATAATTGAAAGATGTTTTATAGAGAAAGAATGGACTGGGACAAGAATTGTGAAGGAATTTCCTGGAACAAATTGGAATAAGAGATTGGTGAATAGATCAATAAAAAGCTTAACGAAACTGGGTCAACTGAAAGGAAATCTGGAAGTGGCAGACCTAAAAGAGTTTCCACACAAGAAAATACTGACTATGTCCAAACCGTTAGTGTGTCTCAAGAAGATCGACCGGGCTCACATTTGTCTCAGCGAAAAATTGTAAGAAATTTGAAGACAAGTCGCAGGTCTGTTCAAAGAATGCGGAGAGCTCTCGAACTCAAGGCATATAAAAGAATCCGGATCTCAAGACGTGACAGCAGTGTTAGACAAAAAAGGAAAACTCGCTGTAGAAAGTTGTTTCACAAATTTTCAGTGCGTGATGTTAAAAAAATTGTTTTCACAGATGTAAAGGATTTTACTATTGAAATTGCGCGAAACCACCAAAACGATGTTGTTTACGGTGTGCGTAAAAAAGATATTCCTCCGTCGAGGCTTTACCACCAGATATGTCGGTTTTAAAAAAAAATCATGGTTTTAGCTGGTGTATCATGGAACGGAAAGACAAATTTTCATTTCATTGATGAAAATAACAAAAAAGTTAACTCAGAAACTTATGTTAATCTTTTGGAAGAAAATCCTTTGCCAGATTGTCGGCGTCTGTATCCTGATAATTATTTCATATTCCAGCAAGAAGAAGCTACCGCTCATACGAGCAAGTACACCCAGGACTATCTCCAGCAGAATGTGGCCAATTTCATTGGGAAAAATTACTGGCCACCTCAGAAATCGGACTGCAATCTAATGGACTATTGCATATCGAACTCTCTCGCAGAAAAGGTTTATGAAGGCCAAATAAAAAAATTTACTGAGTTGCAATCAAAAGAAAAGATACTTAATTGTTCGGACAAAATAACTTTAACTGAAGTCAGAAAATGTATCATGTCGTGGAAGAAAAGGTTAATATCTGTTTGTGAGCAAGAGGGTGGGCATATTGACCATCTCTGTCAATAAATAAACTGTGAATAATAAATTTTTTGTTTCATGATATTTTTTTATTTGAGTGTACTTTATTGTTTCCTTCATTTTCGAAAAAGTACTGTATGTAGAATTCTGGAAATTTTATGGCAACTTGTCACTAGACTGAATTGATATGGATTTCAAATTTGTGATTGTATAGTATATATTTTGAGAGTTATTGTACTATAAATCTTGGGACGTTTTTTTTTTTGAACCACCCGATATATTAGATCACATCATAAGTTTTAACTGTGGTTACAGAAGTGGACCTTTCCTGTCAAGGTGGGTCGAACTGGTGGGGGTGGGGTGTCGTTCGACCCCCTTGCTACGGGCCTACTATCAGAATAAGATGAAGATAAAAATAGTGATATGGCTGCACCAGTACTTAGGGTACCTATGAAAACCACCGCAACTACAAATTTGGAAGTACAATGTATACAGATAAAGACTCAAAATAGAATTTGAATAAAATAAAATAACTATGATCTATTTACAAAAACAAAATTTGTTTTCAGAGGCATACACATCATTCAAATAGGGCAGTTGCACTTGAAAAAGGGGCACTTGCAAGAAATTGAGGGGGGGGGGTCCTGACGTCGCCAAGTCCCCCTAGATTCGCCCTTGATTCTTAAAAGATGTTAACTTTAAACATGATATCAGCAACCCTTAAAAGCGAACAGTGTACCATAAACTAATGAAACCATCACTATACACTGTCAAGTTTAATTAATGATCCACGCAGACCACTGATATTAAAAAGTATAATTGTCCTTATAGGAAGAGATTGTAGACACCAATCGACCAGAGAAGTACTCCGTGGTAAACGTTAGACAGAAGATAGGTTGTGCTGGGATTCCCGTTTCTCCTGTCACTGTCCTCCTTAGCTGATCTTTTTCCGTGTCTAATCTACCCTGTGAGTAGTCCAGCATGCTCTCAAACACACACTTCTCTCCCTATTCCTCACTACATACATATGCATCTTACACGCTACATAATCTTTTCAAAATTTAAAAAAAAAGTGGCATCAACTTCAAGAGCCTCGGAGTCCCTTGGGGAGGGGACCATAAATGTCCCCACTTCTGGCTCCCCCTCCCTCCCGATACAGGGAACGCAGACCCAGGCAGCGGTGCTGGATCCGCTACCCCCCCATTCGAGATGTTCTGGACCGCTGTCTGATTCACTTTTCATAAACTTCTGCAACATTCGTGGCCTTTTCTCAAATTTTCAATTTGTTGAACACCATCTCTCCTCCTCTAAACCTCATCTTTTCCTCACCGAAACTCAGGTGTCTGGGTCACTCTGGGACGACTGACAGCAACCCCTTTTCTGTACCGTCTTACTTTATACTCAATTTCACTCCAAAGGTGGATGTTGCGTATATGTACGCAATGACCTAACTTGTTCTCGTATTCCCGAACTCGAATCTTCCGAATTCTACACCCTCTGGCTACGGCTTACATGCCAATCTCAAACTAAATACATCTGCGCTGTTTACCTCATCTAATTCTACTGACTATCCAAAATTCTTTGACTACCTCACTTCTAAAGTGGAATACATTCTTTCCCGCTCTCCCTTTGTTGAAATCTCCATTTTAGGATATTTCAATGTTCACCACCAACTTTGGCTTTCCTCTCACTTCACTGACATCTTTGGTGAACTAGGTTACACCTTTTCTATCCTAAATGACCTTGAGCAGATTGTACAGCACCCTACTCGTATCTCCAGTCACCCCTCGGAGATAGACCCAACATTCTGGATTTATTTCTTACCTCTCATCCTCTTCTTACTCTGTGAAACTATTCTTTCCGTTGGGCTCCTCCGATCACAATCTTATATCTGTTTCCTCTCCTATTGCTCCAATTCGGCCTTTGGATCCTCCTAAGAGGAGGCGGCTTGGGCACTTCGGCCTCGCTGATTGGGAGGCCCTGAGTCAGTATTTCTGTGATTTCCCATAGAATGATTACTACTTCCGTGGCCGGGGCCATTCTGAGTGTGCAGAGCGCATCACAGAGGCGACTCTCTCAGGCATGGAGGCATACATTCCATATTCTATTCCTACTACGAATGCAAAAAAAACATGGTTTAACTTTACCTGTTCTAATGCTATTCACAGCAGAAAGAGGGCTTTCAGAAGGTACCGTCGCCATCCAACTCCTGACTCTCACTCAGCTGATATTTCTGACCGGAATTGTGCAAAATCTTCGACTCGCCAAAAATTCCTTCATCCGACAAATATGTAAAAATCTATCCAATTTTAATTCTTCTCGCTCTTTCTGGCATCTAGCTAAGAACCTCTTCAACAACTTTACTTCCTCTTCTTTCCCTCCTCTTTTCCATTCCGACGGCACAGTTGCCGTCTCTTCTCCTGACAAAGCTAAACTCTTAGCTCAAACTCTCGCTTACAAATCAACCTTGGACGATTCCGGTGCTGTTCCTCCATCTCCTCCCCACTCTGACTTTGTTTAAAATTAGAATCTCTTCTAAAGATGTTTTTTTGCCCTATCTGGGCTCAACTCTAGGAAGGCGTATGGTCCTGATGGTGTTCCTCCTGTTGCTCTTAAGAACTGTGCTTCTGTGCTGACACCCTGCCTAGGCAAACTCTTACGTCTTTGTCTCTCATCTGGTACTTTTCTTTCCTGCTGAAAGTTGGCTTTCATTCAGCCTGTCCCAAAGAAGGGTGACAGCTCTCAACCCTCCAACTATCGTCCAATTGCTTTGATTTTTTTTGCCTTCCCAAAGTTTTTGAGTCTATCCTCAACAGGAAGATTCTTAAACACCTCTCTTATCACAATATTCTTTCAGATCGTCAGTATCGATTCCGCAAGGGACGCTCTACTGGCGATCTTCTTGCATATCTCTCTGACTCTTGGTCATCCTTGGTCATTCATTCTTGGTAATTCACTCGTCAGCCAGACTCCTTACTGAGCGGACGCATTCCCTGGGCTCTCAGATATTGTTTCTACTTTTGGATATTGCCGATAAATTTACTTTTGGAAAGTTCTGAATTTTATATATTTGCGTTTATATTCACAGTGTTATAGTTAAGTAACTAAATATCTGTGGTTTTTAGCGATTTAGAAGTTTTCATAGCGTGCCGGCTTAATTTAACTTAAACTTGTGACGGTTATAAACGTTAACTAATTTAACTTGCGCGATGCCGTCGCAGAAAGCGTCGTATGCTAGGTGTGGGGTTAATCGGTGGTATACGGATTTTAAGGATTACAACGGCGGTCCTGTGGCGATTACCGAGAGATCGGTTTGTTTCTTTGGTGATTTAAGGGAAGAGATAGTTGATATAAAACGTAGTGTACGCGAGGTGATGGAAAGACTTGCAACGCTTGATGAGGGCTGGGGTAGGGTTACAGTTGAAGAAGGCCGAACCTATACTAACGTTAAAGACGCTAGTAATTTGAAGGGTGAGGTGAGGAACATAGTTTCTAGTATAGTAGCTTATCGGGAAGGTTAGACAGAGTTGAGGAAGGTGTTAAGGTTGGTCCGAGATTAGTAGACGGGGAGGGATTTAGAGAAGTTAAGGGTGGAGCTAGGCCACGTACGTTAGGTGATAGGAATCCCCCTCCTATCGAGGTTTCGAACCCTTTCTCCCAGTTGGATAGGGATGTGAACGAGGGAGAAACTATTTTAATTGGGGACTCTTCAGTGCGTCATATGGATAAGGAGTTCGTTGAACTGAATCCAACCAAGAGGAGGAGGGTCTGTCTACCAGGGGCCAGGTTTGAGTGAATTAAAGACGAAGTAGATAGGATTGATGGTGCCTCCCGTCACTCGATGTTGGTGACGATGGTAGGGTGCAACGACTCGTATAGGCCCAATACGAGAGTGCCTGACCTTTTAGAGAGATATAGGGGGTTAATTAGGTCCCTGAAGGCAAGGTGAGATAGGTCTTTAGTTTTAGGTATTACCCCTGCACGGTTTGGGTCTTAGGATTACGTCACAAACAATATTTTTGAATATAAACTAGAAGAAAGTTGTGCTGAGGAAAATGTACCCTTCGTAAAGCTGTGGTCAGAATTTAGTGATCCTAGCCTTTTTATAAAAGATCGGGAGCATTTCAATGAAATAGGGAATGCTAGGCTAGGTAGGTTAATCGATGAAAACGTTCCAAAGCTGTATAGGTCGAAGCCTTCTTTAAACGTTGTGGGTCCGGGAAACGCCGGCGCGACGTGAAAAATAGTTTAAAACGCCGATCCGCGGTAAAAATAATTTAAACGTCTTTTATTGTAATACGCGTAGTTTTAGAAATAAATTGAACTAATTTAAGGCGATAATTTATTTTGGGAACTACGATATAGTTGCTACGACCGAAACGTGGTTAAATACCGTGACTCGGGACTTGTTGGGGGAACTTGATATAGCGAGTTTTAAACTTTTTACTAATGATAGGTTACATAGGATTGGTGGCGGCGTTTTGCTGTACATTCGTAATTCCCTTAGGGCTATCGAGGTTAAGATAGATTTTCCGGCAGCAATTGAAGTTAGGGCGCGTCGTATTAGTTTTAATTTTGTTGTTTCTAGAGACCTCCCGTTCGACCCCTCGATACCGATACTAGATTTTACTCACTTCTTGGTAACTTTATTAATAACACTGGCCAACAAAATGAAACTTTTTTTCCTCATCACAAACATGATCACACTTTTCTTAATGCATTTTTCGCGCTGATTCCGAATCTGGTTTTATTTCTTTTCTAGCACGTATAGTTATATAGATACACTGGTTTTGATATTTTTAAGTTTTTGATATTGCTATAAGAAAATTTATGGATGTATAAATCACACTTAGGAATACTAAACAACAAATACATCATATACCTTATTCAATGTACTTATAAATAAAGAATATATACATTATTTTATTAAAAGCGCTGTGAGTGTGATTTCCTTTTGTAAATTTGGCCTGGATTGTCACGATACAGCATCCAACAATGGTCCGGCATCATGCTTTCATTCCAATATCCTTGGTAGCGCTTCTCCATCATCTGAATATCTTGATGGAAGCGCTCTCCTTGCTCGTCACTCACTGCACCAAGGTTTTCAGGAAAGAAATCTAAGTGGGAATGCAGGAAGTGAATTTTTAACGACATTCGACACTCCATTTCTTTGAAGGCATCAAGGAGGTTCTTGACTCCATCCTTATACGCAGGTGACTTGTTGCTTCCAAGAAAGTTTTCACATATCCATTTGAACGCCAGCCAAGCCTTCAATTCCAGTGGACTTAGGACTTTTTCAAATTCAGTGTCATTCAAAACCTCCCTTATTTGTGGCCCAACAAAAATTCCTTCCTTCAATTTTGCTGCAGTAACCTTCGGAAATTTCCTTGAAAGGTATTGGAACCCTTCAGAATTGACTTTACCCATTGCTTTAACAAAATTCTTCATTAAACCAAGTTTAATGTGAAGAGGTGGCAGATAGATCTTTTGGGGATCCACTAAAGGGACAGACTGGACATTGCTTATCCCTGGGACATATGTATACCTAAGTGGCCAGTCACTTTTGGTGTAATGTTCTATAGTGGCACGACTGTCCCACAGGCAAAGGAAACAACAAAATTTTGTGAATCCTGACTGCATACCCATAAGCATTCCTATAACTTTTAGATCTCCACAAACATTCCATTGATGAATGTCGTATTTGATTGCCTTAAGTAGTATATCCATATTGTCATATGTCTCTTTTAGATGGACGGAATTGGCAATGGGGATGGATGGCATTATATTACCATTATGCAAAAGAACTGCTTTCAGGCTTCTCTGCGACGAATCAATAAAGAGGCGTCACTCAGATGCCACACACGTCTGAGATATGGCTGTAAATAGTCCATTGATGTCATGGCAATAACAGAGAGGACCGTCTACTGAAAAGAATGCTGTTAATTCAAAATTCCGCTTTCGGTAGTAACTATTACGAACATTGTTCTCAAGTAAATTGTTCTCCTTTAGTCTTGAGGCGAGAAGCTCTGATTTCTCTTTAGACAGCGATAAGTCTCTAACAAGATCATTCAACTGTCCTTGGGTTAACCTTTTAGGCTCTAAATGTCTACCTTCAAAAGTGTACTCTGGTTCTGTAGATGGTCCGGAAACGCCAGTTGCACCTTCATCACTTTCCATGTCATCTATGATAGAATCTAGCCTATCACTTGGGGGAATTGGAATGGGCAATGTTTCATCATGTTTTACTGGTCTACGTGCTGAATCCAAGTTTGGATATACAATCTGGTGTTTGTTCTTGGCAGAAAACCCCATTAAGTTCACACTACAAAAATAACAGTCTTCATGATGATCTCTCGGCTCCCTCCATATCATGGGTATGGCAAATGGCATTGAAGCTTTCTTTTTGTTAAGCCAATCACGTAATCCATTTGAACAGCCAGAACAGATTTGATGTGGCGCCCATGGTTTATCTTGGTCACCTAGATGGCAACCAAAGTATAGCTTGTATATTTTCTTAATGTCGGTTGTAATACTTCGTCGCTGTGTTTTAGTTGTCAACTGGCCGCATACGAAACAGAACTTGTCGGGGTCATTCTTACATTGTCGAGGCATGTTGACTGACCTGAGCAAACTATAAATTCAAAAAAAATGTACACCAACTTGACACAACAAGTTCTTGGACTGGACTGATCTTTTGTCACATAAAGCACGGCGTTGTTGCCTGAATCACAATGCTGCTAGACGTAAAAGCTCACACCTGAAATACATAAGATGTATAATTAAGATAATTGAAATAAATAAGATGAATAAACTAAAAAAACACAATAAAATAAACACAATCAAATGTTGAAATATTAGTATTTTGCCTATTTAAAATGGTTAAATCTGTGTAGTTATATATATGCCTTCATCTTGAAAACTATACGTGCTAGAAAAAATCTGAATGCAGTTTTGGAATTAGCGTGAAAAATGCTATCCAGTCACCACAAATTTTACTCTGATGAAAAATCTTTGTTGACCAGTGTAATCGGGATAGTATAATTGTCGGAGACTTTAACTGCTCTGATGTTAATTACGAAACTTTTACTGGTAATGATGAGGGTTTGAGACTGAGTTCATGGAAGATAATTTTTTACGATAGATGGTTACCGAACCAACGCGCAGTGACATCTTAGACGTGGTGATGACGAACGACGATAATATAGTCGAAGGTTTAGAAGTAGGTGAGCGTTTGGGATGTAGTGATCATCAAATTATTAAGTTTAAGCTATTGATAGAAAACAGTAAGGATAGTAGCGTAATAGAAGTCCTCGATTTTCTTAGGGCTAATTTTGATAGTTTTGCTGACAGGATGAGAGTAGTGGACTGGGATAATTTATTTATGGGTAATGACGCAAATTTTCATTGGGAGGCGTTTAAAAAAAGTTTTTTGAATATCGAAAGGGAGTTTATTCCTCGTAGTGCCAAGCGCGCTAGAAATCATGGTAGGCCCAAGTGGTGGACTAGGGAAATAGGCGAGTTCGTAAACGAGCGTAACAGAGCGTATAGACTTAATAAGCGCAATGACACAGTAGCTAACTTTAATAGATATATCGAGCTTAGACGTCAGGTTAAAAGATCTGTTAGGAATGCTAAGCAGTAATTTAGAGATGCTTATAGCTGCGGATAGTAAACATAATCCAAAAAAGTTTTTTGACTACGTCAATAATCGTAAGCCGATAAAAGATAACATAGGCCCTCTAGTGAACTTTAACGGCGCTTTGGCTTCCGACGGTCAGGCGATGGCGGGTATTTTTAACAACTTTTTTGCGGCAGTTTTTACCGTAGAAGACGTAAATAATGTCCCCAACGTTGACGATATTGTTTCACTTAGCGAGATTATTTGAATATAACTGTTTACGAGGGTGAGATTGCGCATTATATCGATAAGCTAAAAGTTAGCAAGGCTCCAGGCCCTGACGCGCTTTATCCTAGACATTTGAAAGATTTGAAAAACGTTATAGTAGGCCCCTTAACAAAAATTTTGGTACTTTTAGGTTATCTCTCCCCCACCAATTTTGACAGAATATTTTCGTTAAAACTAACGAAAATATCACGACTCAGCATAACCAATTATAAAGGGCGACAGTTGATCTATTAGTAAATAGTAAATACTATTCCAGAAAAAACAATGTTATAATTAATAATAGATCAACTGTACGCCCTTGATAATTGGTTAAGTTTAGTCGTGATATTTTCGTTAGTTTTAACGAAAATATTCTGTCAAAATTGGTGGGGGAGAGATAACCTACAAGTACCCCATTGCTATTCGTAATCTATCATACATTAACGACATAGATGTAGGCTTGACCAGTAACGTGTCAAAATTCGCGGACGATACTAAAATAGGCGGTAAAGTTCTTAACGTGGACGATAGAAATAGGCTCCAAGACGATGTAAATAGGATTATGGAGTGGACGGATAAGTGGCAGATGCAATTTAACGTAGACAAATGTAAAGTTTTGCATATAGGTTCTCGTAACAATAATTACACGTACACGATGGAGAATAGACAGTTAGCGAGCATTGACGAGGAAGTAGATTTAGGCGTACGCGTATCTAAGGATTTAAAAATTAGGAACCAGTACCTGGAGTCTTGCGCAAAAGCTAATAAGATGTTAGGCTTCATAGCGCGTAATTTCGAATTTAAATCTAAAAATATTATATTGCTCCCTTTACAAGTCCCTCGTGAGGCCTCATTTAGAATATGCCGTTCAGTTTTGGTGCCCATATTTGCGCGAGGATATTGATAAGTTGGAAAGGGTTCAGCGTCGCGCCACGAAACTAATTCCGTCATTGCGCAACAAGCCTTACGAAGATAGGATTAAAGAGTTAGACTTGCATTCACTCGAAACTAGGAGATTAAGGGGGGAGCTTATTGAAGTTTTCAAAATCGTTAATAAAATCGATAACGTAAATTTTGACAAACTGTTCACTTTCGATAATAGCAATATTCGTAATAACGGGTTTAGTTTACAGTAAGTTGCATAGCAGACGTTTCATTACTAACATCGCTAAAAACTTTACGTTTAAAGTAATTGATAAATGGAATAATTTTCCCGCGTCCGTCGTGAACTCTACCAGCGTTAATATGTTTAAAAACCATTTAGATAGGCATTTTAAAAATATTAAAATAAAAATTAGCAACAAGAACTCTGGGGATAGTAGTCGAGGATGAGTCTGCTGACGATTAATGCCAGTTTGTGACATGCCAGCGTGTGATATGCCAGCAATAAAAAAAATTAGATTAACACGAACTTAGATGTAGCTCGTAGAGTAAACTAACCCACTTTTTGTTATACTCTTCCTACTTTTTTTTTCTTATCCTCTCTTTAGTTGCATGTCTGTAGTCTGCATGGTATGACAGTGTTGAGTAAAGACTGTGTTTGCATGGTTTGTAAGCGTTCTTATTTTACTTCTTTTCATCTTTCACCCCTTTCCTATTCTCTTCGACTATTTTTCCGACTTGTCGGCAGTGGCCGGCGGATGTTGATGGCGAGTTTTTCTCTCTCTTTTTCTGAATGAATGTTAACCTACCAATGATAGGTTTTGGTACTTATTTAACCTCTTATTTTCTTCTCTTAAACCCCCTATTCTCTTCTTTCTCTCTGGCTAACCTTAGAGTGGATCTTAGGGTCTTTGTTAGCCTTAGCTTCTGTAAATCTTCTGTAGATCCTCCTTTCGGGATTTTAGTAAAAGTTTTGCTATTGCGCTAGACATATCGAAAGCTTTTGAGAGAGTTTGGCACAAACCTTTAATTTCCAAACTGCCCTCTTTCGGTTTCTATCACTCTATCTGTGCCTTTATCTCTAATTTCCTTTCTGGCCGATCTATAGCAGCAGTTGTAGATGGCCACTGTTCTTTTCCTGAAGCTATTAACAGTGGTGTTCCTCAGAGTTCTGTCCTGTCACCCACTTTTTTCCTTTTATTTACCAATGGTCTTTTAATTCGCACTTCCTGTCCTATTCACTCCTATGCTGATGATTCCACTCTTCACTTCTCCACCCGCTTCCCATAGCGTCCCTCTCAACAGTTACTCCATTATTCGCGTAGGACCGCTATGGTACACCTGACCTCTGATCTTTCTGCCATATCTGGTTAGGGCAGAGAAAACTTTGTGGCTTTCAATGCCTCAAAATCTCGGTTCCTCAGTCTGTCTACTCATCACAATCTTCCACACGACTATCCCCTTGCCTTCAACAACACACAACTCAATCCTTCCCCTTCTCTTAACATTCTTGGCGTTTCCTTTTCTCGTGATCTTTATTGGAAAGATCACATATACTCCCTTTCTAAAACAGCTTTTAGTAAGAGGTTAGGTGTGCTGTACCGCCTTCGCGGTTTCTTCACCCCCCCCTACTCAGTTGCTGTCTCTGTACAGGGGTCTTGTTCGCTCCCTGTATGGAGTATGCTTCTCATGTGTTGGGTGGTTCAATCCACGCAGCCGTACTTGACCGGGTGGAATCAAAGGCTTTTCGTCTCATTTCCCTACCTCTTACTGATTGTCTTCAATCTCTCTCTCTTTGCCGCAATGTTGCCTCACTCTCTCTTTACTATCGCTATCATAACGGACATTGCTCTTATGATCTCTAACTGCATGCCTCCCCCTTTAAGGAGAGCACGCAGTACCAGACTTTCTACACTTTCTCATTCCTTTTCTGTCCATCTATCTAATGCAACGGTTAATCGGCATTTTCAGTCTTTCATCTACTCAACCGGTCAACTCTGGAACAATCTTCCTCGATCCATCTTTCCTCCTGTCTGTGACCTCCCATCTTTCAAACACAGTGCCTCGGCATCTCAAAAACCCCGGACCTTGATTTTGGCTCTCTTCTTCTTTTTATGGGAGGGACGCTTTTGCGGGCATTTTCCCTTAGCCTCTCCTTGCATAAAAAAAAAGTGATAATGGAACGATTTTTGGGTGGTGTGTATACAAGTTTCTTCCGACGAAAGGAAATTTTCTGAAAGCATAAAACAACAATGTTATGTACTACTTAACGTAATCGAAAGATAGATGTAATTCCTCTTCTATCGTCGAATCACAAATACATTTCATCTCAGAATTGAATGTCCAATACAAACGCAAACTAAAATATACGAACACCTCAAAAAGACTGGAAATGGCACCAAAAAACGATTTCGCAGATTAATTTTTGAATGGTGTTTCAAACATGAACGCTCAATATTATAACTGGAGATTACCTGAATCTTTATTAATAAAGACTTCTGTATCCCAAATTAAGCGGGTAATACGACAAAATGGCCACCTTTTAAATATGTTTAGTTAGAATATGATGTTCACAAATATCGGGACCATTTTAGATTGTTACGCTGAAACATCATGAGGTTTTTAAGTGCAAATACAGTATAGAAATTTTCACTTAAAAAATTATTTAATGAAATCCTAATGTAGAGCAAAACTATAAATATCGAATTTGTTAAACGCTTTCAAAACTCAAAATGACGAATACGTTACGGGAAGGATCTTAGGAAGTGTGTTTCGAATTCGGCAACAGTTAAAAAATTTGCATATATATTTATATTTGCATATATGATGTGCGTAACTGAAGATATTGTAGTTAAGAAAAAGGTCCTATAAAAAATTGTAATATAAAAATATAATTTCAGGAAATTCGGTTAGATATGTTACATCTGATTATGACCAATTCTAAAACAAGCATGAAAACGTGCTTATAGGTACTGTATTTAAATCAGATTCTCAGTTTTATAATATGTCATACTATGCATATTATAATTTATAGATTATACTATGCGTATACTCTGCATACTATAATTTATAGATTATATTTATATGGACGAATCCATATAGTTTACATTATGTTGTTTCAGTATGTTAAAAACGTTACTCCTAAGTTACACAATTAAGAGGAAGAAAAACAAACAAAAAGTTATAGATTTTTACGGAACGAATAACAGATAACAGTCTTATTGTTTTGAATAACACAAAGTTACGGAGCGAAATAGCGGAAAAGATTTTTATTTTTATAAAAAGCTGAAAAAATGACGCTAATATTACACACTGAATTCACTGGTGCATAAAAGTTACGATTAAATGTTTAACTGATGTGCAACTTACAGTATATGTAAATTCTTAAGAGTGTACGTTTTCTGTTATGTATATAAATAGAACACTAAATAAATGAAAATAATATTATTATTATTATTATTATTATTATTATTATTATTATTTCTTTTTCTGTTTATCCTATAATGTATTACACAATATGCAGTACCGTTTCTTTCCACAAATTCAAAAGAAATTCATTGCACATAAAAAAACATCTAGAAAATAAAGAAAAAAAATAGAAAAACCAAGCGAAATTTTTTAACTGAGAGAGAGAAAGTAAAAACAGTTTTCAGATATGAATTCCTTAAAACGAGATTCATGGAAAAAAAATCATAAGAGAAAAAGGTAAATGTTAAAAAATAAAAAAGTAAGTATTTTTCCAGTTTAATTCGTGGATTTTTTTTATTTACTTCAAAGAAATTAAATATATGTTTATAATGAAGAATTTGAATATTTTTCTTCATTATATATATATATAAAGTCATCGATGCATTCATAGTTTAAGTGGACGTATGAATAAAGAATTAAACATCTTTTACACAGAGCACCATTCCGCCCACAGGCCCATTTCACGGTACGAGCAGCTCGCAACAGCATTGCCAAGGAAATAGGGGGTCAAAGCACGGTAATTGTAGGTTATCTCCCCCCCCACCACCACCAATTTTGACAGAATATTTTCGTTAAAACTAACGAAAATATCACGACTTAACCTAACCAATTATCAAGGGCGTACAGTTGATCTATTAGTAAATAGTAAATACTATTCCAGGAACAAACAACGTTATAATTAATAATAGATCAACTGTACACCCTTGATAATTGGTTAGGTGAAGTCGTAATATTTTCGTTAGTTTTAACGAAAATATTCTGTCAAAATTGGTCGGGGGAAGATAACCAACAAGTACCCAAAGCACTGACGAGGCTTTTGTACATTCATCAGCGCTAAAAGCAATGCTCTGTGTTAGTTTAGTCCAAAGAACGTCTATATCCGTATTCAATTGATTGCAGTTTTCGTTAGTTTGTTTTGTAGATACCCCTAGTTATTATCACTCCTGCTGCATGATTCTTCAGGAGTAAGATGCACCGCAAGTTTGTGTTTCCTCCCCAAGGTAGCACGAATTCATCTGTATTAATCACAGTACACTCGTACTACCTTAGGCTTGCTCTACACAAACTGGACCAAAAATCACAAGTATCCACAATCGCAAATCGTCCATATACAGGCCTGTATTTTGTTTAGAATAACTTTTTTTATGTATAGCTGTAAACTCAACGTGGAAAAAATTGTATTTGTAAACTCAAATTGAATAGAATTTGAAGAAGACTACGTCGTGCAGTAGAATAACCTAAAAAAAAACTAAACCCAGAAAAAATTCGGAAAATTTTTTAATACCTTACATTTTTCTTTTTTGCAGTTATGATTTCAACATTTCTCCAGTGTACCTCTTTATAATTCAGTGTACTCTTTCCGTCCTTATTCCTGCAAGTATCATTAAGTTTTTCACCACTCTTGTATTATTATTATTATTATTATCCTTACTATCATTACTACCATTATTATTATTAGTAATACTATTATTAATATTAATACAGTTATTATTCTTTCTTATACTATCATAAACATTACTCTTGTATTATTATTATCTTTACTATCATTACTATCATTATTATTATTAGTAATACTATTATTAATATTAATACAGTTATTATTCTTTCTTATACTATCATAAACATTACTCTTGTATTATTATTATCTTTACTATCATTACTATCATTATTATTATTAGTAATACTATTATTAATATTAATACAGTTATTATTCTTTCTTATAGTATCATAAACATTATTATTATTATTATTATTATTATTATTATCCTTACTATCATTATCACCATTATTATTAGTAGTAATACTATTATTAATAGTTATTATTCTTTTATTATTATTTCTAGAAAGAATACCCTTGCTGTTCTCACTTAAGTTCGCTTTCAACTGTTTGATTTTTATTTTCTTCGACTGTTTTAATTTTGCCTATTGTCTATTTCCGACACTTTAGCATTCCATTATCTATCCACCAAAAGTATATTCGTGATTTTCCACGCTCGTATTTCCCTTCACTCTCGCACTTCCGTATCTCATTATATAATTATTTAATGTGCCCGAAACTGTACTTTGTATATGTAGTTTAATACAATTGTTCGCCTATCTGTTTTTAATTGTCCCCTGATTTTGTATTCCTTCATTATGTTTATTCTGTGAAATTTTTTTTTTGCAGTATATCGACGAAGAATATCCTAAACGTTTGTATTGTCATAAAATATCAGTATTTTTATAATGTTTACACTCCTGTATGGTTCCCATATTTTTTTTGTACATATCTCTTTATATACTGTAGTGGTTAACGTCGCTGACTACGAATCCATCGGCCCTGGGATCGAGACCCGGTGACTGTAGGCGGCGCGCAGCAAAACCATGCTGTTCATCCTTCCACACAATAAAAATTTGGTTGGTTGATAAATAGGTACCCTGGGTAGCTTAAGTGGTTAAGACGCTGGGCTGCTGGTGGGGCGTGGTTCGGATTCCACGTTAAACTGTAGGTCTAAGGTGGAGTGACAAGCTTGACCTTCGTCAGAATGAACAATTCGGGCGGAAGCAAAACCGAGGTACTCATATACAGACAAATATGCAACACATACATTCGTACGATACAGGCATGACTTAAATATCCAAATTATTAATTAATTCACTTGTTTTTATATATAGTGGGTCGGCCAAAAATTGAAAAGTCCTCTAGAAAAAAACTTAACCTGAGATAAGTAGTATTGAGAATGCCAAACAAGATGTGGGTGGATGCCACTCTCAGTTTTGGGTTTGAAGGTCCCATACAAGGTTACAAAAGTCAAATTCTGAAAAATTCCGAATTTTTGCATTTCAGTGGTGGCTCTATGTAACGACGTGTTTAAAGGTGTATCATTAGCACATAAAGCATATTTTTGTGATTTTATGGATAATAATTGAATGTAACTATGACTCTGGATGTCTTTAGTTCCATTAAAACTACATTTAGCATGCTGGGTGAGGTGCGCATGTGCCTACTACTACCACAGTACAAGTAATAGCATACTTTCACATGTTGAATATTTTCAATGCACTGGCTGACCAGACACTGGTTTGGTATATGCAATTAAAAGAGTGCAGACAGTGCCAGCTGGTAAAATAATAATAATAATACTGCTAAAGGATAGGTATGTTTCGAATTGTTTCAATATATATGTGGCTACTACATACTGCCATTCCCACTTGTCTTTACAGACAGGGAGCTCATCAGCAATGGACCCTGTAGCTGTCATCAAGCGCAAGAGGAAACGTCAGGATGTCAGTGAGGATTGTTGCTTCTTTTGCCAAAGCAGCGCTGGTGACCTGCGCACAGCATCAGCAGGAGGAAAAGCAAGAACTATGACTGTGGGCGATGAGAAAAAGAACCTGGGAAATACCTACTATCTTGATGTTTTACAAAAACTGGAAAGTCATTCCAAGGATGATTTCAATGTATTGGAACTCAAGTTGAAGCAGTTTGACGTCTTCAGAGTTCACGTGAGTGAAGCAGGAGATACAGATGCCGCCACTAACATCCCACTTGTTTCACTGGCAACTAAAGACACTGCACCCACAGATGTTGTGGAGAACCTGCTGACAGCTCAGGATTGAGGAAAGCAGCATGTAATCGGCTTCATGAAGGAAAGACTGATTGAACAGATAGTAGGCTCCCATGAAACGATGAAGAAACGTCGGTCGAAAACCTTCGCTGATGTGTACAAAGCTACAGTTTTCACCAAGCAGAACATGCCATCAAAGCTGACAGAAAACTACTACAGCGGCTCCTGAATGCCGCGACCGCAGGTCGCATGGTGGAGATGGTCAACGTCTTGAAGCATGAACTGACTGTCTCCAGTCCCATTTAGTCTGGCGAAGGCAGGAGGAGAGATGAATTCGACATCGAAGTCTGAGCTGATGAACATCCTGATGGCTCAGCAGATCATACGCTCAGAGGTTTCAACCTCTGATCTGAAGACCTGTGTGATGATAGATGGCCATGCACTCATCCAAGCTCTTCGCAAGCCTGGCGGCTGTTGGACATTCGACGACTATGCTGAAGTGTTCTTCAAGGCCGTGACGAGTTATTTCAATGAACAAACAACAAGAGTTGATGTCATCTCTGATCGGTACGCCGGGAAAGGATCGATCAAAGCAGTTACCAGGACAAAGCGTGCAAGCAAGAAGAAACCGATTCGGAAAGTCATTGATGGCCCACAAGTTCCACTGCCTGAAGTGTGGAAAAACTTCATGGCCCTGGATACAAACAAGGCTGACCTAGCCTTGTTTCTGTCCAACGTCATCACTGAGAGGGGCAGAGATCTTCAAGAAAGATGTCAGCTGGTGACGGGGTGGCTTCTCTGAAGCCACTGAAGTGCGGTCAACCAGGCGACATGACGTTCCACTGCATAGCAACCATGAAGAGACGGACGCCAGGTTCATCCTTCATTCATGTGATGCAGCGTCCCAGGACTATGAACGAATACTGGTAGTGTGCAGAGATACTGATGTAATGTTGCTACTGATTCACTTCGTTTGCACCAAGGTCGCTGAAGTGTGGATGCTGTGCGGAACGGCCAAGAACCGAAAATGCTGCACCGTGCACGATGTATTCAAGAGTTTGTCGCCCCCAGTCAGGGACAACCTGGTCAGCTTCCACGCTTTGACCGGGTGTGACACAGTCTCGTCCTTCAGTGGTCATGGAAAAAAGTGTTGGAAGGTGTTTAGTGACCACCCTCTCCTGCTGTACGCCATTGGTCGAGATGGGGATATCGCAGATGTTGAGAAGTTTGTGTGTCATTTGTATGGCACCCCGGAACAACACACAGTTGATGACGCCAGAGTTCACCTTTTTGGGAAGGCCAAGAAGACTCTGGAAATACTCCCACCGACAAAGGATGCCCTGGAGCTCCACGCCAAGCGGGCAAACTATCAGGCCAAAATATGGCTCCAGGCTGACAAAGAGCACGTAGATGTTGAAGATCCGGTGGACACTTCAGCCTGGAAGTTGGAAGATGGGAGCCTCCTACCAGTGTGGACAAGACTTCCTCCAATCCGTGAAGCCTGCCTGGAGCTTGTTGCTTGTGGCTGCAAGAAAAAGTGCAAGACAGCTAGATGCAACTGCTTCAGGAAAAGGATGAAGTGTACGACAGCTTGTGGTTGTGACGACAGCGGTTGCTGTAACCCAGCTGGACAGTAGATCTATGTCTCTTCCTGGCTGAAATCGAGAGAAGCTGGAATGTGCTGTAAGGAACTAATAACTGTTCTTAAGTGATTGCAATCCATACAATTGTGACTGTCAGTGCAGCATTTCGGTGCTGTTCAAGAAACGTGAACTTGTAGATGTTACTAGTGTGTAAACTGTATAGTTATGAGGCTATATTTACTGCTTTGTGATTTAGTTGTGATAATTCTGTTACTGTGAGTACTTAATTCATACCATGAAACTTATTAGGCACTAATCATGTTAAAATAAATTGTTTTGACAAACAGACTTGCTCAATGTTTATTTTCGCCAATTAAAATAAAAAATCACAAATTTTTAGCACAATTTCGGTCGTGATTAACTTGAATTTGACCGTGAGTTGGTAATTCGGATGAATTAAGCGTGTCATCATATAGGGTGTCCGTAAATGATTACCCTGATTAAAGCATGCTATAACTTTTAAATAAACACTCTTATTCAAACACAGTTTTAATCATAAGTAGATAAACATACAAAGTTTTGATACATAGTAAATTAACTTAATAAGCTTCCACATGTGCACCCCTAGTGGCACGTAAAATGTCTAAACGGTATTCACACTCACGCCACACATTTTCCAACATTTACCTTGTAGGCGTGTAACTTTAAACGTTTGTGTAACACCTTGTGCACCGTAGACTTCGGTATCTTTAATGGGCATGAAGCTTTTCTCACCGATTTCCTTGGTGACCGTGTGAAAGCAGTTTGAATGTTTTCCACCGTCCCATCGGAAACTGATGGTCTACCACTGCTCTTTCCCTTTTCCTCGTTTTCAGTTTCCAAGAATTTTTTCATCCACGACTTAATTAACTTCACATCAGGTGGATTCTTTCCACACTTTGTTCTGAACCTTCGCTGAACACTGACAGGAGATTTTGTTTCTGCAAGCCACACAACACATTGCGCCTTCCTGTCACAGACGCCATCTTAACTGAACACTACTACAGCGCTCCTAGCGGCGAATGCGATAGACGAAACACACCAGCACATAAACTCTATGCGTGTACGAGATCACCTGTAAAAAGAAAACGGATGTAAGATTCGTCATTAAAACATGAAAACATACTGTTTTCAGGGTAAACATTTATGGACACCCTGTACTTCTTTATCACTAAATGTGGCAAAATGAAACATTTGGTCAAACCAATTGGCTCGAATATTTTTTTTACATTAAAATTAGAAAATATAATTTTTTGCACAGTTTGACCTCGAAAATGACTTTCAAAGCCAAAAGCGAGAGTGGCATCCACCTGCATTTTATTCCTCACCCACGGGTACATTGATTTAGTATGGGTGCCAGCTATTAACAAAAAACGCCGTTCGAAGTCGATTTTTTAATTTTGGCCGGTCCGCTAGTCTAAAACATTTTCTTTATATCTGTTGTTATTTCCTTTTTTAATTTTAATTGTGATGGGTAAATTTGTCTCGCAAATTCTTGGAAGTTAGGTATATATTTGTCGTAGAGATATCATCTATATATCGTCCATTGCTGTTAAATATTCGGCTATCGCTGGGACGCCTCAACCGCCCCACCATAAACAGGAACGTATTGTACGACAGATATAAATCCGCTATATACGGACTGCTGTTTGTTACCCATTACAATTCCTTTCTCTCGTTTGAAGTTAATATTATTTATTGTAATGTAGACGTTGTTCAAAACATATTCTATGACTCCTATAAATTCGTTTATATATTGCAAAAATTTAAGAGTCCCTGTAACTTGGACTGGAGTACATTTCACTTATTTTCATCTTACTAGTATTTGTGACGGTCGAAGAGCTTTGTTGCTTATGGCCAGCCAAACCACCACTGGCCATATTTGGATGAGACTTAGGGGATAGGGATAACTGAGGCAGGGGAAGAACATAGGCTATGTGGCGTCGGCATCTGAGGTCATCTGAGGCCGCTGGAGCCTCTGTATTCCGGATTGGTTGAAAGATAGTGACATCATAGACACGGCATAAAATGGGTGGAGCTCTAGTGTGTGCTTTTAACGCGATGCATTTACGATTCAGCAAATAAAATTTGAATTTTTCAAAATGTTTGTCTGTCTGTCTGTCTGTTTGTATGTCTGTCTGTCACCCTAAAACACGAAACGGCTCCTCGAGAGAGAAAATTATTAGGTAAAAGTTGCTTAAAATTAATCGAAACCCATGGGAAAATTATTGAATGCCCGGTTAATTGAATAGTACAGCGGGATATTTTTGCTACCCCTACGAAGGGCGGGTTCTCTGCAAGCGTTCAACTTCCATGATTATACTGAAATCAATTTTTGATTTGAATAATCACAAAAACGTTATGGAATTTACTATCTACCTCAAATACTAAATATATATAAACTATCGAAAATATTAAAATTAAATTTTAAAGTTATTTAAATATTTTTTTCACTTGTTAGTACGTTTATATCAAATTTGCCACCTCCCGAAGTATACAAAATCTGCACTCATTTTTTCGACGATCCATCAGATGGTTGATTGACGCTTTCACTGAGTTCAGTTTGTCCAGAAAATGGCTAATCAAACTTGTACTAAACACCTAACCTAGCGTACGTCTAACTGGGTATGAATACGCCTAACCCAGGCAAAAGAAATTTTATGTATATGTACTTGTATAATATAATAATATATGAATAATATGTTCAACACTCGTCGATCATATGGAAAAACAGGGATCTATATATACCCATTTCGTCGGCGGGACATTCTATCGACACGACTAACGTAACCTACCCTAATAGGGTGTGTCAATTTGGGAGGTGAAAATTAATTTTTGCCAATTCCTTCACTGAGGGGTTTTAAAAATATGTTTTTGGATGTGAAGAATTCAAATCTGCTATTATTTTTGTGATTGCTCAACACTTAGCTTGGTAAATCTACGTTTGATTAAAAAGCACATAAATTGCTCTCGGAAAACAACATTTACTAATTTTAGCTTCTCAAAATGTCGGGTAGTGCTATAAAAATTTTAGTTTCTCTGCATAAAACATATCCTAGTAATCATAAAACATATCCTTGTAATCATAAAACAACATTAGAAAGTAATGACATCAGTAAAAAAAAATATTTAAACAAGTTTCATCAAGTCTGCTTTGATTCGTTATTGGACATCAGCCGCCGACTTGCTTCTTGGCCTCTGATATAGCCCTCACGTTTCTCATGTGTATATACCCTGCCTGCTGCCTCTGTGACTTGTTTCACACACCTCTCTATTGACTGAGCATGACAGGGCCACTGTGGAACTTGCATAGGCTTGTCAAAGAACTTCTTTACTTCCGCTGTAGTCAGTTTACATGTCAAAGGAGGTTCAAATACCCCGTCAGACCAGTCTGTCAGCTCCAACACGGAAGAAGCACTGGGGTTGATGGAAGGTGTCTTCCTGGGACGTACAGAAAGATCTCCAAGTGTGTCATCATCTCCACCCCTCATGTCAACAATCTTTTGGACACCAGCTCTCCTCTCCTCACTCATCTGAGCACAAGAGTGTCTGGATTATCATTTCGCTGAATGCATACCATGCTGAGCTCTTGATGGTTGGCAAAACAGCATCCACTACAGCCTTCTTTTGCAGCCTAACTAGCCGCAGCTGAAACAAGATGTGGCGTGGGCCTTCCACCCAAGAGTGTTTTACTTTGATGTTGAACCAACAGGGGTAGTACACACCAACAATGTATTCCACTATCAGTCTTAAGTTGTTGAGGGTTTTGCCTTTAAGGCCATGTTTTGAAACCCATATGCGACAAAGCCTGTTTGCTGTTGTCAACCACCTTGAATGGCTCACTGGACCAATTTCAAGAAGGGCCAGACCTGTGGGAAGTTCTCCTGTCCTTATGGCCTGTGTGATCCTATACCCGTACGCTTGATCAGTAGAGAGATCCTTTACGACATTGTCACTCAGTGAAGTAAGAGGCTCTCCAATTGAGAGTTTGGTGAATGAAGGATCAATTTCAAGTTCGGTTGCAGTGTCTAGCATCTTGCCAATGTTACCTGTCCACTTGTTGTTAGACAAGGTCTTCCATCCAGTGCTGTGATCAAGTGTCGCAGGGGTAACTCGTTAGTGTGGAGGGCACAAACCAACCAGATCAGCTTACGGCAAAGCTTGACCTCTACCCAATGCATGGAACCACCCTCCCAGCCAGTGTTAACATTTGTAGAATCACCTCCAATGGCCTGCAGGCTTTTATCAATACCCTTCTCCTTCATGAAATCTACAAGATTATCAGCAATAACTTCAGCAGGTTTTTTTCTCGTTGAGCCTTTCTCAGGAGTAAAGTGGTAGAGATATCTTCCACCTGGCTCACTGCACACAGAATAATGCTCTTCTTTGATGATGCTGGGGAACTGACGATCTGAATTGTCTGTTTTCAGCATAACTTTAGTTGTATCTTGACGGCCGTCAAAGAAGATGCAGTCAATTTCACCCTTCTTACAAAGATCATCAAATTCCTGATCCAGGGATCTCATAACTTTTTCTTGGGCCCTCTTGACTTTATTGTGATCAACTACAAGTCTCTTGTCTTCTTCAGTGATCAAGCCAGCATCCATAAAGGCAGCAGTGGTGATGGCAGCTGTGGCACGCAGGCCAACACCATATCTGATGCTATGCATAGCAACATTAGGTATTTCTAATGTGTTGTACTCTGGCTTTTTATTGGAAGTTGAAGACGTGCTTGGTATTTCTAATGTCACTTCATAACTTCCATCCTTTCCATCTTGAGCATCAGCTATTTGTTCTTCATTTTCATCATCAGAGAAAATTATTTCATTTGATGGCATTGAAACATCCTGCTTACTTGTCTGCTTATATTCAGCAAGCCTTCTTCTTTCGTCTTCTTGCCGCTTCTGCTTTTTGACTTGTCTGTTGTGCTCAGGTTGATCTGGCAAGCCAATCTGATGTGGTCCAATAGAACCAGACTTGTCTCTCTGACCTTTAATAAAGGCAAGTTCCTTCACAGGGATCTTCATCTCCCTAGGGCATGTACAGTTAATGTGAGTTTCGTTTTTGCAACCAGCATCTGCAAGGCAGCCAAATTCAGAGCAGAGAACAATTTTACACTTGCAACTGAGGATGTCAAAAAGCTTGTCAAGTTTTGCAATGAAAGCCTCTTTGACATGTAGCTTTCCTCTCCCAAGAGATATGTTTTTGGCCTGCTCCCAGCTCTCTTGGATCTTGTTTAAGATTGTGACTCGTGAATTTACAACGGGGGCTACAAAAGAACTGTTTGCTCGTTCCCACTTTTCAAGCACTTTAGGGTAAATGTCCTTTGCAAGACTGGCTGCTGGGTAGTTTCTCACATCCTCACCACTTTGTTCTCTTAGCAGTAGCCCATATTTCAGAACGTCTCGCAGAGTTGGGAGTTCAGAGGGCAACAACTCTCCACCAGTTCCAATTAGGTTGCTCATATGTGTGAATGTCCCCAGTCTTGTCCTCCTTTTAGAAGCCATTGTAGGTCAATTCCCACTGGTTAGGATGGTAGCACTGACGGACAAGTAATCTTCAGCACACTGATGAATATGTTTCAACCTGTGAAATAAGCAAAAACAGCAGTGCATTATATATACAGCATATATAATTATTAATATAATAATTATTATATAATTCCACAAAAAAGTCAAAAAGTCACTATTTTTATGTAGCTTCTTACCAAGCAAAACTAAATTATATTAAATTAACAAAAATATCTTTAGAATTCCTAAGTCATGCTGCAACTTTTTAGCACCCCTCATATTTGGAATTTGAAAGTTGAAAAATTCGACACACCCTACTACCCTAAGCTTAACATAACATAACTTAATTTAACCCTAAAACCCCTAAATTATGTTAGCCCTGTATAATAGCACAGTATAGATTAAAATCTCGTTTCCACTTTTCTTACACTTTGGCAGGGCCGTAAAGGTTATAAAGGTTTTAATAGCAACCGTGATTGCCCAGTACCAACCAATCACGGATCTTCTTAGTCTTCGTAATTGTGTACTCTAATATAAAATTTGAAATTAAAAAAAATTCATATACAGTACTGTATACAGCATAGCGTGTTGTATATATATATATATATATATATACAGGGTGGGCCGTAAGTTTCCATACATAGGAAAAATTAAACGTTTGTTTTTATGTTTCAGATACCCTAAGAATATGCGTTTGACGTAAGATCTTGTTTACTAATGAAGCAAATTTTTACGTCAATGGAGAGGTTAATCGGCAAAACATACGTTTTGGAGTAATGCTAACCCTAACTGGCTGAGTCCGACGAAGATGCAAGGTGCCGGTAAAGTGATGGTGTGGGCCGGGATATGGGGTGACAGAATTATTGGACCAATTTTTGTCAGTGGAAATCTTAATGCCGAAAGGTATCTTAACATGTTGCAAGAAGAGATTTTCCCATCCCTGCTAAACGAGGAAGGTAACTTCCCAGTTTACTTCCAGCAAGATGGAGCTCCACCTCATTATGGTCTTCACGTGCGTCGGTATTTGGATCAGCAGTTTCCGGATGCTTGGATTGGTCGGCGTGGTCCTGTGGAGTGGCCTCCCAGATCCCCAGATCTCACCCCCCTTGATTTCTATCTTTGGGGCACTTGAAGGCCATGGTGTATCAGGAAAAGATACGAGACATAAATCATCTAAAGGAACGTATCACCAACGCCATTACAAGCATAACGTCAACTGTGCTAATGCGTGTTCATCAACAGTGGGGAACACGTATTGAAATGTGTTTTCAAAACAATGGCAACCATGTAGAGCATATTATATAAATAAAAATGGTTGTCCATAAAAAAATGTTTATTTTTCCTATGTATGGAAACTTACGGCCCACCCTGTATATATATATATGATAGAAACGACATAAGTATTAAGGAACGTTTCTGCACACGAGGAGGAGAGATAACGAAATAATGAAAAATGAGGCGTTCCTTAATACTTATGTCGTTTCTATTCATTTATATACTGCGCGGTCATTGCAGTTATTTGTTGCATATATATATATATATATATATAATATATACAGGGTTGACAAAAGTAAATAACCATCAATGAAAGCTCATCAATAGAATGTCGGCTTTACATAATGCAAAGGAGAAAGCAACACGAGTCAAAGATACTGATTCATTAAATCTGTTATTATGTATTGACTTTTAGCAAATCAATCTATGAAAAGCAAAAACTATGAAAAAAAAACTGAAGGTGTCTATTTACTTTTGTCAACCCTCTGTAATATAAGAGTATATACCGGGTGGGCCAAAAAACTATTGCCCCAACTTTTTTAAAAATATTGTGGCTCACCTTGTATATTGATCTTACTGCTGAGGCCGTATGTTGTACCCATACTTTTACTCTTTCAAACGCTGGCTTTGAATCTAGATTCAACGCCCCAGGAGTAGAGGTACAGGCTCACAACTGGAGGGAAGTATCAGAATATGGTGCTCAATTGAAAGGCGGTCAAAGTCAGCAACTGATACTTTCAGATGAAAGTCAGTTTCTCCATAAATAATTAATTTTCCTAATTTTTACACAAAATAATTAATTTCCTTTTACATTTCAGACCATCATTCTGCTATAGTTGGTGAACAAGTTATAACATAATGAAATACTCTTTGGAAGATGAAGCATTGATATTGAACCTGCGTAAGGTGAAACACTGGGGTGCAAAACGAATGAAGAAAGAGTTTCCAAATAAACGATAGACGATACCTGGACTTCAATATCTCAAAATAAATCGATATCACAGGGTCGACCAAATGAAAAGAAGGCAGTGAAAGCCAAAAACATCACGTACTGAGGGAAATATTGACACGGTTTCATCCATGATATACAGTCAAGAAGAACGGCCCAACACCCACATCCGTTAGAGAAATTTTAAAAACTACTGGTATTTCTTGCTCTAGTGTTCGCCGTATAGTAAAAGATGATCTGGGTCTTAAATTTTTTAAAAGAGTCGAAGTTCACAAACTCTCTTCATCAAATAAGCAAGCAAGAGTTGAAAAATGTCGTGCTCTGTTAGATCGATTCCCAGACAGAGAAGTGTTGAAAATATGGTTCAGCGACGAGAAGACCTTTACGGTTGCTTCAACAATAAACACACAAAATGACCGAGTTTATGGAAGACAGGACAAAAATCTATCAGTCTAGATCGACTTTGCAGGTAACGTCCGCATTTTTCTCAAAAAGTCATGGTTTCCATCTTTATTTCAAAGTTAGGGAAGTCAGAGATTGTTTTTGTTGATCAAAATGTCAAAATCACTGCTGCTTATTACCAAGAAAAAATCCTTGATGCGGTTGCAAGCGTGCATTGATAATGGACGAGGGCACATTCCGCATAATCTTGGACTCAGTTAGGTAACTGTATAGAAGCAGTTTTTCTACCCGTGTCTGTATAACAGCCAATTGCAAAATAATGGTTACAGTTAGCAAAAGTCCAACTTCACCACGACATAGACCATGAAATTCTATACAGGACACACGTATTGATTGTACAAATAACATTTGATTAAGGTAAAATTATATTGTTCAAAATCAGGGTAATAGTTTTTTGGCCCACCCTGTATATGTTACAGGTAATCTGTGTAACTAGGGATTTCATTAAATCCCTAAAGTGTTCAGGGATTTCATTCTTCTTCTTCTTTCTCTTCGCCCGTTCCCGCCTCTATGCGGGGTCGGCGTTTCTGACCAGCCTCCTCCACACAGCCCGGTCCTGGGCTTCTTCCTCCGACAAACCCTTCTCCCTCAAATCGTCCCCTTCTCCATCCACCTTCGCTTCGGTCTGCCTCTCTTTCTCCTGCCATGCACCTCCATATTCATCGTTCTCTTACCCACATAATCTTCGTCCCCTCTCATCACATGTCCATACCATTTCAGTCTACTTTCTTGTATCTTCCTCGAGATTTCTCCAACCTTTGTTGTGCCCCTTATCCTTTCATTCCTTACTCTATCCAACCTTGTCACTCCGCACATCCATCTCAGCATTCTCATCTCCGTTACATCTAGTCTTTTCTCATGATCTTTCTTTATAGCCCAAGACTCAGCCCCATACATCATAGCCGGTCTTACCACAGTCTTATACACTTTTCCCTTAATCCTTGCGCCTATTCTTCGGTCACACAACACCCCTGAAACTTTCTTCCAATTTTTCCAACCAGATTGCACTCTGTGTGTTATTTCTGTGTCCAGCTCACCGTCCTCAGCCACTGTCGATCCCAA
Organism: Bathynomus jamesi; assembly: GCA_023014485.1. Lineage (NCBI taxonomy): Eukaryota > Metazoa > Arthropoda > Malacostraca > Isopoda > Cirolanidae > Bathynomus > Bathynomus jamesi. The sequence goes on along the minus strand of JAJOZX010003543.1, from coordinate 173,936 downwards.
GTACGTAAACTTACTTACTCTCTTTAACCTCGCTCCCTCTAAACTAATTTTCTGAGTCTTGATTTTCGTAGAACTTCAGGTACTCCGTTTTCTTTCTGCTGATTTTCAACCCTCTGTCTTCAAAAGCCCTCCTCCATTCCTCCAATTTTCTTTCTACTACTTCTCTCCTGTTGCTGCACAGAACAATATCGTCTGCAAAGAGCATACACCAAGGGGATTGATCTTTTATCCCCTGGGCCAACACATCCATAATCAAAACAAAAAGGTACGGGCTCAAAGAAGATCCCTGATGTAGACCAACCCTCACGGGGAACCATTCCGTTACACCTACACTACTCCTAACCTGGGTCCTTGCTCCTTCATACATACTTTGCACCAACCTAACGTACTTCTCCGGCACACCTTTCTCTCTCATACACCTCCAAACCTCCTGGCGTGGCACTCTATCATATGCTTTCTCTAGGTCGATGAAAACCATGTGCAGTCCCTTTTGTCGCTCCCGGTGTTTCTCCATCAACTGCCTCAGTGCAAAAATCGCATCAGTTGTTCCCCTACCTGGCATAAAACCCAACTGCTCTTCCCCCACGGTTGTCTCTTCTCTTAACATTTTCTCTATAATCCTTTCCCAAACCTTCATCGTGTGTGACATAAGCTTTATTCCCCTATAATTTCCACAATCCTGGATGTCCCCCTTCTCTTTGTAGATAGGTACGAGTGTACTATCCCCCCACTCCTCCGGCATTTCCTCTTGTTCATATATCTTCTGCATCAGATCCCACAATAGATCTATGCCCTCATCTCCCAAACAATTCCACGCCTCCACTGGTATTCCATCCGGTCCCAATGCCTTCCCCTTCTTCATTCCTTTCAACGCCACCTTCACCTCCTCCCTACTCACTCCTGAAGTTAACCCTTGATTTGGGACACCATCTTCAAAAATAACCCTTGGGTTTTCCTCATTTAACAGATGTTCAAAATAACTCTTCCATCTATCCATGATTTTATCCTGATCCTTTAAGACCACTCCCTGCCCATCCTTTACCTGTTTAATTTGAGTAAAATCTTTACTCGCCTTATCCCTAGCCTTCGCTATTCTAAGGATCTTTCTCTCTCCCGCCGGTGTCTCCAACTCTTTATATACTTCATCCATCGCCTGCGCCTTGGCTCTTGCCACTCCCTTCTTCGCCTCCTTTTTCGCCTGACTATAGCTTCCTCTATCCTCTTGTCTACCAGATGTGTCCCACTTCTTTTAGATCTTTCTTCCTTTAATCACATCCTGAACCTCTTCATTCCACCACCACGTCTCTTTATCTTCAGGGGGTCTTCTACCTGATGTTTGTCCAGTACTTCCTCACAAACTCTCAATATCACACGGCTGTTCTCCTCCACACCATTCTGTACACTCTCCAACGACCTACTTCTTCCAAAACCTTCCTCCTCAAATTTCCTTTTCTGGTCTTCTTTCTTCAGTCCCCACCACTTTATCCTAGGTGTCACCTGTTCTTGCCTTCTTTCCTACCATCTTAAACGACCAATCCATCACCAGGATTCTATGTTGCGCCGCCACGCTTTCCCCGTTTATAGACTTGCGTTCTTAACTTCTTCCAAATGGGATCTCCTGCACATTAGAAAGTCTATCTGGCTTTCTCTTCCCCCGCTCCTATAGGTCACAAACTGGTTATCTTTTTTCTGGAAGAAGGTGTTGACTATCGCTAGATCAAACGCGATCGCGAAATCCACCACCCTTTCCCCTTCATTTCTCTCTCCCACGCCCAACCACCATGCACCCTCTCAATCACCTCTCTACTTCTTCCCACATGGCCATTCAGGTCTCCACCCAAGATCACTTTTTCCCCTGTGGTATCGCACCAAGTTCTTGATCCAACTGATTTAAAACACTTGCCTTTTCTACACCTTCACAGCAGCTGGGGGCATACGCACTCACGATGTTCACCGTCATCTCGTCAAGGCCCAGCTTAACACTCATAACTCTATCGCTCCTTCTACTCACACTCAACAGCTATCCTTCAGCACTTCTGACAGCACTATACCAACACCGTTTCTACCCTGTTCATTCGTTCACTATAAAGCAACTATATCCCCCTCCCAGCTCCCTTGCTTTATTTCCTCTCCACCCTCTCCTGCACACAACAATACTTCCCACACACCGTCTCTCCATCAAATCCGCCACCTCCCTTCCTCTCCCAAGTCATAGAGCCTACATTCAAGGGATTTCATTAAATCCCTAAAATGTTCAGGGATTTCATTAAATCCCTAAAATGTTCAGGGATTTCATTAAATCCCTAAAATGTTCAGGGATTTAAACATTAAATCCCTAAACTGTTCAGGGATTTTATGTAAGGTAAATTCGTGATATTTTCGTTAAAACATCACGACTTAACCTTACATGAAATCTCTGAACATTTTAGGGATTACATGAAATCCCTAGTTACACAGCTTCCCTGTAACATATATATAGGACATTACTCATGAATAACACTTATTAGAACAACTTTTTTGAAAAAGCTCTGCTTCCATCCTCAGGAAATTACAAAAAATTAAAAGTAGATATTCAAATTAATTAATAGATGAAATCAATTAAAATTTAAAAATTTAAAAAATAAAAACAAACCAAAAACTCCGTTACCTGCACCAGACTACAAATTACCTGTGATGAACACATCCCAGACTGAAGTTTCGAAAAGGAGTTGAAGATGAAGTCTTTCACCTAACTCAGGGGAGTAGCTATAAAGGCTATGTCTTTCGGGGAAGTTTCCGACCGAAACTCGAAGTTTAGAAAAGGAATAGAAGTTTATAATTTGTTTGGTTACTGTCGTTTGAAGTTAGTTGGTTTGAAGAAATTTAACTTTGTAGCGGAATCGCACTCGTTCAAATTTAGTCCGTTTTTAACTATACTATATAGAGAGATTCCACAATACTGTACTAAGATCATTAACATCCTGGGCAGCATCCCATAATATACAACACTGAAGCAAATGTCACATGGAATAATGCCGTTAATTTTAAAGAATGATAACACTGGGCAACACGTATTTTATTGAATGATATCTGACACTTGATTCTAGGTAATTTGGGTGCGCTGAATACGAATTTCAACTCGGTTTGGCTCTATCAGGTCCTGATTCTTGTCGACAGCCTATGTGCCATTTTCCAGATTTTTCAAATTAGGACTAAAAAATTAAGTCATGTGTTAAATTTTTTTTTCAAGTTTCATGAATACAAGCAGTTCAAACTACAGTAAAATTACATTATAACGATAGAAATGACTTAAAATAAAAAAACAAACAGATATGAAGCTTTCACTGTGGCAAAAATTTTCTTTTGTAAGACTTTCTAGCGTATTTGCTTGTTGATGGCAGGTCTTTTCAAGCACCAGCAGTAATCAGCCATCATGTGGGAATCCCAGCGGCCTTGGTACCGTTCCTCCATAATTTTGATATCTTGGTGGAATCTCTCCCCTTGTTCGTCACTTACATCACCTAAATTACTTGGAAATTGGTCAAGATGGCTATTCAAAAAATGCATTTTTATGCTCATATTGCAACCTAACTCTTTGTAGTCCCTTAAAAGTTTTTTTACGATTTCTTCGTAGTTATCTGCCCTATAATTGCCTAAAAAGTTTTCTATCAAGTCCACGAATGAGAACCAGCCATTTTTTTCGCGTTCATTCATGACATTAGGAAAATTGCTGTCTTTAATCATTGTTCTTATTTGTGGACCGTCGAAAATTCCCGCCTTGATTTTTTCATAACTTAAACTTGGAAATTTTGAAGTTATGTATTTGAAACACTCGCCGTTCGTATCTAAAGCTTTTACATATTGTTTAATGAGGCCTAGTTTTATATGCAGAGGAGGAAATATGATTTTATCTCTGCTCACTAAAGGTGGATTAATTACGTTTTTTTCTCCGACAGTAAGTGATGTTCGTGCTGGCCAGATTTGTTTGAAATAATGTTCTTCCTTGGCTCTGCTGTCCCATAAGCAAAGGAAGCAGGGATATTTAGTATACCCTCCTTGTTGTCCTAGCAGAAAATTAACCATTTTTAAGTCAACACATATGATCCACTCGTGCTCCCTATATTTGATAAGATTTAAAACCTTTTCTATATGTTCATACTTTTCTTTTAATTTTGTTGAGTGCCCAATCGGTATCGAGCCGTATAGATTGCCATTATGCAACAACACACACTTAAGACTTCTTTTCGAACTGTCTAAAAACAAGCGCCAATCATTTGCATCGTAAGACTCAACCCCCATCTTCTTTAACAAACCAACTATGTCGCAGCAATATACTAAACTATCCTCTGTTCTAAACTATTTAACAAGTTCTTCTTCTCTTTTTCTGTAAAATAAAATGTATGTGTTTGAAGTAAGCAAGTTTTTCTCTCTAAGTCTTGTCAACTCGGCCTGGTTAAACTTTTGCGGATCGTTTTGACTTTCAAATACGCTGGGGTCAAAATCGGTGTCTGACTCCTCAGAGTGCATAACAATATTTTCAGGAACATCTTCAACTAATTCTTGAGTTGGCAGACCCTTAAATTTTGGAATGGGGATCTCATTTGAATGTAGCACAGGTCGTATCGCGGTGTCGAAATTTGGGTACTCGATACAATGTTTATTTTTCTTAGTGAAGCCCGAAGTCTTGACAAAGCAAAGGTAGCAATCGGTCTCGTGGTTAGTAGGCTCTCGCCACACCTGATATAGAAAAAAAATTGTAAAGCGTTAACAAAAGCGACGAGAGACTTGTTTTTATGAATTTTATCAAAAGTTATCACCCAAACATTTAACATTTCTGTGTGTTTCAACCTTATGCAATATTTGAGATTCTTATAAACATTTTCTGTAAATTTTTGTTTATGTACCTAAGTTACAATTACATTTAGGTAAGTTACAGTATACTAGTGATTAAATTACGTAGTTTTATGAAATCATAAACTTACCATCGGAACTCCAAAAGGTATTTTTGAATCCGAACCCTTCATCCAATGTCGCAGTCTTTCAATGCATATAGTGCAGGCTTTATGTGGAGCCCACGATTTATCTTGGTCCCCCAGTTTTATGCCAAAATAAGCTAAGTAAGCTCTTTTTACGAAGTCAGTTATATTTGCTCGTTGATGTGGAAGTGTAAAATTTCCACATATATAACAGAAGGAATCAGGGTTGTTTTTGCATTTGAACTTTCTAGTGCTTGATGACATATTGCTTGAATGTTCTGCCAATTTGTAAAGGTATTTAAAGCCCTTAATTCATATAAATTTAAGAAAATCTGAAATATAAACACAAAAATTAGTTTAAATAGGTACTTATTATGAAATAGGTACTTACAATCTATGAAATTAAACTAGAAACACGGATGAGTAGGTACAATATAAATTACGTCTAATTAAATCAACTATATTAAATCACGATGACAAAATTACTCACTAAATCATATGCCAATTCAAAATTATGTTAATGCCCAAACTTAATTAACTAACTCAACTGACTGACTGACTGACTGACTGATTGAATTGACTGATTAACTCTGGAAACGAGTCGCTTTTATATATTTTAGTTGTCCCTCTAGAATACTCTACAGAGAACAGGAACGCTCGAGAAAATTTTAGAATTCTATGATATTTTTAGCTTAATTTACTAATATTAAAATGGGTTAAAAATGACAAAATTAAAAATATTTTTAGGGTGTTACATATAAAAATATACATAATACAACAATACCATAACAATAGGTACAAATACCTAGATAAAAACCTAGTTGCATAATGTGTAACTGCAAAAAGACAGCGAGTATTGAGAAAAAAACCTTTTTAGGAATACGACGAAAGAGGAGGGGTGTTGAGCAAAACCAGGACCTGATAGAGCAAAACCGAGTAAAAATTCGTGCTCAGCGCACCCAAATTACTTAGAAGTAACTGTCAAATCTAATTCAATAGACAAAAATTTGAAATTTGTTCCCCAGTGTAATATTTCAAAATCATTGCTGGAGGCAAATTTTCTTTTCCTTTTCCGAACTTCAGTCTTTGAAATGGCTGTAGTTTTTTTTTTTTTTTTTTTTTTTTTATGCAACTGATTCATCAAGTCTGTAGCTTGTATGGTTTCGTATATGATAAAATTAAACTAAAACTTCGGAAGCTATGTTTTATTTTTATAACCTCCATCGGGAACAATAGGTTCAAAACATTGAAAGAGATGATATTATTCATTAAAAATACAAATACAAATACAACGAAAACTTTTGCATTTTAACTTTTTTTTAAATTTTCCTCAGATTCTTTGATGTTTTACATTAAATGTCAGAGTGAAACTCATTTTTGTATATGTTAAGTTTTTCCAAACGAACAAGTAAACTTTTCGGAACTATTCTATGTATAGTACAAAAGATAAAGACGAATATAAGTGAAATATTTCTCTGTACGAATACTTATAAGCGCCACTGAAGAAGGGTAGAAATAGTAGCAGTTTGCTCCATATCGGCGAGTTCCATTCCTCATCATGTAGAAATAATTTTTGGGGTGACTGTAATATTGTTGTAATGTTGTAATATTTATTTCTGTCAACTATGGTACTTTCATTAATTCAATTATTGTACAGTACATCATACTTACGATATTACATTAATTTAGTACTTTAAATTACACTTTTGTAACGTTTGTAGTTTACATTCTTTTTTAATATTTGGGTAACTATTTTATTTTGTAAAGCATGTGCGTAACGGTAATGATGGGTTTGTTTAACCTCCTTCGCAACATCTAAGGTTATATGACGGAGGGGACCTACAGCTTTACGTGAGATCCTAACCACGGGTCGCTACATAATCTGGACGCAGAGGACTGTCTCCCATCCACCTACTATCCGATACAATGTCGTTTAACTTCGATGATCAACGAGAAGCGGTGTTACGACATTGGCTACGGCGTAGCCCACGTGAGTAACAGCTACGAAAGAAAAACATCCTGGGCAGCCACGGTGTGGTATAAATCATACGGTATTGTAACGAATGAAAGAATACCAAAATACAGTGAGAGAGGTTATATAGTGTTAAATAATCAGGGCATGCTGAGGAGAAAGGTAAAAGGAAGTCAGATAAAGAATTTCAAGATAAAAGCGGAAAATATAGTAGAGAAAGAGCACCAGAGGAGTCTTTCCCCAATCGAAGCTGTTCTGAGCAGATGTGTGTTAGTGAACTCAATGATGACACTGCAGCAGAACACAACCCTGACCCAAAAGCCATTTCTACAAAATGCAAAAATTGTCTAGTTTGCTGCTGCGAAGTTTTACTCCGATATAATCTTTATAGTAAGGCATATAAAATCTCTGTTTCTGGCATACAAACTTATTTTGGTTCTTTCATACAACCGAGTTGAACGTATAAAAGTCGTTTACCAAACTAAAACTTATTAAATCTTCACTCAGAAATGCTCTGTCACATGACTAATGAACAATGAAAGAGATATCCTGAAGACCATTGAAAATGACACCATTATGACTGTGTGTCAGCGATAAAAGCGTAAACGAAAGAAATTTATAAGAATGTAGAGCCATTCATGTTATTTACGTGTATAAATTTAAATTTATTATTTTAAAAACTAAAATTGTATTTTTAAATTGTTTTTACATCCAGTTTGTTTATCGGGTTAGGTCTTCTAATGAAGGAAATAGGGCCGACCATACTGATTTTTCCCAAGGCCGTTTTATTGTCTCAGTCCAGCGTGGATGAGGTAAGTGTTGTCATCAGTATATAATTCATCATTTCAATAAAAGAAGCGAGTAGTTCAATATTTGAAAGATGTAAAGGACATTTTCATGTAAAAAGTTAGGAAATTAAATACAGTAAGTATATTTATGATGATGATGAGGGGGTTGTTTAACTTCTTTCGCAACATCTAAGGTTATATGACGGAGGGAACCTACAGCTTTATATGGGATCCGAACCATGGGTCGCTACATAATCTGGACTATTCTCCAGACTCAATTTCGCTTAACTTCGCTGATTGACGAGAAGCGGCCAAGAGGTAGCCGAAATACATTTATGAAGGAAAGTGAGAACACTTGAAATGACAATACAACTGGATGGGTCTCATAACCAGGATTAGTTAGTCTTTGGAACCAAATTTTTTTTCGCTGTAGTCCATCTACCAGTCAGTCTGAAAATGAAACTGAACAATCTACTCTGAATTACGAGACACGATTAACCATTTGTCTCGTTCCGCTGCTCAACATTTATAGTTTATCTACTAATTAACCTGAGAATAAAACTATATAGTAACTCAACTTTCGCTAACGCCCTTAGCTCAGTGGATAACATTGTTTCCCGATAAGCGAAGTGAAGACAGGGAGGTTCGAGAGTTCGACTCCCAATGCTGCTGGTAATAATAACACTAGGCAACAAAGATTTTGTTACAGAAGACCAAATAGGTGCTCCTAGCTAATTTCGGTATGCTGATTTCAAATCTATAATTAGATTTTTTCTATCACGTCTAGATTTTGTGTAAAATGCAAATCACCTTTAGTAAAATTTTCTACCAAGTCCAGATTTTGGTTTTAATCGGCTTAATGCCAGTAATATGAAACTTGCTTTTCAAGGTTAAAGCAATTTTTTTTCCCAACTATATACAAATTCGAACAATTTTGATAAATAAAATTTATCCCGAGTTGGCAACACTGAGTCAAGAGCATTGTAACGGGCAACGGCCCAACGGTCAGTCGCTACGTGACAGTCAAGCAGAACGGTTGTTGAAGCTCTCTGCTGATGAGCAAGTGACAGGTTGTGGTGACTTGTGTGTTTTTATAGCATTTGTTTTGTACTACGGTGTGTATTTCTTTTTATTTTGCACATCGTAATAATTACTTTCTACGTTTTTTCAGATATTGTATGGTAATTCAAAATGGCATCAAATAGACGTGCTTGTGTAAATCACCCAGACAACTTCTGCTTTGTCTGTGGACAATATACACCTAAGCCACAACGTAGAAACATAACAACAAAGATTAAACTTGCCTACAAGTGTTATTTTGACTGTAAGTTAGGAGACCAACAGAGGGACTGGGCACCACATATTTGCTGTGCACAGTGCAATGCAATGTTAATAGCTTGGATGAATGGTAAAAGAAAAGCTATGCCGTTCTCAGTCCCCATGGTTTGGCGTGAGCCGAAAAATCACTTCAATGATTGTTATTTTTGTTTGACAAAGATTGCTGGTTTCACAAAGAAAAACAAATCAAAGATCACGTACCCAAACTGCGAATCAGCAATGAAACCAGTACCACATGATGAAACAAATCCACCACCAGTTCCACCAGCAACGATAACAGACAGCAATTCATCTGAAGATTCTGCTAGTGATATAGAAACAGGGAAAGATGGCATATATGTTCCAGATGCAAATATTTCCCCACATTTGTTAAGTCAAGCGGAGTTAAATGACTTAGTGCGCGATTTGGAATTACCAAAAGAAAAGGCAGAGTTGCTTGGTTCAAGACTTCAAGAATTTAATCTTCTCCAACCAAACACCAAAGTTTCCCATTTCCGCCATCGCCATTTGCAGTTTTCATCATTTTACTTACAGGAAGAAAACGTTTGTTTCTGCCACGATATCAGTGGTCTGATGCAAGGGATTGGCTGTCGCTATGATCCAAAAGAATGGAGACTGTTCATTGACTCTAGTAAAGCTAGCCTTAAAGCTGTATTACTGCACAACGGCAATGAAAAACCTTCAATACCTGTAGCACATGCCACTGGCCTTAATGAGACTTATGAATCGATGAAACTGCTGCTAAGACTCATCAAATATAAGGACCACACATGGAATATTTGTGGCGACCTTAAAGTTGTATCATTACTTCTTGGGTTACAGTTGGGCTACACAAAGCATATGTGCTTTTTGTGTCTATGGAACAGCAGAGATGACAAGAACCACTACAAAAAACATGATTGGCCATCTAGAACTGAACATGTTGTTGGTAAATACAATGTGAAAAACCCAGCACTTATTGACCCTCAGAAAGTACATCTTCCACTACTTCACATTAAACTTGGCCTTATGAAAAATTTCGTGAAGGGTATGGATCATCAAGGTAGTGGTTTCCAATATTTAAAGGATAAATTCAAAGGAATATTGACAGATGCTAAGCTAGAAGCTGGAGTTTTCACTGGACCACAGATCCGCAGTGTCATCCACGACTCATCGTTTCCATCTAACCTAAATGAGAATGAACTAGGAGCATGGACATCTTTCGTTGAAGTTGTCAAAAATTTTCTTGGAAACCACAAAGCTGAAAACCACCGTAAACTCGTAGAAAACATGCTTAAATCTTATGAAATAATGGGATGCAGAATGTCTTTGAAAATTCATTTTTTACATTCTCATCTTGACTTCTTCCCGCCCAACCTTGGGGCTGTAAGTGACGAGCATGGTGAGCGCTTCCACCAACAGATCTCAGTTATGGAAAACAGATACCAAGGTAATTTCAACCCAAATATGATGGGAGATTATTGTTGGTTCCTGCAGAAGGAGAGCTCGTCATCCTACAAGCGACAAAGGAAGAGGACACACCAAAGTTTCACTTAAGAACAGGAATTTGCCTTTCAGTAGTAACAACAAAATACTAACGCGCTTTGGGTGGATGGTTGGGCGCAGGGGTGGTAACTCCGCCAGCGGAATTCCGCTGTCTGTCTTAAGCCAGAATAAAGGAGGAAAGACATCCCTGTTCACTAATTATTTAAGTATGCTTACATAAAACGTGGCACGGAAAAGTAGCTTAGACGGCTTTCGTAATAGAAGCGGGTGAGAAAAAAAATGAAAAATAGGGGTTTTCGGTTACACAAAATCTGGACGTGATAGAGAAATTTTGATATCAGATCTGAAATCAGCATCAGCGCTTTAGTAGGAATCAGTAGTTCACGTGTCTGTAACAAAAAAAAAGTTGAAATTTGTTGCCTAGTGTAATCCAGGAGTAGCGCAATGGGCCGCAATAGTTAGAATGAGCACTGTGCCAATTTCTGGCCCTCCTTATTAATTCTTATTACTAACTCCACTTTCACAGGAAACACGCGCTTAACCATATGACCCGTTTCACTGCTCAGAATTTATTGTCATCTAGTAATTAATCTTTTAAAAAAATAGTAAACTGATTTAAACACGAAACGAACAATTAGGCATTCAACATGTTAAAAAATTAAATCTTACAGTGAGTTTATTTTTGCATCGTCAACCTACAGATTCGTCAGACGACTAACTGTAAATCTGACCTTCAGTTTTTAACGGTCAGTTACAATTATTCTCGTAAAATGACTCACACTATATATATATACACACACACACACACACACACCGGTATGTATATATATATATATATATATATATATGGAATTAATTTCACAATTAAACACGTGAAATGAACGAATGATGCAAACCCACAAGGAAAAAGAAAAATAATTCCAAGGTCTTTCGTGTATTCAGAAGTACACTTCGTCAGGGAATGAAGGGAGAAGGCGAGATATGTATATAGTTTGGTCATCTCGCCTTCTCCCTTCATTCCCTTACGAGGTGTACTTTTGAATACACGAAAGGCCTTGGAATCATTTTTGTTTTTCTTTGTGGGTTTGCATTATATATATGTATATATATGTGTGTGTGTGTGTGTATGTGTGTTTGTGTGCTATATACATTTTTTCCTACCTGTTATTATTTCTATTACCGTATTACCCTAATCTTCGCATCATGATCAATACTTTAAATCAATACTCAGTATTGTAAATGAAATTATTGAATCTGAAAACGTAGACATCTCCGACTATATCTCAGCAGACTTCTTAAACAAGAATACAACAATGGCAACTTGTCTTTCCTAAACTTAAACATTCGCAGTTTCCCAACCCACTTTGACGAATTCACAGCTAACCTAAAATTATTATAACATAAATTCAAGTGCATTAAATTAAGTGAAACCTGGTTAAATGAAAATAATAAGATCTTGTTTTACATTCCAGGGTACACAAGCTACCATGTATGTAGAACTAACAACAGGGGAGGAGGTGTAAGTATATTTGTAAACTCAAACTACAAGAGTAAAAGTATCGAAGAACTGACAAGCATAAACAACTTGCAATTGAAATGTTTATTCATAACACCCAGTATTCAGTTTTAGGTATTTACCGACCACCAACTGGTAACGTACAAACTTTTATTACAAATATCGATATAATTAAAAAAGCAAAAGCAGATCATCACTGTTCAAAAATTGATGAACAAAAATCCAATCCAAAGAGGCTATGGAACACTCTAAAAGAGTTAATTAACACAAAGAAAGTTAAAACAAATCCCTTGTCCTCCCTCACACAAGGCGGAAATTCTTACACCGACCCCAAAGACAGCCAATTTATTAAAAAACTTCGTTGCAAATATCGGCTCCAATACTGTAGCCTTGATCCCAATTACACACACTCACTATCGACAATACATGCCAAAACCAAATCCAAACTCATTTTTCTTTGATCCACTCCTACCATACTATCTCTCTCTAGCAATAAAAAATCTACAAATATAGAGACTGACATCAATAAGATCCCGGTAAAAATATACAAATTAATATCCGATGAAATTGCAATACCACTCAGTAAGCTAATGAATGAATCAGTAACCTTAAGTATACTCCCTGACAGTCTGCATTTAAGCCGGGAAACCCAAACACCACATCCAATTATCGCCCCATTTCCATAATGCCAACTCCAAATAAAATATTTTAAAAAATCGTGTACAATAAACTTACTAAATTCTTAATTAAATACGATATTTTAACTAAAACACAATTTGGGTTTAGAGGTGGATATAGAACGGAGATGGTCATAAACACGCCATTAGAAAATGCCATTAGAAAATGAAATCTTAATGGATAAACTTCACATATCCGGAATAAGAGGAAATACCCTCGATTGGTTTAAATCATATCTGTCAAATCGTCATCAGTATATCAGATTAAAAGATAATTTATCCGACAAGACGATGCTAACTCGTGGATCCCACAAGGATCTATTCTTGGACCATTGCTATTTCTAAGTTACGTCAACGATTTTCATCTCTCAACCACACTAAATTGCATACAATACGCTCACTTACTTCTTCCCATCATAACTCAGACTTTCTGATTAATGAAATGAACAGGCAATTAGAAAATGTGTATAAATGGATGTGTGCTAATAAAATTTTATTGAACCGGACTCAATCATCTTATATGATTATTCCCACAAAACATATAAATACAAACTGTCAAATAAAAATCGGGAATACTATTCTTGCAAGGATGAATGAGGTTAAGGTATTTGGCATTAATTTAGACGAAAAACTAAATTTCAAAAGTCATGTACAACATATCAAATCAAGAATATCAAGAGTTCTCTTCATATTATTTAAACTAAAAAAGACCCTTCTTCAAAACATATTTCTTACCCTATGTTATTCTTTCATTCATCCACTTTTATTATATTGCATTACAACATGGGGTAGCTCAAAGAAATATATAAAACATCATTTGGAAGTAATTCATCAAAAATGTTCGCGAACTCTCTCGAATAATGACAACAGACAGAGTCACACTTCCCCAATGTTTAAAAAGCTAAATATTTTAAAATTAAATGACTCCTACAAATTCAATGTTGCTATCAATATGTTCAAAGTTATCAATAAAATTCAACATACATCACCCATTGAAAGAGCAATCACCCCCCATGAAATACACCATCGTTATAACACCAGACTGCCCAGGGATTTTATACACAATAGAACTATACAATAGAAGCTGCAGGAAATACACTCTTTCAAAGGAGCAGATGTATGGAATACAATTCCCATGTATATCAGGCAGGCTTCATCACTAAGTGTATTTTGCAAATCATTAAGAAAAAACACTTCATTAGTTCCTACCAATGTGTACGTTTAGTACTATCATTTTTACCATTGTAATAAAGTTCTTATTTTATAATCAACTATTTAAAGTATGTTAATTTCATTAAGTACTTTCAATTTGGCAATTTATTCTTTTTATATTTTTTAAGCAGCATTATTTTTCACTAAACATACAGGGTGTCCCGTAAGTCTGGACCCATAGGGAAAAATAATAAAATTACAAAATAGTCAAAAATTTATTTATTTTATTATATATTATATATTTTTTATTATTATTTTATTTTTTTTATTATGATCTTACTCCGCTGGAGTTTTATTTGTGGGGCCACTTGAAAGCCAAAGTGTACGAGGTCAAACTTCAGAACATTTTCCACCTTAAAGCACGCATTGTGGAGGCGTGTCAAGAAATTTCTGCGACTGTGATTCAGAAAGTGCTGTCGCAGTGGAGATTGCGTCTTCAACTATGTGTGCGACACAACGGCGGACACTTTGAACAGATTATGTAATAAATTTTTGGACTATTTTGTAATTTTATTATTTTCCCTATGGGTCCAGACTTACGGGACACCCTGTACAATAAATCATTTAATTTAATATTATGTGAATATTTCGTGAACCTTATATTGTACTGTATTTATTATTATTGTAACTATTATTATTATTATTATTATTATTATTATTATTATTAGTTATCGCTATTACTACGGGTATTACTTGCAACTTTCACTATTTTTATGTAATAAATAAACTAAATGTCATTAATTTTGCGTTAAGAGACTTCACGTTTCCAACGGCATATTCAAATTAGACAGTGAATACAAATATAAACACTTGTATTCTTTTCTGTTTTTTAATTTCAAATTTTGAATTGTGAATTTTGAAAATGGATGAGTGTTCTGACCTAGTTCTATGCTTTCGACTGAAATGCATGCACGAGTTTCTGGCAAAAGTGTACAGCGTCAACAAAAAATATAAAAATTCAAGTCTTTTGTTTAATATTGCATGCGTTCTCTCTCTCTTTCTCTCTCTTTCTCTCTCTTTCTCTCTCTTTCACAGTCATACATACTGTAGATAAATCCATACACAGCTGCGTATGCATACGTATACAAATGAATAAATAATCAAAGCTGATATGTAAAGAGTTAATCATCTCGAGACACGAGAGAGAGAGAGAGAGAGAGAGAGAGAGAGAGAGAGAGAGAGAGAGAGAGAGACCAAAGGAAAACATTATAAAAATACTGCGGGTATCTGAACAACTAAAATAAAGGGAAGCACACAGGGAAATTCAGCCCCTCTCATCCCCAACTTTTCCCTTAAATGCCGGGAGAAATTTCGTTTAAATAATTGAGGTCATGCATCAGTGGCTGACCATTTAAAAGCTTAGATTTATGCATAGAAAGAGGGAAAACGGAAAAATTCTTCGTTGAGTGAAGGGAGTGAGCAACTAATTGCGTTGTCAAGCGGTTTAACCAAATTTCTCATTCTGATAAGAGAAACTAATTGACGCGAGTCGAGTCGACGTTTTCAGATCATTTATGGTCAGGCATTCACACTTTATATATATACAGTAGGGTGGTCCAAAAAATAGATGAAAAATGTTTTTTTCGAATTTTCCATTCCCACCAATTTATTTTGTTCCACTACTAGAAAAAATCATTTACACAAAAAATAATGAGAATATAAACATATTTAGAGGTTGCGAACTGAAACTCAATTTTTGAAGAATAGTCATTTTATTTATGCCAAAAAACAAATGAAACAAAACTGCAACCATATAAAGAAAAATTCAAAACACTTTAAATGTTGGACTCTTTGCATGTAGGGAATTAATTAAAGATAGAGTTAAAGATAGAGTTTGTCGTAACCAATATAAAAAAAAAATTATGGCTTTATGGGTTTACACTACACAGTACACGTATGTACACACATACATACAATACTCACATTGTACAGGGTGTCCCAGAATTAACTATCTATTTCAATGAAATCGGACAAATTTAATAAAAACTGACATAATTTTGTGTTTATTACTAAATTATGATACAAAAACAAATAGATTTATAAATCATAAGTCAAAACTTTATTGAGAAGTTTCAACATGTGCACCGTCTGTATCTCTGCAAATTTCAAATCTATCCTCAGCGCTGCGAAACACATTTTGAAGCATTTCAGGTGTTATCTCCCGCACTGCCAACTGGATGCGTTCTTTAAGTTCAGCTAAACTATTGATCTTTTGGCGATAAACCTTTTTTTTAATGAACCCCATGCAAAGAAATCCAGGGGTGTCAAATCCGGAGAACGCGGAGGCCAAGGTCGAGGTCCTCTACGTCCAATCCACCGATTCGGAAGGCGTCTGTTGAGGTATTCTCGAACAATTAGAGCATAATGACATGGTGCTCCATCTTGTTGAAACACAACATTATCAAGAATGCCATCATCAAGAAGCTGTGGTTCGAGAAACTGCTGAAGCATATCAAGGTAGACAGTACCTGTTACAGTTGCTTTCGCAAAGAAGAATGGGCCATAAATTTTGGATTTGGTCATTCCAAGCCACACGTTAACTTTTGGAGAGTCTCTTTGCCATTCTATGACTTCAGACGGTCTTTCATTGGACCAGATACGACAGTTGTGTCGATTGACTTTACCACACGTGTGGAAAGTCGCCTCATCACTGAATAAGATGTTATCCAATAAACTTTCATTTTCGATTTGATCCACAATTTCTGCACACCTTGCTGCTCGATTTGGATAATCCTCTTCATTTAGGGCATGCAGTACTTGAATGTGATAAGCCTTTTTCATCAGTGTCGAACGCAAGATTCTATGAACTGTTGTCTTGGATATGTTGAGTCTTCGACCGGCCTCCCTAACCAAAGTTGTTGGTTCATCCTCAAACAATTGTCGTACCTGTTCGGTACTGTTACGTGCTGTCCTTGGGCGTCCTCTTCCCACCTCGTCGTGTACGGATCCAGTTCTTTTAAATTTGTTCACAAGTTCACGAATCGCTTCGTCTGTAGGACCGGTTCTGTGGAATCTTCTTGTAAATTTTTCTCTGATTTCATTACATTGCATTCCTTCGATACGGGATGTTACAACAAAGATGCGTTCTTGTGTATTCATTATTAATAGGGTTCTGAAAGAGAATGAAAATAAAACTATGAAAAACTATGAAAAAATTATGAAAATAAAATTATGAAAAAAATTTAGAAATGTATACATTTTTAACACATATTAAACATAATAAACATAAATAAAAGTGTGTTTTTAAAAAATTTGTCCGATTTCATTGAAATAGATAGTTAATTCTGGGACACCCTGTATATAAAATGAATTTAAGAAATTAATACACTACACTAAGAGAGAAAATGGAACACGTACCACCACGATGATAGCTGGGCAAATACTGAAAGTGCTATTTTTAGAAATTATTTCGCAACCCCTTATCCTATCTTAATTAAGCTATAATTTTGTATATCGTAATATTTTTAATACAGAAATAATATGCGAGGGTGGGAGAAAATAATTTCAAAACTTTTGTTTTTTGGATCACCCTAATATACAGGGTGGGAGAAAAGTCTTTAAAGATTTTATACATATTGTACAACTATATAGTTAACAACATTATACAGATAATTGATCAAATGATGGAACAAATTAAACAAAAAGTCTATAAGAATTTTATTCATACAAATATTTTGTTAAATTTTAACTTAATCTTTAAAGAGTTCTCCATCGCCATGATACATTTGTGGATTCTCCCTGTGAAACTCTTCATTGTTCTTCTGAACATATCGAGTGGGATCTTTTTAGTTTTTCATCTATTCTGCGGCCAAGGGCATTCAAAGTTGGAAAGATAAAACCAAGAGTGTAGAATTTGTCACGAAATAAGCCCAAAGCCAGAAATCACATGGGTTTAGATCAGGTGATCTGGCTGGTCACTCGATGGGACCTCGCTGTCCAAACCATCTTCCTTCAAGGTTCGTATCCAGACTCTCACGGGCAGCTGCAGAGTAACGTGGCAGCGCTAGATCATGTTGATAAAGTCAATTCCTGCCAACGCCATTAGTAAACTGTGGCAAAACTTTGTCTCTCAATACCTGGTAATAGCGTTTTCCATCCATCGTATCTCTCGATATGTCATAGGAAACGAGTCCTGAATAACCACTGCACGCCCAAACTGTTAGTGTAACCTTTTTAACGGGTTTACCCAATCGTATTTTGGGATTTTTTTTTGCCCAGTAGTGAACCTTGTGTTTGTTTCTTTTACTTGTTAAAACGAAGACACAGTCATCTGAAAACTTGATCTTTCGAACAAAATCTGAATCACTTGAACTGTTGTCTCATTGTTTCAGCAAACTGCAGCCGTCTATCAGAATCAGCGTCATAAATGGGTTTGTAATCATGGTACCCTTGTGATTTCAATATTTTTACTTCTGAAAATTTGGAAATACCCAATTCCTCTGTGACTTTTCTCGTTGAATTTGTTGGATTGACTTGAAAACTTGCGAGGACATTTTCTTTGCTGTTGTTTCCTGTCGCCGTTACTGGCCTTCCGCTTCTTGGACGATCTTTTACCAGGCTCTCTGTTTCCAAAGTTTGAGCTTCCAGTATCGAAGAGTGTTGCATTTGGTGGTGGTTTATTATATTTTTCTTGAAATAAACGCAAACTTTCTTCGCAATTATTTTCAGAAATAGTCCACAATAAAAGATACATATTTTCTTCATTGTTGTATTCCATCCATACTGACATGCCCTAGGTCCTGGGCCTAGGGCCTTCGTGTTCTAGCCTAGGGTTATTCTTGGTCTTGTATAGTTGCTTTGAAAAGTATCGCATACACTGCAGTGATATCACTGGAATTTATTTATTATTAGCAAATTATTTGGATGTATAAAATCCTTACAGACTTTTCACTCACCGTGTATGTTGTAGTTATAAAGGGTCTGTCAAAAAAAACTAAGCCAATTTGAAATCTCTATAAAATGCACAATTTGATAGAGATTTCAAATATTTTTTTACACTAAATAAACAAAAGGCTCATAAATAATCTGTGATAATTTTATAACTTTATTTTAAATATTTTAGGAGTTATGCGGTTATTTCTACATGTTGCGAAAATTTCAGTATTTCTTATTATGTAATATCTTCTTTTTTCTCTTTTTCAGAATTTGTTTACATTTAAAATTTTTCGTGAATACTTCTAAATATGCCATTCTCACATGAAGATAAAATAATTATAAAGCATTATAGAGTTGAAAAAGGTTATAGTGCAAGGAAATTACTTTCTGAATTCGATTATAAAGGATGGACTAGATCAGGTTTAGATTACTTATTGAGAACTATCGATGAAACAGGAAGCATTGAAAGGAAGGTTGGTAGTGGGCGACCAAAATCAGCTAGAGTAGATGAAAATATTCAGAAAGTGGAGGAACGTATCCTTAGTCAAGAAGATCGACCTGGTAGCCACATGACACCTGCTCAAATATCAAAAGAACTAGAAATATCAGAATCAAGCGTAAGAAGGATTATTAAATCTGAGCTGCAATTTAAACCATTTAAAAGAGTGCGTGGACAAAGATTGTCAGAAGTAAACTGTCAGAAAAGAGTTGAGAAATCCAAACGTATTTTACGTATAATAACTGAAGATAAACTTTCCAAGACATTTTTTACAGATGAAAAACGTTTTACGGTAGAGCCACCAAGAAACTCACAGAATGACCGGGTTTATTCTGATGTTGCGAGGGAAAATGAAATCCAAGATGAAAGACTGTACGCAACAAGGAGTCACTTTTCTTCTAGCGTCATGGTTTCTGTTGGAGTGTCCAAGTTGGGAAAAACTTCAATATTTTTTATTGAGCCAGGAGTGAAAATTAATGCTCAATATTATTCAAATACCCTGCTTGAGAAAATGCTTCCAGAAATGAGAAACTTGGCTAGTCAAGGTTACTTTATTTTTCAACAAGATGGTGCAACATCACATACTGCCAAAACAACCATCGAATATTTGAAAAAGAATGTGCCTGAATTTCTGGAACCGAATAATTGGCCATCTAACAGCCCTGACCTAAATCCTGTAGACTACGGAATATGGGAAAACTTGGCAGAGAGAGTGTATAGGAACAGAATAAGGGATGTCAATCATTTGCGTGAGTTGATTATCGCAAAATGGGCAGAGCTCCCCCAAGAGCAAATAAATCGAGCAATAGACGAATTCAGACCAAGATTAAAAAAAGTGATAGAAATGCAAGGGAATCATATTGAACAGTTCTTTTAATTTTATTAAACTAAAAATTATCTACAGTATATCGTAAAAAAAAAAATTTTCATGTTAAGTAGGAGAATCTCACTTTTTAGTTAATTATTAATAAAATTAACAATTCTGAAGATATCGTCATAAAAATTTAAAGGATAATAGGTGATTACCTATACTTTATTGTAAAAAAAATTTAACTTAATTAAATAAATGGTTTTGTTTTAATAAAGGTTTGAATTTGGCTTAGTTTTTTTGACAGACCCTGTATAATATATTATATAAATATTTCAAAAACGTACTTTCTCATGTCATAAATTTTAAATGTGAACAATAGTTGTGCATTTTATTTTTAAATTATAACAAATTTGGTAATATATATATATATATATATATATATATATATATATATATATATATATATATATATATATATATATATATATATACACAGGTCGTCCGATAAGTGAGTGGCGATTCGGGAACAATTTATAAATAAAAGATAAAGGATAATAAAAATTTTATTAGAAGGAATTTTATTATTAGTAAACTTACAATTAATTCGATAATTAATTGTCATAGGGATCAAACTGATCGCCATTTACACGAACAGCAAGCTGTATGCGTCTCCATGTCCTGTCTGACATTTTTTGTAAAATTTCTTTATCTTCAGTGATGTCACTTCACACAACTTCTGCGATGTTTGTCAGATCAGATTCACTTTGATTTTCACGGCCATTAATCTGCATCTTGAGGATTCCCCAGAGGGTATTATCCGGGGTAGTCAAGTCCGGACTCCGCGGAGGCCAAGGTACAGGACCATACTTTCCGATCCATCTGCCAGGAAAATTTCTGTCTAGGAACTCACGCGCAGCGAAAGCGGTGTGTCCTGGAGCACCATCTTGCTGAAAAATAAGGTTGCGAATATTCGTATTTCTCAAAGCGGGTAGAAATCTGTTCTCCAACATGTCGATATAACTTCCTAAAGTAATTCGACCAGTGCACACAAATGGACCAATTAAACAATGCGCTGATATTGCACACCATATCATGATTCGAGGGGGATACTGTTTTACTTGATCATAATAATGAGGATTTTCTTTCGACCAAAAAAACGAAAATTTGCTTTTGCCATTGCCATAAAGGGCACATTCATCACTGAAGAACGTACGATCTCTTTCGGCTTTACTTGGAAAAGCTTCAAGAATTTGTTGACAAGCATTAACTCTGACAATTTTATCTTCTGGCGATAAAAACTGAACGGAGGTTGGGCGGAAAGCTTTAAAATGCAAGTCATTTTTCATCAAATCATGCAGTGTTGATTTCGGAACATTTAATGCAGATGCACGCCTACGAATACTTTTGGTTGGCGATTGTCGAATTGACACCTGAACATCATTTTCCAATCTGGCTCTTGCTTTGGGGCGACCACGGCGTTTTTTATCAATTAATTATCACCCCAGTTGTGAATAATTTGTGTTCCCATTTTCTAATAATTTCGCCCTTTGGCGGCACATCATTAAATCTTTGTTCAAACCTTTCGCGTACTACCTTCATGCAATGCTTGGTTTTTCCAGATCCATGCCACCATGTTGCTGCTAATATCCGTGCTTCATATGTGTAGGGACTTTGATCACAAATTTTATCAACACGTGCGTCTACCTCAGCCATTGCAACGCCAATAATTAGAAATAATAAAAATAAAACAATGAAAAACCAGAACAAACAGAAATAAACATGAATTACTGCAAAATTAAAAATTTGGATTTCATGTGAAGCTAGCTTAATTGAAAAAAGCATAGACATTTATTAGATATCAAAGATATTAGTACACTATGCTAACTGACATAGAATCGCCACTCACTTATCGGACGACCTGTATATATATAGATATATATATATATATATATATATATAAAAATACGTAAACACCTTTATCTTAAATTCCATAAAAACCATAGTTTATTTTTCCAAATATTTCTACCTTTTTCTTACGTCTATTTTTAATTTTTCTCTTCTGCCACACACGCCCATTTAAAGGGTCTTTTCGTTAAACTTCAGAATCTAACCAACCAACTATTTTACTTAGCATTATTCATTTGTATTTGGGAGAAAATTTAGTGCTGTCTGAGCGAGAAGAGGGAGATAGTGAGGGAGAGAGGGGAAAGTGAGAGTTGGTAGTATGGGAGAACGAAGAAGGGAATAAAATAATGAAAGATTTGTGAGCACACAGAAATACAAACATAACACGAAGTTGCTTACTTTTTGCGTTAATTTTCTTTACAGGAGAGAGAGAAAGAGAGAGAGAATCTACTGTATGGGATAACCGAGGAAAATTTGCAGGTGAAGTTTTTGTGGTAAAACCACATACGAGAGGCATTTTCAAATGGAATAATCATTTGTCTCGCGTTTACTGAACCCAAAGCAGACAATGTTCATTCAAAAAAGGAAATATATATATATATATATATATATATATATGTATGTGTGTGTGTGTGTGTGTGTGTGTAAAAATGAACAATGAATAATCCCTTCATTCATGTAATTCTGATGATGCTTCGTAGTATTTATATAAGCCTTATATTCTTATTCATTTATTCATTTTGACATATCAAGTCCAAAATCGTATGACACGAGTTTGGATAAAATTTTGATTTGCTTTCTATTTTATAATTGGTGAATTATTTCCTTGTAAACTACTTAATAATTTCTGTATAAAACCCAAAATCGTACAACGCTGACACAAGTTTGGATACATTTTTTATTTGCTTTCTATTTTATAATTGGTTAACTATTTCTGTTTAATAAACTTTTCGTAGACTTAGCTTAATAATGTAATCTTGTTCATTTTCTGTATACATTCTCTCTTCGTTGTAAAAAATGAAGTCATGTCCTGCTTAACGTTTAATTTTTAATCTTAAGCCTTTAATTTTCGCCATATGCCTGTTTGTTTGTAATTCGTGATGAGAAGGCATATTTCAATTCCATTTTTAGTTAACTCGACAGATCATGATAACATCAGATCTGTCAATATACGAATTAAATAAAATATGGCTTCCTCTTGCTTAGCAGTTTACACATTGCTTCAGCAAAAATATTTGTTTTGTCTTTTTGTGTTTTGTAAAGTAAATCAGCCTATTGAGAATTAAAAAAAAACAGCATTAAATAATAATGACGTCAGTAGGAAGCTTAGTATAAAAGCCCATAAAATTTCTCCAATGTTCATTCTAAGTAGACTTAGAGGCTGAGCGTTACCTGTAACATTTTAGCAATAAAATATAGTAAGAACTATCTTTGTCTTCTCCTTCGAGCCTTGCTCTCTTCAAAGAATTGAGTCTGAAATAGAGAGAAATAATTTCCCGATACCTTATAAGAAGAATCGGGGAACCTTCAGAGAACTTAGTTGTAAATAGAGAAAAATAATTTCCCGATACGTTATAAGAAGAACTCGGAGAGTAGTATAGAAGAAAACTACTGCGATTTCCTATACGGTATCAGCTACTCCAGAGTAACAAATCCGTTGCTGCAACCTAACCAGAACCCCCGTCAACTTCGAACCGACCAAGGCCATAGACGGAGGGGTTAACAATTGGCGACCCTGCATCAGGATTCTTCTTGGATAAAGAAAGAGATAGTTTATAGTTTATAGAAATATTTGATAGCAGTTCAAGTCAGTCGGTTGCATCCAGAGGGACAACCGACCCAGAGAGTTATAGAGATACTTGATAACAGTTCAAGTCAGTCGGTTGCATTCAGAGGGACAACCGCCCCAGAGAGTTATATACATGATAGCAGTTTCAAGCCAGTCAGTCAGTTTCAAGTCAGCCAGTTTCAAGTTAGTCAGTTTCAAGGTAGTCAGTTTCAAGTTAGTCAGTTTCAAGTTAGTCAGTTTCAAGTTCAGTCAGTTTCAAGTGCAGTCAATTTAATTCAACCTTCTTTTTTTGTTGTAAGAAGAAGGAAATTGACAGATTTGCCTCTTTTTGCATGCAGTATATGCGTATATAAATATATAGGTGAAATATATATTTTATTGTTGTAACAAAAAAACAGTTTCTCCAAAGTATATGGTCAATTTATTTTTTTTAAATGGGTACGAAATTTTTCTTTTATTATTTGAATTGTCTCGCATTGTTATAACAGAAAACGGAATTTTGGATTGATTTTCATTTTTATAATGGACTCCTAAATTAATTGTACCTAACTTGTCGTATATATATATATATATATATATATATATATATATATATATATAGTTCGTGCATGCGTTTGTTTGTTGACTCGTGAAAAGGATTTTTTTTCCCCTTTTTTCTTTCGCTCTTTCGCGTAGGTTGGCAATTTTTTTTTCTTTCTTGGTTTTCATTGGTAAAGCGTTGATGCGCAAGGTTTCGTCTTTGCTTTTTTTTTGCAGTTACTGTGTTGGTACGCAAATAATTTTGTCATTTTTTTTGTGTGCTTTTTCAGTTTAAATTAAAATGAGTTCGTACAATTCGAGTAATATGTCGAAATCGACAGGAAAGTTTTGCATCTTCGTTTGGGATGACTTTATTAAGTGGTTATTTTAAGCCGAAATAGGTAATATCACGCTTAAGTTTTTTCGTTTCAATTCTGTTGTATTTATGATATTAGGGATAAGTTTTCTTTCTTGTTTTTCTTTGTTTCGCTTCGCCTTCCTCATTTGTATGTCCAGTTTTCTGTCCTTTGTCGTTTTTTTTTAAAGAGAATGGATAGATATAATTATTTGACGAGTAATATCCCTAAGGTTCCAATTTTTAAGGGGAGAGAATACGGCGAAGTAGTACCCCCGTACATGGACGAATGGTTTGACGCATTAGAGGGATATTATGTTCATTATAACGTTCGCGATGATATCGCGAAGATTCGAATGGTTACGCACTTCTTAGACGATGAACAGGGTTGCGCAAGGAACGTCTTGCACCCATTCTTGTTGGAAAGTTTTACTATGTGGAACGCTTTTCGGAATTATGCTACTCAAGTGTTCCAACCGGTAGGCTATAGCGACGAAATAAATGCGACTGCATTAAGGAAGACGGGATGTTCGGAAGCTTTCTGGACCCCGCGCGAAACCATCGATGATGCAGACGATGAAGTATGTTCGTATGTTTCAGAAACGCCTTCTTGGGCTCACGAGATGGTGCTTTTCGACGAGAGCTCCAAAATTTTAATGAAAACTTCTGTCAACAACCAAGCGGTTTTGGCTCTTGTTGAGGACTGCTGTCAGGTGAATTACATTAAACAAGATGTATACAAGAAGTTACTTAAGACGGCTACGGGAAATTTCGATGCATGATTTCGATGATGGTTGGGAAGCAAACAGTACCTGAGAAATTATTCTTCCTATTGAGTTTGATTCAGTCCCTTATCTGACCCCATTTGTGGTCATATCTGAAGGAGACTGGGATGGAGATTTAATTCTGGGGATGAATTTCTTTATTACGCACGATTTCTATGTGGCCGATAGAGAAGCAGGTCTAATTCGAGGAGAGAACCCACCTTTCGAGTATGTGTGTCACCTCTACTCTTCGCTCTTTTCGACTCAGGATGAAAAAAATTGTTTCAGAGAGCCCGAATGACTCCCTGGAACCAGTTCAAAATAAAGAGGCACTGCTATTAGATGGGGAAGATTCTTCATCAATCGTCAATTGTTCCGTTCCAGTTCCGGCAAACGAGGAACTAGAGAGCCAACATACCTTTGGTAATTTTCAGCACGAAGACTCGAATGTCTTCACAGTAGACCCCTGTGACTCCATTGAGAGCGAGTCACTCCCTTCGGTTACAGTTAGGCAGGAACTTGAAGTTCCCAGAGTTTCGGTTATTCCAAATAAATCTGAAGACGCATCTCCTTTGAGTTCCGGTTTGGTCATTTCGCTTGAACCCCTATTTAAGGAAGATGACGTGATACTGTTCTCAAAGGTAGAGGATTTTCCACCCAATTCTGAAACTAAGCCTACCTGTGCCGGGAGCGAACCCGAACCTACTTCGCCGTCGGAAGTTGTTCGTACGGAAAGGCAAGCGCGGAATACACTTGTCCATCCAGTTAGTTTGTGTGGCATGCACGATACGCTGGGTGTCCTCAGTACAACAAGGGAAGTGCCTTATGAAGAGGCTGTCTCAAACCCCACAACGGGAGCGCTCTATGAAGAAACTGTCCCAGACATCACGAGGGAAGTTCTCGATGAGGGGAATTTTCCGAGGGATCACCCTTTTTTTGCTAATTTACGTGAGGGCACGGAGAACTCGCCTATGTCCCTCGGACATGATGCAAGCTCAGCTTATGACCTCGAGTCTCATTGTCTTGATGAGGTTCAAATCTTGCCACGCGCAAACAACGCGTCTTTGACGAATTCGGAAGACAATTACCACTCTTCTCTTCCCACAAAAGGGAATGATGCAGCTTTGCAGTGTTCTACAGGACAACGTTCATTCGATTCTGTACTCTCTAATCCGAAGGTTTGGAAATCGAAATTTGGCAGTACCCTTTCAGACACCTGCCGAAAGTCTTCTCTTTCTCCTACTAAACAGAAGACTTATCTTCCTTCTGTTGCCCGTCCGATGAAACAGAGTACTAATTTTTCTCCTGTCTCCTTGTTGGCCCTTCCTCAGGTCAAACCACGGGACAAGAACCTCGACATTGGCCATAACCTTCCTTCTCCTCCTCTAAATGTTCCTTTCTACCACCATAAAACAGCTTCTGGGAATACTTATGTTCAGAATTCATCGGCTTTCTTCATTCTTGTCATCTTAATCTGTGTTTGAAGTCCTTTCTTACCCTTCTCTATCGATACTATCTCGCAGCCCGATAGGCCACCGCCCTTCAAGGCTATCTCCAAGATTGGCCCCACTCGTTCAAACTCCTGCCTGTTCCTGAATATTCGATTGGTCACAATTTCTGAAGCTATCTGCCCCTTTGATTTCAGAAGCGGAACTTCTATCACTACGGTCACTCGCGTAGCTCCAAAAGGACCGAATACACGAAACGAAGAAAAGTAATCATAACGTCGGTTTATCCCATTTACAAATTGTTTCTTTAACCGTATTTCCAGTTCAGGAGCTACCACCACACGTACTCCATATACCCGTTTAGGCGATACCCATGCATTCATGTCCTACGTACTAATTTATTGAAATACGCTCGAGACGTGGAATGATTGATGGCGGAGGCAATTAGCCGCCAACGCGTACATCCAAAAAACTTGAGCAATGTCCACAAGTAAACCTTTCACTGCACAATACCCTGAAATTTTATACCTTCCACGCTATAGAGTTTAGTCAATTCCAAAATTCTTAATAAAAGTTCTCAAGCGATCCATATCCGTTCAAAACCTTGCAGAAATCGTATCAATTTCACTTAAGTACTTTTCCAATATTTTATTGAAAGTCATCTCTCTCAAATTTTGTTCTCATAACGTTGATAAAAATCGTGTTTGATTTAAAAGTGTATGCACACAGTGAACTTAGACCAGTGTAAAAATGGACCTCGATAAATCAGACTCCAAGTGCTCAAGGACACACAAGTGACCGTTAACTATAAGTGTTCAGTAGTGCATAAGTATCGATTTTAGTGTAAAATTTAACTGATAAATATAGTGGATTAAGTACGAAATAGATGTATTTTATTTAACTCTTCCTTTTTTCCTTATGGAACATTACAGCCAACTACTTCTTTAACTATTCTTTTTCTCCATATAACACTACATCCAATGGCTGTTATTTGAGAGGATATTCAAACTAACCCCCTAGTTCCAACTCTGGGAAGGGAACCATGTGGAGGTTTTCCACAGGAAAATAATTTTTTGTAAAATTTAACGTATTGTAAAATTAACGTATGAATCCTTTTATTCTGTTTGCATAAATTAAAGTATTAATCTTTAAATTTTTAATATTTTATTCGCCTCGATGCCCCAATGGATCATCTGGCCTCTTTCTTAACCTTAAAGACTCCAGTGCGCCAAATCTATAATCTTAAACAGAGATTCCTAAATTCTAGATGTTCTTTACGGCTAATATAAACCACATAAAAGAGTTAAGTGTAGAACCAAAATATAAATTCCTTTGCTAATACCATTGTTAGACAACCTTTGCAACCTTAAGAATCTTTTGTAAACGTGGCACCATGGGAGTTTCTCCAGGGCAAAGTGAAAACACTTTGAGAGGGCAGTCGAAGCCTCACCCCTCTTGCGAGTGTGTGCCTTGCCCTTTGGGCAGCCGGTTCAGCTCAGGTCCTTGGTTCGTTAATAACTCTAAATAAATGTCATGTTAAGGATTTGATTTTCTAATCACTGTGCATTGTAACTTAACCACCCTGACTTATGTTGTGTATATAAATCTATATTATAAAAAACCATTTGTTGTAATCTAGTTAGAATTAGTTAGAATGTTATATTATTGTATTAATATCATTCTAGAGGGGAGAGTGCTGTAAAAATGAACAATGAATAATCCCTTCATTCATATAATTCTGATGACACTTCGTAATATTTATATAAGCCTTATATTCTTATTCGTATATTCATTTTGACATATCAAGTCCAAAATCGTATGACACGAGTTTGAATAAAATTTTGATTTGCTTTCTATTTTATAATTGGTGAATATTTCCTTGTAAACTACTTAATCATTTGGTATAAAACCCAAAATCGTACAACGCTGACACAAGTTTGGATACATTTTTATTTGCTTTCTATTTTATAAGTGGTTAAATATTTCTGTTTAAATAACTTTTCGTCGACTTAGCTTAATAATGTAATCTTGTTCATTTTCTGTATACATTCTCTCTTCGTTGTAAAAAATGAAGTCATGTCCTGCTTAACGTTTAATTTTTAATCTTAAGCCTTTAATTTTCGCCATGTGCTTGTTTGTTTGTAATTCGTGATTGGAAGGCATATTTCAATTCCATTTTTAGTTAACTCGACAGATCATGATAACATCAGATCTGTCAATATACGGTTTAAATAAAATATGGCTTCCTCTTGGTTAGCAGTTCACACATTGCTTCAGCAAAAATATTTGTTTTGTTTTAGTGTTTTGTAAAGTAAATCAGCCTATTGAGAATTAAAAAAAAAGCATTAAATAATAATGACGTCAGTAGGAAGTTTAGTATAAAAGCCCATAAAATTTCTCCAATGTTCATTCTGACTAGACTTAAAGGCTGAGCGTTACCTGTAACATTTTAGCAGTAAAATATAGTAAGAAATATCTTTGTCTTCTCCTTCGAGCCTTGATCTCTTCAAAGAATTTAGTCTTAAATAGAGATAAGTAATTTCCCGATACGTTATAAGAAGAATCGGGGAGCCCTTAGAGAATTTAGTAAGCTCCACAGATTCCTCCGATCCCCTATAAGAAGAAATCGGAGAGTAGTATAAGAGAAACTACTGCGATTTCCTACACGGTACCAGCTACTCCAAGGTAACAATCCGTTGCTGCCACCTAACCAGAACCCCTGTCAACATCGAACCGCCCAAGGCCAGAGACGGAGGGGTTAACATATATAATATATATATATATATATATATATATATATATATATATATATATATATACAGGGTGGGCGGAAAGTAGCTCCCTAATTTAAATTACATATAAATTATGTATAAATTGTGATTGTATTGTTATATTGTTATGGTGTGTTCTCTAAAGTGGTACAATTGTAACGGTAATCCTTTTTTCTCTAAAGTGTTCTCTTTGTGTTCTCTAAAGTGGTACAATTGTAACGTTCATTTTTTTTTTTTCATTTCAGATTGAAGGGTAACATGGCTGAGCGTTTAACACTGCAGGAGCGTGCCCAGTTGGCGGCACGGTACGAAGTTTGGCAATCTGTCGTTCGAGTTCAAAGATGGTGGCGGGCCATTCACGGACCACGTGCCCAAGTGGACCCGAAAACAATCAAGAACTGCCACTCGAAGCTCATGACCACGGGGTCTGTGGCAGATGTTCGAAGATGTGGTCGCCCTTCGACATCCAAGGCCCAGGAGACGGTGCAGGCAGTTCAGGAAATGTTCGCACGGAGTCCACGAAAGTCAACTCGCCAGGCAGCTCGGGAAAGTGGACTCTCCGCTACTCAGTGCGAACTGTGCTGAAGAAGGAGCTGAACTGGCGTGCGTGGAAGCCGCATTACTGCCAATCTCTCTCGGACGAGGACTGCGACATTCGCATGGAGTTCGGGGAAATCATGCTGGCTTGGCATGAAGACTGGCCCCATCTCTTCCGCAACATCCTCTGGAGCGACGAGGCGGTGTTCCACGTCGGAGGCTTTGTCAACCGCCACAATTGCCACTACTGGGCAGGAGAGGATCCCATGGTTACCGCTGAAAAACGGCAGAATCGGTTCAGTGTAACGGTGTGGTGTGGTATGACCTCAGATCAGGTTGTGGGCCCGTTCCTTCTGCGCAACACCATGAATGCTGAGCGGTACCTTGCTATGTTGCGAAACGAGGTCTGGCCGGTTGTCAGCACATGGGAGAACATCGACGATCTGATATTTATGCAAGATGGCGCCCCTCCGCACTTCGCTCTTGTTGTCCGTGAGTGGCTGGATGCCCACTTCCCTGGGCGTTGGATGGGTCGTCGTGGTCCACATCAATGGCCAGCCAGGAGCCCCGACTTGACACCGTGCGACTTCTTTCTTTGGGGGTGGGTAAAGGAAGAAGTCTACCGCACCAAACCGAGGACATTGGAAAGAACTGGAGGACCGAATTCGGGAAGTCATGTCCTCCATCCCGCCGGAGTTCCTGCTAAAGTCAGTGGACGCCATTCCTGGGCGGCTCCAGAAGCTGGTGGAAAGAGTTGGAGCCCACATTGAATTTAGAGAAAACCTACCATGTATGCCTACCTTTTCATATTATTTCTTCTGAAATAAAAGGATAATATACGTATTTTTTTACCAATCCAAAATAGGGAGCTACTTTCCGCCCACACTGTATATATATATATATATAAAAATTATTTCACGAAAGTAACACGTGAAAAATATTTATGATGAATAAAACCACGAAGGAAAGGAAACACAAAAAGGTGCTCAAGCGCTTTCGTCTAATGACATCCTCAGGAACACTGAAGTACAAAAAAGGTTACGGCCTATATATAGGTTACAGAAAGAAAAAATAAATAAATAAATAAATAACATACATACACACAAACTATATATATATATATATATACATACATATCTACAACACACACACACACATAATATTATATATATATATATATATATATATATATATGCAATAAACAGAGAAGTAAAAATAAA
>JAJOZX010003543.1:0-140000 GCA_023014485.1 Bathynomus jamesi | reverse complement strand
ACTGTTAACATCTCCTTTAACGTGATATACTACTATATATATATATATATATATATATATATATATATATATATATATATATCTTATCTTATAACAAAACTATTAAAGAAGTACCAGTTTCCTATATTTTCCGATACATGTCTCCCTTCTCGGGTGAGACCTTCAGTGCTCTGATACATGACCCTATCAAAAGGAATAAAATGAACGCATGACACGAATATTAAACTGGCCTATATACTCTTAGAGGACGTGAACATAGCCAGACCTCGGAGATACGAAGATAATGTTAGGTGTATGATGCTGTAAGAAGAGATCAAACTCTCAGGCCAAATACCAAGAAAGAAGAGAAAGTGAGGGAGAGCGGATAAGATGAACAAAAAGAGTAACAGAAAAGATAAGAGAAAGAGATTAAAAAGGAAAACAAGATAAGAAAGCAGGAAAAGGAAGAAGATATGAGAAGGAAATCAAAGAAGAGGATACGAGCGGTCTGCATGGCAGCGATGATACTTTAATTCGTATCCGGCCGCATTTACCGCCTCTTCTTCTAAAAAAATAGGAAGTCCGGAGGTGGGGGGGATGGAGTGGTATGTGCGAGACGAGAAGGATCTCTCTCTCTCTCTCTCTCTCTCTCTCTCTCTCTCTCTCTCTCGTTATAATTGTTCAGACTAATAAAATCCGTCGTAAAGAGCTCTAGGAAGCCATGATAGGATCGAAGTCATTGTTTTGAGCGCAGTATTTATCCAATAAAAAAGTTTTATCGTCGCATGTTTTCGTTTGAAAACTTCAAGTTTTATTAATCTGCGTCTTACCATCATGAAGTAATGAATGATCCTTTCCCTTCGCTCGTTGTTCCGGTGGCACGCAATGAACTTCTCTGTTTTATGTTATGCAGCTATTTATGCTTTAAATTTATACCTTTATGTTAATACGAACGTTTATATTTAGATTTATATCCATGTTTATTTCCACTGTTATTTTAGTGATTTGTTTTTCTATATGCGTTTATTATTATTATTATTATTATTATTATTATTATTATTATTATTATAAATTTCTCATTTATATCATAATAACTAAGTTTACTAATAATTACATTTAAATCGAAATTAAAATAAATTTTATATATATAGTATACTAATATACGGTGTATATAGAGTATATAACCAATCAACGCTCAAGACAATCGTAATCACAGTAAATAGGGGTCAGTAAATAGGGGTCACTGTATTAACGAGGACTCCGTACGTAGTTCCCTACCACCACCATCACTGTGTAAACGTAAATCAAAGAATATCCAAGTCCGCATCCATTGTTTTATGCAAGTTTCGTTAGTTTGTATTGCGGGCACGTCTAGTTATTATCATTCCCACTGCATGATTCTTCAGTAACAAGATGCACCTATATGTTAACATGAATTAATCCCTTAGAATTCTACACATTTTGATCGAAAAAAAAGTAAAATAATCATAATTTTCAAATCATAATTTTAAAAAATTAAGTTCTTTCATCAGTAATAATAATAATAATAATAATAATAATAATAATAAAAATAATAATAATAA
Organism: Bathynomus jamesi; assembly: GCA_023014485.1. Taxonomy (NCBI): domain Eukaryota; kingdom Metazoa; phylum Arthropoda; class Malacostraca; order Isopoda; family Cirolanidae; genus Bathynomus; species Bathynomus jamesi. The sequence goes on along the minus strand of JAJOZX010003543.1, from coordinate 138,438 downwards.
AAATAATAATAAAAATAATAATAATAAAACAAACTGTATATTGCATGAGATAAAACGTTATTAAAAACATCTGAGATTGTGTACTAGGGCTAATATCATTTCCCGCCAACACTACTTCCCCATTCCAACCCACACTTCCCAAACTCCTACATTTTTTTTAGCGTTTTATTTTAGCTTCTGATTTTAAATTTAGATTTCGCTTAACTCATGTACGAAAAGGAATCTATAAAACGTTTCTCCCAGATAAAAGTCATTTCCCTGTTTATGCTGAGTCATTCAGAATTATATAAAAAAAGGCAATAATATAGGGCCTATATATATATAACACACACACACACACAGAGGATTACTGGGAATAGCATAGCATATTACATTTCCTTATTTCGTAATACTACTCGTAAAACCCGGTATTATTATTATTATTATTAGTTTATTATTATTATTATTATTATTACACAGCATTTGCAGAAACAGTTCAAATAAGTTAATAAGAAAAATGTGAGTATTTTAGAGCTAAAATGGGAAATGCAGATACGATTCAAAGAAACAATGGAAGCTGATTAATGAAACTTTACATTAATGAAACTTTACATCAAAAGAAGGAATAAAATTGTCCGCCAGAGATTTAACTGTTAAGTAGTACGACTTACAACGAACACTTAGGTATTGTTAATCAATTGAATAGCTGGTGTGAAATATACAGTAGGTTACTACGCACAGAAAAGTGACAAAGAATTAAGAACGCTGTTACAAACTTTTATTTTTACTTAAACAGTATATATATCACCACTTATCAACGGATGTTACAGAAATAAAACCAGCCAAATTCGGGAGGAAATTCAATATATTTAAGGCAGCAGATATAATAAAATGACAGATTTTGTGAATTTTAAAGTGTCCGAGATAATCCCCAGATTCGGAGACACCCCATTTTACGGTACTTTGCTACATTGTAAAGCAAAGTTGTTCCATACAGACTACTGTTTCTAAAAAGATAATTGATTCATTTGAACCGAATATGGAACGATTTTGAATCAATGTTATTTTTATTGTCGGCGTAAATTGGTTCAATATCGGTCCAGGAGGGAAAGATGTTGCAACGGCTTCTTTGATGGGCCATCATTTTACAAAGAAATCGCTCCAGAATCGGCTCATACAGCAAATAAAGCAATTACATTTTTATAAACTGTGGTTTGTAGGGAACCTCTTTCCTTTCTGGACTGAATTTTAACCAATCATATTGACGTTAAAAATAAATGTGATTCAAAATCGTTCCAGAAAGGAGGGATGGACCATCAATTTACCAAGAAATCGTTCCCACAGAGGGTTCGAAACGGCACTTTCTATCCTTAAAACTAAATCATGTGATGCAAATACTATTCATAATTCAGTATTTAAGTACTGTTCCGTCTGTTCGGATTCTTTCACCCAAACGCTAAGAGGCAAGAGTTTGCCCAATATTCAAATGACGGTACTTCCTTAAAATTATCGACCTACATCTATTTTGTTTTCATCAGAAAAGATAGGGGGAAAACTTATTTATAGGCAACTCTAAAAATACTTTGAAGAAAATATTCTTTTATCTAAATATCAATTTGGTTTTAAGGAAAGTCATAAAAAAAACGGGTGATGCAATTTCAGCAGTATTAGATGTATTATATAAAAAATAATAAAATAAAAAAATAAAATAATAAAACTAATATAATAAAAACTGATTTACTAAAACTGATTAAACTGATTTACTAAAAAATCATATTTACCAATCAGAGAGTACATCAACCGAAAGAACATTAGGGCCTATATCCTCTGAATTAAAGATTACACATGGAATTCCACGAGGAATTATTTGGGGTCCGCTATTATTTTTTTGATCTATAGAAAAAGGGACCTTATTTTCTAAGTTTTTTAACAGCAGAAAGTTACGGAACGAAATAACGGAAAATCGTTTTAATTTTGTTAAATTAAAATGTTACGTTACTTTTGTATATTGAATTCGATATTATTTAAAAGTTACGTTAAAATATGTAACTGATGTTGAACTTATATATTAAATGTTTTTAGGAGTGTACTGGCTATGTCTTTGTTTCAAAAAAATAATCACGCTCCTTTCCCAAATGCTTGACGCCCCTTCCTCTAAAATACTACAACTACTACTACTACTACTACTACTACTAATAATAATAATAATAATACTAATAATAATAATAATTGTTTTACATTTTACGATTGAAATTTTATGCATACAAGCGCAGTATGTATGTATGTATGTATGAATGTATGTATGTATGTATACAAAAAAAAGTTACCCCTAAGTTACGCAATTAAGAGGAATAATAAACAAACTTTATACGCAGTATCTAAATATGTGTGTAAGTATGTATGTATGTATGTATGCATGTATACATACATAGTAGAGTTCATCCTGTATATGTTGTAATAATGGAAAATAAATGTCCATTTACATTATGCATACTTTGTATATAATCTTATTTTATGAATAAGTATTGTACTTTATTATTATTATTATTATTATTAATATTATTATTATTATTATTATTATTATTACTTAAGAGTACTATAAAAAGTACACTCTTTGTAATCAATGTATATTGGATGGAGAAAATATGTAGTTTTAACATACGATGCAAGACAGGACTGTTTTAGCATATCAGCTTTATATAGCGGACTTGACGAGTTTACCCAAATTTTCTCACATCGGACTTCGATAATCATATTTCCCACTTACTAAAAAAATGTATGCTTTATTTATTTATTCGTTATTCTGTGGACGAGGGAACATATTTTATAGGAAGAGAACGTTTCGTGCATCTTGACACGTTCTTGGCGTTCTACATTCCCAGCACTTTATTAATTGGGTTTGAACTGAATGGGGGGAAGGGGTGATCACTAGGTACATCACTTAAAAAAATAATGGTGTCTATTTGACACAAAAAAAAAATAGGTCACATATCGTACCTCGTGGGAAATAATTTTTTAAAGTTAAATTGAAGCTAAAATGAAGCCATGCCATGACAACATCAAATAATAAGGTAAATATAACTTCATTATCATATAACTCTGATTTAAAAATTATATCTACCTGACGCTAAAATTTTCTCAGGTGTAACAAATATTTTTTTGTATGAATGCGACAATAATATGAACGTAATCAAGTTCATTCAAAAGTCCGATATATATGAATTAAATATACAATCATTATCATAGAATGAATTAAAACCAAGTATAATCATTAATTTTACTTCATTCGCGAGTAAATAGAGAATAGAGAGAAAAATTACGTACTTTGTAGCTCGAACATGCGTAAATGATCCAAGAACAAGTTTTTATTTTTAAGTTCTGGGATTCGCATGAAAGCCGTTGAGACGCGCAGATACCCTAAAAAGTGACAACTGCCGTTGGATATACCAATATCAGCACATAGGAAATTTCATATGTCCAATGAGGTCACGTGATTACCAGTGAATTGGCCAATCGATACATTTACAGCATAAGTTACTTTACAGTTAAAATGACAACACTAAAGATAATAATTTAACATAAAAAGAAAAGCGCTTTTAATTTTTTTTTATGAAGAAATTGAAAGGCAAATATTAAATTTTTTTAAAAACAATATATTTTTCTTTTTAACAAGATAACTAATTTATATACAGTCAGCTCGATTTAAGGCACAAATAAGGTTTGCAGCCTTTTTATTTATTTACTTTAAAAACATGGATTTATTTATTTATTTATTTATTTATTACATATTTAGCTTCTATAAGTCAAAATACTAAATAAACCATTTGTTCGTTACTGTGAAATAATAATAAACAAATAATAATAATAATAATAATAATAATAAATAAAGAAAATAATAATAATAATAAATAATATTATAAATAATATTACTGTGAAATAATTATGTATTAAAATATTACAAATTTCAAATTACGATGAAAGAAAACTCGCTTTGAGCATAACTTAAAAAATAAAAAGCCAAAAAGTAGCTAAGTAAATGTAAAACATTAAAACTAAAAGGTAAATAGATGAAATTAAAAAGTTACAATTATAAAAAGTAGCTAGGAAAAATATAAAAGCATTAAAACTAAAAGGTAAATAAATAAAATAAACAAGTACCTTAACCAAAACATAGCAGATCGACCGATGAATCATCGGTCGATCTGCTATTTTTGGTTAAGGTACTTGTTTATTTTATTTATTTACCTTTTAGTTTTAATGCTTTTATATTTTTCCTAGCTACTTTTTATAATTGTAACTTTTTAATTTCATCTATTTACCTTTTAGTCTTAATGTTTTACATTTACTTAGCTACTTTTTATAATTTTTAACTTTATTTTAAATTGTTATTAAGCAATTTGTATTTTGTATGTGATTTGGCATTTTATTGTTTTAGCCCTGAAGATGGAATTAGTGCATTCCGAAACGTTGGTACTGATTAAACTTTGAAGGATGTTTATTTTTTCTTTGGTGTTCCTGTTTATTATTATATATATATATATTTATATATATATAATTATATATATATATATATATATATATATATATATATATATATATATATATATATATATATATATGTTACGGTTTTTTTGCGAAATCAGTTTCTTTGCAAATTCTCCGGTCAGTTTGCAAAGAAACCAAAACAATAGTAATTTTACAAAATGACCTTAAATGTTTGATCATTTTGCAAAAACACACAAAAATCGTTCAATTTGCAAAATCACCAATAATCTTGTCGGTGTATTTGCAAAATCTCTTGTTCTAATACTGTAGAACCTTCTAGCTCCTAACCTAACCTAACCTAAACACAATGACACTGTTGGTTAGGTTAGATTAGGTTAGATTACATTAGGTTAGGAGCTAGAAGGTTCTACAGTATTAGAAGAAGAGATTTTGCAAATACACCGACAAGATTATTGGTGATTTTGCAAAATGACCGATTTTTGTGTGTTTTTTGCAAAATGATCAAACATTTCAGGTCATTTTATAAAATTATTATTGTTTTGGTTTCTTTGCAAACTGACCGGAGAATTTGCAAAAAGACCGATTTCGCAGAAAAACCGTAATATATATATATATATATATATATATATATATATATATATATATATATATATATATATATATATATATATATATATAAACTGATGCGATGGTTCAACTTCATTCAGTCACAAATTGGCCAAATAATACAATATTTTTTACATAGAATACATCTAATGTGTTATAACATCAATTTCAATCTAAAAACAAAAATTATTTCTGTCACTATCGTACTAGTTATCACATCTAAATGATTCTACCTGAGTTAAATGAAAGCACTGACCCAAATATAGTAATCTTGGTAATAGAAGATATTAACACTCATTCCCAATAATTTAATATATTTGCATTTGTGTGACTGAATTTATAAGTATTACTGACAGGGAATAGGGAATCAAAGTCAAATTAATTATTTTTCCCAGTGTATTTTATATAACATGATAAAATTCACTATACATTAGAAAGTGTATATATTATATAGTAGTGATGTATCGGATGTCAGATTTCAGACATCCGCGGATGCGGAAGCGGATGTTCAATGCATAAATTTGTCAACTTTATAATATGATAGTTTAAATTCATACTTAATTTATTAATTGACTTTCGATTTTTGGTTAGTTATAAATATCAGATATTCGATAATATTAGATATTAGATATTAGATAATATTTTGTAATTATAATTTTTTTACATGGCGAGTTTTCGCCATAAAACTGTGTGTTACCAGGATGCGGGACGGGGACCCAACCCGTCTTGCATCCCACCAACAACTTTCCCCATCCACCACCCTTTGGAAAGTAGTATGCTTATGACATTGTTATGTATTGTAGCATGAACAATTAATTATACAAATACACAACAGACATTGCCAGTTACATTAAAGATCAAATGAAGGCTGCACAAGTTTCGGTATTTGAACTGAATGAGGGGCAAATTGTGCTTCAAAAATAGCAATTTAGTAAATAGTACACATCTTCAGCATCCGCATCCCGCAGGTGCGGATGCGGATGCAGATGCGGATATACACACACAAGGTGTTTCAGGTCGACCCTAGAAATATGGAAATTTGCGGAATTTGTAGTTTGTATTTGGTATTTGGTATTTTCCATATTTCTAGCGTCGACCTGAAACATCCTGTGTATATATATATATATATATATATATATATATATACAGGGTGTCCCGTAAGTCTGGACCCATAGGGAAAAATAATAAAATTACAAAATAGTCCAAAAATTTATTTATAATATATTTTTTTATTATTTTTATTATTATTTTTATTATTTTTTATTATGATCTTACTCCGCTGGAGTTTTATTTGTGGGGCCACTTGAAAGCCAAAGTGTACGAGGTCAAACTTCAGAACATTTTCCACCTTAAAGCACGCATTGTGGAGGCGTGTCAAGAAATTTCTGCGACTGTGATTCAGAAAGTGCTGTCGCAGTGGAGATTGCGTCTTCAACTATGTGTGCGACACAACGGCGGACACTTTCAACAGATTATGTAATAAATTTTTGGACTATTTTGTAATTTTATTATTTTTCCCTATGGGTCCAGACTTACGGGACACCCTGTATATATATATATATATATATATACAGTTGAATACATAAATTTGTTTAAAAAATCGCAGGATATATTCTTGAGACAAATGTAAAAAAAAAAGACCATATAAACATAGGTCGAGAAACCCGTAGGTTTCGATCTATAGCACACGACAGAAAAATGAAACGCCAAAAGATTGTTTACATTTTATGCAAATACACAGTGTGATACATTTGTTTCATTAAAGTAAATGTTCGAAATTCTTTCCTCCTTCTTGAATGCATGCCTCAGCACGTCAGTAGTATAGCCGCAAAAAGGTAGAGTGCAGGAACGTTGCAATGTTGCAAGAGATAATGTTCAATGTTGCAAAGGGGTGTGATGTTGCAAAATGGGGTAGGGTGTTGCAAAAGGGGTGAGGGTTGCGAAGGGGGTGGGGGTATGCAACAACTTAATGTTGCAAAGGGGTGGGGTGTGCAACAACTCAATGTTGCAAAGGGGATGTGGGGATGCTGCAGGTGAAACAAGGGGTCCTGAAACTTGGAGGCGGCGTTATCCCCCAAGAGAAAGACAGGAAAAGGAGAGAAAGGAAGAGAGGTGTTCACCTGGCTCCTGCCAAGTGCAAAATAACGCTTCAGCCGACCTGCCGTTGTCTTATGGACTCCTAATCAGCCAGTTGGCTTAGAAGGCGTAAATTCCTTGTTCAGGTTGAGTTGTCAGATACCACTTTTTATTTTAATTGTTCAGGTATACATTCTTAGGGCGAGTTGCCAGATACCATTTTAATTGTTCAGGTATACATTATTAAGTTGCCAGATTGTACCATTTATTTAATTAATTCTTAAAAGTTGGCTTAGAATTCTGCTAGTAGGTTTAGAAGGCGTAACCAACCATTTGATATAATTGTTTACAACCAAAATAATTAAATAAAACAACATTACATCATTCTGTTTATTATAAATATATAGAAAATAAATATACATTTGAATGATCAATTAAAAATAATAATAGTTTTAGAAATATGAACGAGGAATATGCATATAATCAAAAAATATATCCGTCAATATAACAGTACAGGAGAAATATATATATATACACACACACACACAATTATATTATGGAGATATATAGAAAATAAATATACAATGGAATGATAAAAAAATAAGAAATAAGAAATAACAACCATCAACATAGCAGAAATATGTACACACAACTAAATAAATAAATTATGCATATAATAAAAAAATATATCCGTCATTATAACAGTACAGGAGAAATATATATATATATACATACACGCAATTATGGAGATATATAGAAAATAAATATACATTGGAATGATGAAAAAACAAAAATAAGAAATAAGAAATAATATAACCATCAACATTAGGGTGTCCCAAACTCATAGGGGGCCAAATTTTTTTTCGGGATACAAATCCGCTCGTGTTGCGCTCTTTTGATGTTTCCCATTAGAAGTCTTCCTGTAAAATTTCAGAGATCGAAAGAAATTTAAAGGTCCCGAACTTTGAACACTTTATTTCTCCTCTTAACTGAAAGGCAAATTAACTGAAATATTTCTCTCAAAAGTTCCATCACAAAGATGATTATACAAAATAAACATGTATTTTAATCTTAACACACAAACAACAATTTCAAAGCATCACATTTATGCATTTTAACTAAACACGTGTTTCATGAGATCCGTTTTTGTTCCCTTCCGGCTCACATTCCGTCGGTGTGAGTGGACAGTTCGAAGGAGGAACTGGAGGTCTTCTTCATCACGGCACAGAGGTTTGCTTGTGTATTTCTCAATGAGGGCGGCGATGCCTCGCTCTGCTGCATCATTGACCACCATCAGTTCTGCAGCTCGGCTCTTTGCCAGACGGTAGTTTTCGTCAGTAGCCATGTTTCAGGGTCTTTGGTGAGGAACGTGGGCTCAACTTGGAGAAACTGGAAGTGTGTGGTGGATCGACTCGTCACCCACGGACTTAAACGGCCATCCACTTGCAGTCCCTTGCCTTGGACCCGTTTGAGTCCTTTCCCAGGGCGCTTTTTCAGGTTAGCCGTCATGTTACGCTTTTCTTTGTCGTCAACTCTGTCATCAAACAGTGCAAGACAGATTAAGTCCTCCGAGATATACCACAGATGACGGAGCACAGCCCGGTAAGCGGTGTTTCCAACGTCCTTGTCAGGGTAACCTACAAGAAGATTGCACAGCCTAACGTCATTTTTGGGAGATTTGATCGCGATGGGAGCCTCATGCCAGTGACGCACGTATACAAGGCTCACGAAGAGAGCCATACGGCGAACCCCTTGCAGTTCTTGGAGACGAAAGTTCAGAGAACTGGGACTGCAGTAATGCTATTTTCAGGCAGTAAATAGCTTTGGCCATCCATCTGGCCTGATGGTAAGCCCCTGGAGGCCGAAGCTTGTAACGTCCTACGTCGTCTCCGAGGTACAAGAAGCTCAGTCGAAGAAGTTCTTCATAATCCTCTCGAGGATGATTACCACTTCTTAGGGCATCGCGGAGATAGTCTATTACCTCAAGTCGCATTTGTGAAAGGCAAGCATTGTCATTTATGAAGGCTTTAGCCACCTCGTCCTTGTCAAATGCATCCAACTGACAGTGGTTCATTGATGGCCAGGCCTCCTTGAATCTCCTGAAAAGTTGGATTTGAGGACTTGGTGGTGTTCCTAGGCACACGACGAAGACATCCTTGAGAATCACTTCGTGAACGTGATGACGGCAAGCAAACCATAAAAGAGATCTTCCCAATGCCGCTTCCAAACGCGCACACGCACCTTGCACTATCCCTGTGTTTGATGCCGTCGTGTCAAACACCATGCCTATGATCTTGTCCTCAATTCCGACTAGGGTGAGCGCTTGATGAACTGCGCTTGCCATTTGCTGTCCTGTGCCGTCTATTATTTTCGGTGCTGCTAATAGCTCTTCCACACCATCCCCAGTCACCACAACAGCAATCCGATCGACTGACTTACCCTCCTGTTCGATGTCAGTGAGTATCTTTGTGTCCCAGGATCTGCAGTCGAGGTGGAAGCTGCTCGAGGTGGCCAATAACATTGGTCCCTATCATTGTACGGGCCTTTTGTCGGAAGCGGTGAACCGTGCTCTTTGATGGAACACTGTCAGCACCGAGAGCTAGGGATTTTTCAGTCGCAGCAAACGCTGATGTTGCCTGTCGAACAGAAAGGCCCTCGCGATCCCAAGTTGCTGCCAGGTCAAGATCACTCAGACTTTCTTTTAGTCTGTCACGTTTGGGAGCTTTCGAAGGTTTAAGTCCACAAGTGACGGCTTCGTTTCCACTGTCAGCTGACGATGTGCTAGAACTGCTGTCGGTAGCCTCTTCTGTGACTCCTACAGCTAGAGCCTCCTCCGTTTGACGCCGGTGTGTCCGCTCAAGAGCTCTTTCCCTTTCCTGTCTTTTCATTGTGGCTGCATATTTTCTATCTTCACCTCCCATGTAACTCGTATGTCGATCTTCCTTTGGGAAATGAGGAATTCCTTGTCTTCAAGAGGGATATCTCCCCGATCCAGAACGTCTGAGCGGGCGACATCAAAAATATCCTCCATATCAGCCAAGAATACATCCCGCTGCATATTGTAAGTCATTCCAGTCTTGTTCTTGTTTTTATGCAAATTTCGATACCTCTGAACCAAAGCTTTCAGTTTAGTCGAGGCATGAACGGAGGTTGTTGCCAGATTCGAGTTGGCTCTAGCCCAGATTTCTAATACAGCCGATATTACAGCCTTGACACTGTTGGAATCTGTCTTCTTTTGGTCGCGGTGATGGTAGAAGAAAAGGAGCAACACGTCCATATTACTTGGTAATCGAGATTTAGGCAGCTCTGCTATCGGAGACCTCTCAAGAAGCCACAACTTGATGTTTGATCTTGTCAACGCCATAATGATCAATTCTGAAAACCAAAACAAAGTCATCAAACGTCGGGACCTCTAAATATCATATGATCGAGTTGAAAATCACAAAGCCAATGATTTAGCCCAAACCACATCCGGGCATGACACGAGTGGTCAGGTCGTGTTAAGAAAAAAAAATTGGGACACCCTAATCAACATAGTAGAAATATATACACACAACTAAATAAATAAATACATACACTTTATCTTCTACCGCAAAACATAAGAAATCGTATTGTCATCAATATAGCAGAAATATATATACACACACACACACACACACACAAATATGTTAAATATATAAATACATTTCACTTTTTTTTCAAAATACTAAACTCGCACTTAATCGAGTCTACAATTACATCATTATTGCTCTGCATTACGCAGTATACGCGGTTTAATAATATTCCACCCTTTAAGTATAGGGATACCTGTACTCGATATGAAGGGCCTTCATATCGTTTAGTACTATTTTTGTTCCCACTTTACAACCGGTTGGTAAGTTATCTTTAAATACGTCTAGAATACAATCAAAAGCATGCAAAAAGAGTTCATCGTAGGCTACATTATTAAACACAAGTTTATAAACACGCCTTTCCAATCGAGGGTTTATTTCTACCGACGCGAGCTTTTCAATTGTGAACTCATCTTCACTCACCATAGCGGCAATTGAAATAATCTTCAAAGTCGTTACGACAACTGCTCGTTATATAAAGAAATAGTTCTTCAGGGTGAACGGTGTAGGTGAGCTCAGCCTTGTACCGATCAATTGCTTTGTACCAAAGTTCATGATATTTCAAAGAGTCTAAAGTTTTTAAATAAACGTCCAGCTCTAGACCATTCTCCCCTTGTTCAGCCCTACACTCGGTAAACCCATCGAGCCGAGCGGTGTATGCGTATTCAAGTACTGTATCAAAATAAAGCATATCCGTAACAAGCGCGTCTAATATAGGTTTCAGCTTGCGGAATCCGACGATTTCAAACATTCTGTCGAGGATGAAACGGTTTCGCGTAGGAACAAGAGCGTTATTATTAGAAGCATTCTTCCACATCTGAATGCATGGCCGATCGTTATTTATACACAACGTACATACAACGGCGTATGAGGGGGAGTCACTAATCTGCTCTCTTCTTGTACCTACGTTAGCAGGTATTTTATAACGATCTTCACTCCACTTCTCAACTATCACGAAGATTCTATTCATCTCATCGACACTTAAATAAACAACATTCCGTTTGTTTGTTTGTCTACATTCCGTTTCCAGTACATAGCTAACGGCATCGGATTTACGCCTGAACACGCGCAACGATTTCGTCACGGACACATCGTATTCGAGGAGCGCACGTCCACTCGGTTCAAGCTCAGAGATAACTATGAGCCGCGTGAGGCACGCAGGTAGGCAGGAACGGTTCGATGGGCGGTTGACTCACCCTGATGATACGTGAATGGGTTTGTTCGAACTCGTATGATCCGTGAGGTGCGAGTCGCACCATAATCTAATGAAACGTGTGCGGCGCTGATCGAATTGTTGTACCCCATTATATTGGGTAGGTGTTTTTTTCCGGTACAAGAATTAATTTCGGTTTTACCGTTTTATCACTACCAGAATACGCACCAGACAGTTTCCCTCAGGGTAAATTTCACGAACTAGGCACATTTTATAATGTTTTATCTCTCCTAAACATCTTCACACTTCGGCGCACTATTTGAGAGGAACATATGCTCATATTTTTCCTTTTTGCCTAGCAAACGATACTCTTCTCTAAAGTCTGCTAAAAACTCACGCAGGGCACTAGCCACAACCTCACTATGAACCTCATCATGATATACATTAATATAGTGATAAAAATACTTAAGATTCTCCATGATGACGAGATTCACATTTTCAGTCGTAGGGTATGAGTAATCGACATGGTGTAACATGACATAATACCGCTTGTCACACCACTCATCCGCAAGACTCATTATCCATATCTGCTGCTTCTCTTCTGCACGCGTTGTTTCTTTTACTTCACGGTATATGTGAGACTTTATAAAGTTTAGGTCTACAGCATACTTCAATACATCGTCTGTGCAACGAAAGCCTACAACGGTCTCACCAGAATAACCACAGAGTATTTGTACATCTTGCTCCTTCGCACGATCCAATGTGGTTTTAAAAGAGGCAAAGGAGGGGGGAATAGGAAGTTTTTCGGTATCCACCACATCTTGACACTTTGCTGAATACCATTTCATAAACGTTGAACAAGCAATATTAAAGGTAGCCATTTTCTTCTACGCTGGCGAATACACGTCTGAGCTCAAGGGCTTACTGCAGTCAACTGACCACGCAGGGAATCCCAGATAGTAGCATGACTCACGTTGCTGGTCTTACAGTGGGCGGAGCTTAGAACTTTCACCTGTGCACACACACACAAAGGAGAAAGTGAAACGCTAATTGAAACATGATTTATTTAATAAACGAGATAATCAAGTTATATATATTTACAAATACGTGTAATAAATAAGTTAACACTAGATACATCAAAGAGTATATACAAGACATATATATTTACAAATACGTGTGATAAATAAGTTAACAATAGACGCATTAAAGGTTATGGTATCCAAAGGGTACGGTATAATAGGTACCAGGTAACTGGTAACGTTTCCTATAGGTGTTACGGCACACCTTCGTTCCCCTAAGTTCCTTCACGCCCCCCAGCTTCTGCACCCGAAAATTGTGGGTGCCTACAGTTAGTTGGGGAGGCCGTTCGCCCTCATCATCGTCCAAACACACTAGATCATTCAACGATTCAAAGTTAACAACCCGCCGATTCGCATGGTTGAGCGTAATACCCTTTGCCTTCACGATATATTTCATATCCTCCCCCACCCTCACCCGTACCCCATAAGTTTTAGGTCCTGTTGAGACAAAAGAGTCGGCGTATGCGTTGTCCCCATACTCATCCTTGATCTCATCAGTGAGCTCGCCGAGGAACTCCCCAATAGCAGGCATGTATTCACCCTCCCTCTCTGTGAATATCACGCTATCTGTATCGGCATACAATACTCTCCGCCCAAGAGAATGCAATAGACCCCAAAGTTTTATGCGGGCGTAGGCTGTTGTGAAGCTGGCCACAGGTATGTTTGTAACCCTTGAGTTATCTGTGGCCAATTCAGTGTTGTTGTACTTTATTATGTAAGTATTACCTACATTCACGATCTCCATGACCTCTTTATCTGGAGCATTGGCATAATCCCAGACTTCACTATAACTTTGTGCCAAATGAATGTTCCATTTGCCGGTATTCTGTGCAAATTTTCCCCATAGACTGTTTAGACACAACTTTGCACTAAAGCGCTTGCCAGGATTCTTTGCAATTTGGGCGCGATCAAGTTGCATACCTTCGCGGTCGCGGTAACGTTGAATATAGGCAGACTTTTCATCTTCGGTATCAACTCCTCGCGGATACCCTGATGCCTCAACCTTATCCTTCAAAAATGCGGTTATATATGGTGTGAAAAGGTTGGGTAGCTAGCTTCTGAAACCTCCACACCTCATGTATCTTCAGTATTCTATACCCATGGCGTACGGCTAGGACCAGCTCAGGACTTGTATATACGCCTCTGATCTTACGCTGGTGGGGTATATGGTTACAATCGCCGTTATTCTCTTCCGCGCACTTCACGCACAGCGGAAACATGAGCTTGTCGTCGATAACGACAGGTAAGATTGGCATCCATAAATTGCGTGGAGGGAGTACGTCTACGAAAGAGAGCCCAAAGTAACGATCACTGAAATTTCTTGAAAATTCATTGATGGAGGGCAGGTTAGGTCCCACCAGTTTCTCAGGAGCGCCCACGGGGTACGGATTGTTCTTCATCACGTATGGGTATAAAGAACAGAAATCGTAGTAATGGAGTTCCACACCCTCTGTAGGTGGAAAGTATAGCCTGAATGGATTTGTACGTCCTCCAAACAAGCTATCACCACATTTGAGAGGATCCAGCACCATTGAACGCTTGATCGTGTTTATTTCCTCACGGTACACCTCGTCTGTCTCCATCCGCGCATCATATTCATGCTCCCACAAGACTTTGTGAGTGAACTGGGATCCTATAAGTTGATCGTGGGTGCGGGTCCATGCAAGACAGTCGGCAGGAGATCTACCGTGGATATCTCCGGCGATTCCGCACTCAGGACGGGGGCATACATGCCACCAGCACCCGTTAAAGGAGTACACAGTCTTCACACCAGTGACACGGTTTTCACTTAACCCATCAACACGACCGTTAATCTTAATGGGCACTTCACCCGTGTTGCGGGCGTGCTTTATGCATACACCTGTCTGTTGCTGTAGATGTATGAGCCAGTAAATAGCCTTGTGGCCGTAACTGAGGGGGTTGTTTCGGTGAATAATGGCTAAGGTGGCTTTAGGCATGAAGTTATTCTTGAACACCGTAAACATAATGACGCGATGGTGGTTGCGACTTGCAGCGGATCGCATTTGAAACGGCCTATGTACATCCTTCTAAAGGCCTGGAAACATACTTTAAGCACTCGCACATCATTCACGCAATAACGCTCACATTCATCAGTTATATTATAAGGATTACGTTCATTAAAACTGTTGTAGTATCGATCAAAGTCTTCACGTTCATCTACACTCATACAATCATAGTTAAAATAATGTTTGGGTGGTGGTGGGCCTACGTAGTTTAAAGTCTCGCTAGTGAGGAAAGTGTAAGGGAAATATCCTTTTGAAACTTCAGCTGCTACGCCCATCACCTTGGGTAGCTTTGCTAATTTACAAGGTGTGAATAATAAAGTGTCTTTAAATTGTACATTACCTCTTATTTGCATCTGTATTAATTTGTTGCATCTTTTCAATGGATCACCTGTAAATATCTCAGAGGATTCGTGCTCAAGCAACTCCTTATAAAGGAACTGCGTGTCAAACTTTGCCCCGTTATGGGCGAGAATATACACAGTCATTTTCTTGAACTTGTCGGCTAACTTGACAATATAGGACACAAATAGTTTCTCAGGACTGTCGTGGACATTCGTTTTAAAAACGTTTGCCCGTTTACCGCATTTGGGGCACTCGTCACATTCGATCTCCATACATTCATCGCAGATAGTCTGGCTCACAAGTAAATGTGGAATTACCTCTTTGGTTTCAGCATTCGTATATGTTTCTATATCGTAGTATACAGTTATACAGGGTTTGTTTTTAGGCTTGGCGTCTTTCATATAACACATGTTTTACTCCATCCGCCTTATATTCCTCCTGGCATGTAGGACAGTGAATTTCGTCACATTTGTGCTTAAATTTTCCCAATTATCCATTGTGTGAAACATACCACATTCACAGATTCTCATTTTCCTGCACGTGCCAATTGATTTATGGAGATCGAAACAGCTATTATTGAAAAATGTGCGTCTACACACATTACAATCCCTCTTCTCAGCTTCAACTACACGGCTTTCACATTTGGAGCTTTTACACTGTTCACATACCATGTGACATTCTTTACAATGTTTCACTATATCATCCGCAAACTCGAGGCATCCCTTACACAAATCATGATGCCGTCCATATTTTCGACTTTTATCGTAACTCGCGTAAAGCCACCTTATATTACGGATGGGGAGATACGTTGCCCCTGACAGACCTAAGATAAGTAGGGGCCTTGTACGATCTCTCACACAGCTTTTAAACATACACAGTCCTACGATGATCATCCAGTCCAAACACAACTATACGAACATTCATTTCCTGTTCTACCATTCTCAGCTCTTCAGGGCCCATATTACAGTCAAATTCAAGTTCACAGTCTACAGCTAGTTTACGGGCACGTTCCACGACCGTAGGCAGCCAAATTTTTTGAGCCCGTGTATTTTGTACAGTAAACATGCGAGCCAAGACTACTGCTATAAAGCCGCAACCACGATCGACGTTTATATACCGTCTATAAATAGCTTGAGAATTGAGGTTAAGAGTATATGGTATGGCACTATGACCCACAACACGGAATACACGATCAATATTTACCGTGAAGTTGTCCATATTGAAGGCTATACTACTTTGGGCGGCTTGCATTATACGTCCTAATATATATTCTACATCTTCAGCCGCCAAACGTCTAAATGGCACTACTACCCAATAATCATCTACATCACCGTCATCTGACCCGAATCCGAAGGACAGACTCGTCCTGACTTCACGCTCGTCGCGGTTCTGAAGAGCAAACTCTACAATACGCTGTACAACCCGGCGTAGCCCGCGCTCAATTCCATTGCTATACATGGCTCTAGGGTTGACCCTGACTCTATACCGATTTCTAGTCAAGGCTGGGGTGGGGGCTGCGGAGCGCACCAACTCAAACGTTATATCATCCTCAACAGAACTGGGGGCAACTGTGGCGGATGAATAAGGGGATATATTAGCGGGAGGTGCTGCTGTGGGGCTTGTTGCGTAAGACGTTGAGGGCCTGGAGTCTATTATTGTAGATTCAACAGAACGGGGGGCAACTGTGGCGGATGAATAAGGGGATATATTAGCGGGAGGTGCTGCTGGGGGGCTTGTCGCGTAAGAGGTTGAGGGTTGGGGATCTATTACTGGTGGTGGTTGGCTAACAACAGGCGCGTATTTCGGTCGCTTTATACCTGACGTGGGGTTCTCTTCATTATACCTCTGCTTTGAACGTGCTACCGGTATCGCTGGTGAGGGTTCGTCGGCAGGGGAGGATTCTGTGATCACAACTACACTGTCGTCGGGGTCATCCGTAAAGTCGATGATGGGGTGCTGTACCTCATCGTCATTCACGGTTCTGTGGGAGAAGAAAACAAAATATAAGGAACAGCACTCAAAATTTGTAATATTTTGTAAATGATCCACTTAGGAGTGTGACGTGTTAGAAATGTGCTCTGTAGCAAAATTCAGATTCACGAGCCCATCCACATGTATTATATCTGACCTACAGGATGTGGTAAAACTGTGTTTATGCTTAAAATCATTAAAGAAAAGGGAGAGATGTTCTCGAAATTTGTGCATAAAGTTATATGGTGCTATTCGACGTATCAATCAGTGTTCAACGCGTACCAAGATGATATTTTGTTCCACAAAGGCGTATATGACGTTAATTCGTTAAAGGGAAATGAACATACAGTCATTGTAATTGACGATCTCATGTTGGAGATGGATATAACGTTTGCCGAGACATTTACAGTATTCTCCCACCATCTTAACATAAGCGTGTTCTTCATCAATCAGAATCTATTTTTCAAAAATAGATACATGCGCGATGTGTCGTTAAATACACAATATCTAGTCTTATTCGCACAACGTAGAGATGTATCACAAATTGGGGTATTAGCCAATCAAATGTTCCCGAATCAGCGTAAGGAGTTTTTGGAAGTTTATAAAGAAGCTACAAGCTCGCGTTACGGATATTTGCTTTGCGACCTTCATCCGCGAAACACGTTTAGGGTGCTTCTAAGAACGAGTATATTTCCAAACGAGCCTCAAACGGTGTATATTCCAGAATGACAAAGAGACTAAAGAAATACCGTGAATTAATAAAAATCTATCATCGACTGCCCTGGGCAATGCAACAGATGTTTATTAAATATTTCGACCTCGACTTTTTAAAATGCATCTGTGAAATCTGTCTTAACGTTATAAATTGCAATGTATCAATGAAACCCCCTCAGAATGCTCGCCTACGCCGTTAGAAGAACATAATACGTGCACTCGCTCGTAAAAGTCAAACTGTAGCGAAGAAAAAACGAATTATTGTACAAACAGGAGGGTCATTTCTCCCCATCTTATTTTCAGTTTTGGGTCCTTTACTGACTAGATTAATATAATGAAGAAAGTGGTAGTGATTCCACACGAGGTGTACGCTTCACTGCAAAGGAATCCAGACACGGATCTAGATACCCGTAAAAGCAGACTTAAAAGAATGGAAAGCGAATTGCTAGCCCTATTAAACAGTGAAAAAACACCTGATGAGAAAAGAATCTTATACCAAGAAGCTCTGCAGAAATTTCTTCACGAGTACGAAAATTATAAGAACCCGACAGAGATTCCTGTGGTTATTAGGCACAGCACGGGGGACGATGGACATGGCGACATAGGATCTGTACCTGACGATACAGCTGACCAACCAAAAATTAAGGGATCAGCCACGTAACATATCGAGCTTGTATTAAAAAGGCTTTTAGGAAAAAAAACCCCGATGGAAAAAATCCCCCGGCGGAAAAAATCCAACAAGGAAAAAATCCCCCCGGAAAATATCCCCCGGAGGAAAAAATCCCCCAGCTGAACAGAAATGAAGGCTAATAATTTGAATAATAACGTAGGTGTGCATTCGTTCGTTCTTATCCCAAATAGTTTACATATTTCGTTCGTTCGTTCGCTCTTTCTGGAATTTTCAATAGTTTACTTGAGACTTTACTTAAGACTTTACTTTAGTGTTGTCGTACCCATCATGGAGTTCATAAGATCTAATAAAGGTGGCTTAAAGTTGTGCTTTGAAGGCCATGTATACGTTAAACAGAAAGAGTTAGCAAACAATGTTGTGTCCTTCGAATGTGTTAAACGCCGTGCTAATTCACAGTGCAAAGCCAGAATTAAAGTGAAAGATAGTGAAATTGTTCAAAGAGTTAATGATCATACACATGCTCCAGATGCAAGTAGCGTTCTAAAATTAAAGCTTTAGACAACATGAAGGAGAAAACCAAAGGTACACACGACACTCCTGGGCAGATAGTTTCACAAGAAGTGGAGATGCTGGAGGAAGGAGCAGCCGCAAGTCTTCCAACAATAAAGCATTTAAAAAGAAATTTAAGGCAGTGTAGACAAAGAAGTATGAAATCATTTCCATTACCGCTTGATACAGAACACTTAATTATTCCTGACGAGTTCAAACATACAAAGAAAAATGAAGACTTTTTATTGTTTGACTCTGGCCCATTAGGCCCCAGACTTCTGATTTTTGGTTCAAATAATAATTTGTCCCATCTAGAAAATAACAAAGACTGGTATATGGATGGCACTTTCGGTGTGACTCCTTCATTGTTTTCACAGGTATATACTATACATACATTTATTAATGGGCGAGCAACTCCATGCATTTATGCTCTTTTACCTAATAAAACTGAAGCTACCTACAAAATGTTACTTGAAAAATTAAAAATTTTGAATGGAAATTTGAACCCCTCGAGCATTATGGTTGATTTTGAAAAGGCAATGCATAAGAGTATAAAAAATGCTTTTCCTGATACTAATTTAAAAGGATGTTTTTTTCATTTATGTCAAAATATCTACCGAAAAATTCAAGGGGCAGGCCTTTCGCACTTATATATGAATGACACAAACTTTTCTTTAAAAATGCGTATGATTTCAGCTTTAGCTTTTTGCCCACCAGATAAAGTGATTGAAGCTTTGAAGAACTTTTCATGAGGATTTTCCCTGAAGAATCTTATTGTATTTTGGATTATATTCGAGGACACCGAATTGGCAGGACCCAATAGGAGAAGCAGGAGACTTCCAATGTTTGACATCAACATTTGGAATATGTATGCAAGAGCTCAGAATGAGCTTCCCAGAACCAACAATGCCGTCGAAGGTTGGCACAGGAGCTTTGCATCAAATATTGGATGTTTCCATCCAAATATTTGGGTTTTTCTAAGATGTTTGCAAAAAGAGCAAGCATTGCAAGAAACTTACACAGTACAGGATTGTGCTGGTCACCCCTCGCAAGACCAGAAGAAAAAATACAAAAATGTAACAGCTCGCATTCAAAATATTATCAACAAATGCGAAGAATATTCAATTTTAGATTATCTTAAGGGTATAGCTTATAACTTAACATTTTGAGATATTAAACTATTTTCCCTAAAATACAAGTCAAACTTTTAACTTTTTTTTTTTTTTTTTTTTTTTATTTTGTAAAAAATAAATTTATCCTGCATTTATTTATTTATTTATCCTTCTGGGGGATTTTTTCCTCCGGGGGTTTGTTTCCGGGGGGATTTTTTCCTTGTTGGATTTTTTCCGCCGGGGGATTTTTTCCACCGGGTTTTTTTTTCCTGATCCCATTAAAAAGCACCCTCCCACATACATTGAGGAATTTAGGTTTAAATCTTTATATTCTATTGAATGAGGACCCAGCCATACAATGGACCGATACAGGCGAGATCATTGTGGAAGGATCAAAGGTACAGGGGTCGAATATCGTAGACATTGTCCATGATCTGGTGAGAAAGTGGGATAGGCCATCACCATCAGGATGGAAGCATATTAAAGCAAGACTACAACAAATAAATGTCCCTAAAACGTTGATAGGAAATCTGAACAGGTTAAAAGACTTGGAACATGCAGCGCATGTGGCACAATTGAAGACGCCGTCACCCCCGGCGGTAACACCTTTGAAGAGGAGAAAGAAGAGGATAACAACGGTCAACCCTACCCACGTGCCTCTAAAATACGCAAATGGCTAACGTATTAAGTAAACGCTATTATGACATTTCTAACCCAGCCTCCTACGGCGGCGTAGAGAGACTGTACAGAAGTGTTTACGGAGTAGGAAAAAAGGATGTTGAAAGATTTTTGCGGGAGCAGGACGCTTATGCGCTTCATAAGCCTGTGAGAAAAAGGTTTAAAACAGCCAAGACAACGGCTTCCTCGATTGATTCTATTTGGCAAGCAGATTTAACAGACATGCAAAGATATTCTGTGTATAACGATGGTTACCGTACATTCTATTCATAATAGATGTATTCTCTAGATATCTGTGGCTAGTTCCTCTGAAAAATAAATCACCTGAAACAGTTGCTAAAGCCACCAAAACGCTAATGTTAAAAGAAAACAGGGTTCCTGGCTATTTTTGTACGGATATGGGGAAGAAATTTATAGGCCGTGCTTTTCAGAACATGTTGACAGAGTTTCATATCAGCTATTACACAACTAATTCTATACATAAGGCTTCTTTAGCTGAAAGAGTTCAACGTACCATAAAGGAACGCATGCACCGCTATTTTACACATAAAAACACATACAGATTTCTAGACATTCTGGAATCATTGGCATCATCCTACAACAGCTCACACCATCGCACGATTGGGACAACACCTAACGAAGTTTTAGAAAGAGGTACGCTCCCGAGAAGAGATGGATCACCAACACAAACACACTCGTCTCGCTTCAAAATCAATGATTATGTAAGGCTGTCGCTTTCGGGAAATAAATTCGCAAAGGGTTTTGAGCAAAGATGGACACGTGAGATTTTTAAAGTTAGGGCTATGAGACCTAAAGGTGAGATAATGATGTATTACGTTGAAGATTTGAATGGGGAAGAAATCTCAGGAGGCTTTTACCGCGAGGAATTGCAGAAAGTTGCATTTAATTTAAGAAAAAATGTGTTTAAAATTGAGAAAGCTTCAACACCTATATAAAAGCTGATGCAATAATGAAGCTTAAATAGTATGCAACATGGCTCCTTACCATTTCTACGTCACACTCCCGTCCTCCTCGTCCCTGTCTGTACACCCTAACAACACACTAGCCAACTTTGTAACAGAACTCCACGGGCCCATTGAATTGGGTCGTGATTCGTATGAGGTGGGGATATGCGAAATTCAGCTGGACACCCTCTTTTTAAATACTGAATATAAAGAATCCGTTTTTACGATTCTTAGAGACATTGACGAGTGTGAAAAAGCTGGGGTAGCTATGGATGAAACTATACGTATCGCTCGGACTAAGGTTGCACGGTATTACAGTACAGAAGTAAGACTAGGACCGGGTCATTATGGTTCGGTCGAGGATGTTGTGAGAGACTTAAACGTAAGTTTAAGAAACTCAAACCTTACGAATGATTTAGTATACGAAATCGTAAACAAAGGAAACCCTGCACATACACTAATCCTAAAATCAAAGACTAACAGACGTATTAAAGATCGAAGAGTGTTCAAAATTATAACCAATGGACGATATAGCGCAGCCATCCAAAGAGCACATTTCACGAGGCACAGCATGACTTGTCCAGATTAATGTATCAATTGAAGATGGAGAAATTGGCTGAAAGCTCTCAGTCCCCAGACATGTGCTATATTTACAGTAATATAGTGGAGCACCAGTTTGTTGGGGATACCCAGGCACGCCTGCTGCGCATTGCCCACATCCCCAACCATAGAGGAAGGAGTTTGAGTATTACATATGACAGACCCCATTATGTGAATGTCGCAACTAATTTAATAACCAATATCTCAATATATATAAGAACGATTGAGGGTGAAAACTTCCCATTCGGTAACGGGAGCTTAACAGTGAAGCTACACTTTCGACGCACTGAGTTATAATGGATAGAAAGCCTTTCACCGTCTATCGAGGGGTGAGATACCAGCGCGGTAGTGGACTTGGGTCCATTTTTTCATCCATACTACGTACGGCTGTTCCTTTGCTGAAGAGGGGTGCCAGATACCTCGGAAGGAAAGCGCTACAATCAGGTCTTAACACTGCAGAAGACATATTGGCTGGGGCTAAACCTAAAGAAGCTCTAAAAAAACATTTAAAGCGTACACGGGACGAAATCATCAAAGATGCAAAGAGAAAAATGCGTGGTGGCGGGAAGAAGAAGAGGGCTCCGGAAGAAGGGGTCACGTGGTATTAAACGTAAAAGGATATCAAAAAAGAAGTGCTGTAAGCGAATGAAACCTATGGTTGACCACTTTTTTGACTGATATAAGCTAAGGACATTGATCTCATGAATCATAGTTTGTTTACTACTTGTCGAGAGAGGAGGCACTATTTCTAACTCGTCATGGAACGCTTCATCCACCCCTGTAGTTCACAATGCTGTAAATCGGAGCTGTCCCTTTTTGAGATGCCTCCAACTCAAGTTTCTATTGAGCACAGTGATTTTATTACAATTAACCCTTTAAACACAATTAGTTCCCCGAGTGCACCTATAGAATTCGTGATACCCAGCTCAGGCCGTTACTTTTTTGATCCAAGCTGTGTGCACATGTACGCTAAGCTACGTATAGCCCATTCTGATGGAACGGACTGCGATGACAAATATGCTGTATACCCTGAAACAAACTTTCTGCACTCCATATTCAACCAGTGTGACGTATATTTAAATCAGACCAACATATCGGGATACTATCATCTACGAGCCTATCTGGAAAATGTCCTCAACTTTTCCAAAGAAGCGAAGGCTACCTTTTTAAGTGCCGAGGGATATTATCAAACTAAAGACGAAAGTAGTATAAAGGACAAATTTAAAAATTCTAAAAAGAAGATATACGAGTGTTTTGGACGTCTGCACACAGATTTCACTTTCCAGGAGAAGTTGCTTGTCAACGGGGTGGATATGAAAATAAAGCTCACCCGCACGAGTCCTGAGATCTGCTTAAATCTGGATGCTGATCAAGAAGAGGGAGCAAAGCCCGTTGTGGTTCACATTATGGACACATACCTCCGCGTACGGCGAGTGAAATTAAGTTCACCAAAACAACTAGAAATTGAGAAAAATTTACTAAACGCCACAGTGAAATACCCTATTAACAGAGTACAAATCAAACTATATACGGTGCCTGCAGGGTTGGCGTCGAAGCAGATAGAAAACATCGCTCTGGGAAATCTTCCTAAAAGGATATTAATCGGAATGCTTCGGTGAATGGAAAATATAAAAAGAGTGCCTTTAAATTCGAGAATTTCGGACTTAAAAATATAACTCTATACGTTAATGGCATTGCTTTGGGTGGAACATTGGATACGGACTATTCATCAGACGCTGTGTTACCTCTTTGCGCGAGAGCCTATAGTAATCTGACCCATATTGCAGGTGATTGTGATGAGCTTGGTAATGGGGTAACGCAGAAAGAATTCATTGATCAATTTAACCTTTATCCGTTTGACATTACACCTGACTTATCTGCTAGCGTAAATACGCATTTAAGCCCACAACAGCGGAAACATCTCAGTGAGGTTGGAATTCACCAAGCCTATAGACGCGCCTATTAGTGTACTAGTATATCTCGAATCGCAAGCCCTAATAGAAGTAGATAGATTTAGGAGCGTTATCACTGACTTTTAAAATGGATGCTAATACACTTCAGAAGTAATGAATAGTGAACGAGTCACACGTTCCAAATTTATCGGCGTGTTTGCGAAGAATGAAACATTGAGTTTGCCAAGTACGCGAGAATGCGGTAGTCTTATTGTGAACACAGATGTCATCGGTAATGAAGGGATTCATTGGATTGCAGTCTATTTTAAAAATAGACACCGCCTCTACTATTTTGATTCACTCGGTACTCAACCCTGGAGTGACCCTGTTATTGTAAAATTTCTCGCTCAGTTACATATTCCCGAAGTTGTATGGAACCCGTTTCGTATACAAGGATATTTTAGTAATACTTGTGGAATGTACTGCATCTCATTTCTCATGCATATGTCACGTGATAAAGAATTTATAAATTTTTAAAATTTATTCGACCCGTGTCACACTCGACGAAACGATGAAATGGTATGCAGACAGATAAAAATCCGTTTTCCAATTGTGCGTACTCGTTGTATAGTATAATGTTTTTGTTCGTGTGTATATTTGTAACGTTAGTTTGTATTCTGTAGTTTAAGATGGTTATTGTACTGATTTCTTTCATTTAATAAATTGATGAAAATATATTGTCTTCTTCCCCCAAAAAAGATCGAAAAACACTTACATTATTTCGATGTGACATTCATTATGCTGACTGTTCAGTATATCCTCCGTATTCATGACACGAGATTCTTCAAAAGATTGTATAACACGTGTCAAATCCTCATCGGACCTTAAAGGAGAAAGAATAATGTTCATATTGAATCTTTTTTAATAAAAACATATACAGAGTATACATATTGTAAGACAGACCCATTATGTGAAGATATCTTTGGTTCGCTCAGAGAAGCTCATTTAAGGGTAATTCCGAATAACATTTATAAAAAACATGCAAAAGATTGTAAAAAATTTCGATTTTAGCATAATGGTGAGTATCTAAATGAAGTATTTGACGAGATACTACATCCCTCCATATATAAAATCATCTTTCTGACAGTTTGTGAATAAAAAATAAAAATAAAATTATAGACACTTACATTTCTATGGTAGTCCCTTGCGTCGGATTGTAAGGAGCGTCATTGCAAATATCATCAACGGTTTGCGTTGGAAATAATCCATCACGGTCAATCGCGTTAAAAAGATTAATTGCAGTCAATGCTGCAGTGTCACCTTCTTGATACAAATCCGGAAAATGTAAAGTTCGTGTCCATGGTGGAGGGAATGTTTATGCACTGGCAGAGGGAATGTATATTCACTGGCGCGAAAATAGCTACTGTTACTCCCAACTGAAAAATATTTCCTTTTATATGCACAATCACCAAGCTCCGCCCCAAAAGATCAAGAGCAGATGTTCGTATGATTGGTTGGCAGTGTAGCTGGGTGGAGCTATGATAAGTTTGTGTACCAATCGTAACACCGCTATAACGGGTCCATGCTTTGGACGACTAATGGCATCTTTATATTTTCTCCAATAGATTTAATGCTCGTATTACCCCTTGCTTCTCCGTCACGACATATTTGATCAATACTTGTTTTCCCCACTATTCCCGGATCAATAATCACTAATGTAATCGAGAGGATTTTATAATAAAGAAATTATAAATATATCCATTCCTTTAATTATATTTTTAAAAAGAAAAGAGTATTCGGTTTCCACGTTAAACTGTGGGTCTAAGGCGGAGTGAAAAGCTTAACCATTGTTACAATTCGGCGAAGATTAGTTATTATTATTACTAAAGAAAAATCTACATTGTTTTTGTGCATATCACATTTTGCGGTCATACTATTCCCGGATCAATAATCACTAATGTAATCGAGTGGATTTTATAATAAAGAAATTATAAATATATCCATTCCTTTAATTATATTTTTAAAAAAGAAAAGAGTATTCGGTTTCCACGTTAAACTGTGGGTCTAAGGCGGAGTGAAAAGCTTAACCATTGTTACAATTCAGCGAAGAGTTAGTTATTATTATTATTACTAAAGAGAAAAATGTACATTGTTTTTGTGCATATCACATTTTGCGGTCATGCTATTCCCGGATCAATAATCACTAATGTAATCGACTAGTCAGTAAAGGACCCAAAACTGAAAATAAGATGGGAAATGATCCTGTTATTTTAAATGTTGAAATTATGATGTGAAAGAGTGAGCAATGATTCCCTGACGAGATGTATTTCTGATTCAGTTTCCACGTTAAACTGTAGGTCTAAGGCCGGAGTGAAAAGCTTAACCACTGTCAAAATGAACAAATCAGCGAGATGATGTGAAAGAGTGAGCAATCATTCCCTGACGAGATGTATTTCTTATTCGGTTTCCACATTAAACTGTAGGTCTAATGCGGGGTGAAAAGCTTAACCATTGTCAAAATGAACAAATCAGCGAGATGATGTGAAAGAGTGAGCAATCATTCCCTGACGAGATGTATTTCTTATTCGGTTTCCACATTAAACTGTAGGTCTAATGCGGGGTGAAAAGCTTAACCATTGTCAAAATGAACAAATCAGCGAGATGATGTGAAAGAGTGAGCAATCATTCCCTGACGAGATGTATTTCTGGTTCGGTTTCCACATTAAACTGTAGGTCTAATGCGGGGTGAAAAGCTTAATCTTTGCAATTCGGCGAGGAGTTAATTATTATTATTACTACATAGAAAATGTGGGCGTGTGTGTGTGTGTGTGTGTATGTTAATTTTGAAAAATGTATAATAATAATAATATACCTTTCCATTTTTTATTCATACATTTGAATAAACTAAGAAGATGATGCCATAAATATTTGCAAGTAAAGAGAAATAATCAACGCATTTAATAAAAACTTTTTTTTATTTACAAAACAAACGCACGGAAAGCTAGAAGAGGTGGAATTGAGTCTTTGAGAGAGAGAAAGTTGACCCAAATTCCTTTGCGTACCTTTCAAAAAGGCCTCGGGGTAAACAGGTGTGATTCTTTGGCGTTCTGCTCCACTCACTCCTCGTCTGAGCACTATGTTAAAACAAAACATTCTAAGAGTTAATATTTTGGATTCGTTTTAATAACTGAAAGCAAGTAAATAAAACGGCGTTTAATAATTAATTTCTTATATTGTTAATATTGGCTTTAATAATTGATTCTCTTAAAAGGAGAAAATTCATTTGCTTTAAATTAATATACTTTTGACATTTTTCTGATTTTCATTCACATAATATATACAGAGGTGTGTGTGTGTGTGTGTGTATAGATTTGAGAATGTTAATGGAACGATTTCTTTTGCTAAGCCAATTGTTTAGTGAATTTTTTAATGTTAATATTGTTTTAATTCACTATAAGGTGAAAATCCGTTATATATATATATATATATATATATATATATATATATAAGGAATGACAAAATTAAATAGACACAGTTAATATGATTCTTTCTATATATATATATATATATATATATATATATATATATATATATATATAAGGTAGAGAGAAAATTGTTCAATTGTGTGTGTATTTCGTCTGAACTATTATTCTGACGATTGTACGTATTATATTATTTTTGTGCAGTAGAAGGCAAATTCTATTTATTTAATTAATAAATATTTTCTTTTTGTCAATTTCGAAATTTAAGTCTGTATGCTTTGGTAACGAATTAAAATGGTATCTACAACTCACCCTAATAATGTATACCTGTACAATTAAAATACAAAATGGTATCTGGCAACTCAACCATCATCTATATAAGACCCGCTTGGCTTCGGAGCTGGTAGTTTGATGCGAACTTCGGCCGAATAAAGATCTCTCTCCTTCCCTTCTTAGGTTAAGACTTAGCTTAGTTTCCCTTTGGGGGGTTCGGACATCCCACCTTGTCCCCCCAAAGTCCTCCTCCGTCTATCCTTTCTCTCTTAGGCTAAGGCAACCCCTTTGGGGGGAGGTCATCCTTCCTTCTCCCCCCGAAGATCCCTCCCCTCTCCCCCTTCAGGTGTACCCCTCCCCCCCTTGGCTCCTTCTAAGCCAACTGGCTGATTAGGAGTCTATAAGAGGACGGCGGGTCAGCTGAAGCGTTATTATGCACTTGGCAGGAGCCAGGTGAACACCTCTCCTCCTTTCTCTCCTTCTCCTGTCTTTCTCTTGGGGGATAACGCCGCCTCCAAGTTTCATGACCCCTTGTTGCACCTGCAGCATCCCCCACCCCCTTTGCAACACTGAGTTGTTGCATACCCCACTCCTTTGCAACATTGAGTTGGTGCATACCCCACCCCCCTTTGCAACACCCTGCCCCCTTTTGCAACACCCTACACACCTTCGCAACACCCTACCCACCTTTGCAACATTGATCAATATCTCTTGCAACATTCCTGCACTCTACCTTTTTGCGGCTATACTACTCACGTCGCATCAGTGACTGTCTGATCCACTAAAACATTGCAATTGGCTCTGTTTTGCAATTGTCTCGAACTCGTTGCCACAATTCATCACGTGCTCGGACTTCTGTAACATAAACTAGGCTTTTTAAATGGCACCACAAGTAATAATCAAGAGGATTTAAATCTGGTGACCGAGGTGGCCACGGAATAGGACCACCGCTACCTACCGACTTGTCAGGATACACAAAAATCTTTAGGAGTTTCATTTTTTCTATCGGGTGCTATAGCTCGAAACCTGCGGGTTTCTCGATCTATGTTTATATGGTCTTTCTTCTTTACTTTTCTCTCAAAAATACACCCTGCGATTTATGAAGCACATTTATGCATCACCTCTCTCTCTCTCTTTCTCTCTCTCTCTCTCTCTCTCTCTCTCTCTCTATATATATATATATATATATATACACACGGAGGGCACTCAATATTTTGCCCCACACTTTTTTTCTTAGCTAAATAATAGACCATGGGGCTGAAATGTCTTTTGGGCGGTAAGTTTGAACTTTCTGCGCTTCACATAACCGGATTTTTCCAGTGTGAACCTCCCCTCCTTGCATAAAACCGCTTTTAAACGCCCTTGTATAAAATGGCGTCTGACAGTGATGTGCGTCGTAAACAGAGAGCTGTTATCGAGTTCTTAACCGCAGAGAAGGAAGCAGTTGGAAATATTCACAAACGTCTACAAAACGTTTATGGAGATGCTGTTGTTGATCGAAACACAGTTGGACGCTGCTCTAAATGTGTGAGATCATCGGAGAGAGGGAGAACCAGCCTCGATCGCCCGGCATCGGCTGTGACAGCTCACACTGTACAAATCGGCAAGTCACATACAAGGAGCTATCACTGGAGCTAGGAATTAGTGGAGGAAGTGTGAATACGATAATTCAGCAACTGGGATACTCAAAAGTGTGTTCACGGTTTGTTCCTCGCCAACTGACTGAAGATCACAAAGCCCAAAGAAAAGACATTGCTTCTGAGTCGTTGGTTCGATACGAGACAGAAGGGGATGACTGCCTTTCACGAATTGTGACTGGGGATGAGACTTGGGTACACCACTTTAAACCTGAAACAAAACGCCAATCCATGGAGTGGCATCACGCAGACTCCACACGCAAGAAAAAGTTCAAAATGGCTCCCTCTGCAGGAAAGGTTATGGCCACAAATCAACTCCGAGGCATACATTGCTACCCTACAGAGACTCCAGAGACGTATAAAGCGAGTTCGATCGGAGAGAAAACTGGAAGATGTCCTTCTTTTGCACGATAACGCAAGACCACACAACAGTTTGCAAACAAGAGAAGCCATCATAAAAATGCGCTTGACTGTGTTACCCTACCCTCCATACAGCTCGGATCTGGCACCTTCAGACTTCCATTTGTTTGGGCCAATGAAGGATGCTATTCGTGGAAGAAAGTTTCAGAGTGACGATGAGGTTGTTGAGGAGGTTAAGAGGTGGCTCCAGCGGAACCCAGTGGACTTTTACCAGCAAGGAATAAAGGCCCTTATTTCGAAGTGGAGGAAAGCCGTAGAAAAGGATGGAGACTATGTTGAAAAATAAAAACTTGTAAAAGAGGTATGTAACTACAAGAAAAAAAAAGGTGGGGAAAATATATTGAGTGGCCCCCGTATATATATGAGGGGGGGCTGAAAAGTAATGCCTCTACTCAAATAAATTTTAAACGGGTTGAAAGATTTTATCGAAACAAAAGCAGATACTGTATGTACCTTAGTGTATTCTTCAAAATGATACATTTAATTTTCTATAAAACCACCCTCTACCTCGATACATTTACGCCAACGATAAATGAGTTTTTGAAATCCATCCCGGTAAAACTCGGAGCTTTGACTACGAAACCAAAAATTTCACAGTGTCCTTAACTTCGTCAGACTCGTAGCGATTTCCACAAAGATGTTTTTTAAGTTTAGGAAAGAGGTGAAAATCGCATGGTGCTAAATCTGGGCTATATGGTGGATGTGGCAAGACGGTGAATTACAAATCCTCAATTGCTTCTCGTGTTTGAACAATGGTGTGAGGTCGTGCGTTGTCATGGTGAACAATGACTGCGTTTTTGTGGGTGTGAACCCTCCTGATCCGTTTTTTCAACTTCTTCAGAGTTTCAACATAACGTGCGGAGTTGATTGCTGTCCCTCTTTCCGTAAAGGCATCGAGAACAACACCATTGATATCCCAAAAAATAGTCATAATCACTTTCCTAGCCGATTTTTTAACTTTGAATTTTTTTGGTTGCGGTGAATTTTTCTGCCGATATTGCATGGATTGCGTTTATTTTCAGGGTCATAATGGTGGACCCACATCTCGTCTCCTGTCACAATGCTGTATTGGAATTTATCTCCATTTTCGAAGCGCTGCAGATTTTCTTGGTAAATGCGTAGTCTCTCGGTTTTCATCTCAGCAGTGAGCATGCGATGCACCCATCTGGCGCAGACCTTTCGGTAACCGAGAATACTGATAATGTGTCCCACTCGCTCTTTGGAGATATCGAGCATTGCAGCAATTTCATTTTGTTTAATGCAACGATTTCCACGAATCAGTTCGTCAACGTAGTTCCGATGAGACTTGTCGGTTGCCGTTACAGGCCTTCCACTTCGCGGTTTGTCTCGCAAATCTTCTTGCCCTGCTTCTTCTTTACACTACCTCGCCCAACGTCGAACAGTATTCACATCAACACACTGTTTGTCGTACACAGATTGCATTCGCCGATGAATGTATATGGGAGCAACACTTGCCGCGGTCAAAAATTCAATTACGGCACGTTGCTTGAAGCGAACGTCTTTACTCCTTTCCATTGTAATCGATACTGAACCAACAGTTTTTTCTGGCTACCTCTACACAATCCAGAATTATTCAAGTGGAGGCATTACTTTCAGCCCTTCCTCGTATATATATATATATATATATATATATATATATATATATATATATATATATATATATATGCCCAGGTGTTGTAGTGCTTAGCATCGCTTACTACTAGAAGACCTAAAGTCTAAAGACCAAAGTCTATGAGATAATCAGCAACATCCCAGCTGAGCTATTTCCAAAAATTTTCAAACATTTGTGTAAGGTTGAACATTGTGTTAGAAAAAAATGGCGATTACACTGAATATGTTTAATTAGGGTTAAAAAACTTCTATGTTTTACGTATCTATTGCGTTTGTCTTTGTGTTCAGATTCCTATTTTTTTAGCTTAGAACATTTACTTAGAAATAGGGACACTTTTTCAGGACACTTGGTGTATATATATATATATATATATATATATATATATATATGAGCGAGAGAGAGAGAGAGAGGGAGAAGGAAAGAGAAACTATATACGTACATTGTATCAAACTGCATATAAATTTTTTCTTAACATTTCTGAGACTAAAACGACCTCACAATTTTGGATAGCTGTACATGGAACCATTAAAAGAGAAATTCGTCCTATATGTAGCTGTCGTTTGGAAATGTTTGTTACTTAAACGCCTCCATTGTATATATGGATGACCTAGCTTTGATTTAATTGCCGTGCATGCATAACGTCAGTCATTCCACTCGGAGAGAGTTTGCGTCTTCAAACTGTCAAGGACTTTAACGTACATTTACTTTCTGTCAGAAGAACTTTAGATGATAATGAACCATGAGTTTTGTTTAAGTATCGAAACAACTTTGGCTCGTCTTTACTCATGAACTGATTTATTGGATTTCATCTGCGTGCCGCTTGTTATTATTACGTATATATATTTTCGTGTTACTGAAGTATAAAAACAATCAATATATAACTGCATATACAGAACACACTTCATATGTTACTCTTATTTTTAAAATAAATATTTGGCAGCTTTAATTTCCATTATACTGTATGATTGATATATTATTATTATTACTATTATTATTATTATTATTATTATTGTTGTTGTTGTAATTAGTTTTTAATTAACAAAAAATTCTTAATTGTTTTTGTAATTAACGTATGTTTGAAATATATTCTTTTACCAAAAAATCCCTGTCTATCCGTTAAGGTTGAACTGTATTTAAAACGTAGTAAATGACTCGAAAAAGATCGTTAAAAAATTCCAAGAAACTGTTGAAAGTTATACATTAAGCGGTGCGTGTATACGATTCTCTTTCGGAAACTCTCGCGTGTTTGCTTATCTTTTATCACGGGAGGTATTTATTTTCCTTCCTGTCATTCGCTTCAGAACATCATTTCTCCTTTTCGTATTCGTAAAACGAGAAGGAAGAATGACTAAAGTCACAAAAGCACTTTTGAAACAGACTGCATGAGAGCGCCGGAACGCCATTTTGCTCTCGAAGACTAAACAAATCATTCTTGGAGACAGACGGACAAAGAGGTTTTGAAACAATGCATCGTCGCTGATTAACCATTTCTTTGTGGAATTTTATTTGGAATTTGGAATTTTGAAAGGAAGACGAGAACTGAATGATTTTTCTACGTATTTTCTTTCACTTGACAATAACGAGAATACAGAAGATAGAAAACTCCAACATTATATTAAAAGCTCTATTTTTGGGGGATCTCTTCCTTTCTTCGTTCCTACTTGTAAAGAGGAAATGCGGATAAATCGTGTATAAACACCGCATACGAGACGAAGCAGAATGCAGTCTTCTGCATGCATACATATACCAAACAACCAACTTTACATTTAAAAAGGTATTCTGCGTGCATATATGCCAACAATGCCAACAAACCAACTAACATTAAGTAAGTAAAGACAAAAGTAAAATGGCCGCAGTCCTTTTTCATTAATAAAGATTCAGCTCGAGTTTGAGGAAAACGATTTTTATCAAACAAGGCGAAGAGACAAGCAAATTAGATACATATTTACAGTCTCCTAAAACTTGCATTTATATAGAGTATGTTATATCTCTATTTATTTACATCAATTTGTCTTTTTTCTTATGTTTACTTGTCTCGATAGATATTCAGATAGATTGAAAATGAAAATGAAAAGGTTTATTGGTTTATTATTATTAATACAATGACAGTTCACATATTAAGGATATAAATATATACAGTTGATTAGAAATAATACAGTAACGTCAAAATTAAGTGGAGCTACAGACAGACGTTTTCGTACCAAGAATTCCATAGCTTAGAGGATAAACGGCAGGACTCATGGATAGCTTGGATAATCGGGTTGGTTAATTTTTTAATTCTTTGCATTAGACCGTATTGAGCACGTCTTGTTCCCTCCCGGAAGCTCGGGACATTGAGGGTAGAAAACATTTGCGAAGCTGAGCATCTCGGGAGTAATTTATGTAAGATTCTAAAAGACCTGTTATACAGCAAATTTAGGGTTCTGCCAGAACCTTTTTTATAAT
Organism: Bathynomus jamesi; assembly: GCA_023014485.1. NCBI lineage: Eukaryota > Metazoa > Arthropoda > Malacostraca > Isopoda > Cirolanidae > Bathynomus > Bathynomus jamesi. Next base: position 104,057 of record JAJOZX010003543.1, on the reverse strand, counting down.
TCACACAGAGTTGCTGTCCGTATATATTACTGTAGAAAGTACGAAACAGAGTGCCTTTAGCGTCACTTGTACAGAACCGAAAGTTCCTTATAGTCATATTCGCTTCAGCATAAAGGCTTCGAGATTGTTTTCTTATATCTGAGTCATCACTCAAGGAGCTGGTAATAGTCTGACCAAAATACTTAAACGCTTGTACTTCCTCAATTACTTCACCTTTCATTTTAAACCTAATATCTAATGGCTGATTACAGCTTTTAGGATGAAATTGCATAACCTTAGTTTTTGTAACATTAAAAAGAATATCATGTTTCTGCGAATACACTTCGCAGACCTTTAGTAGCCGATCCAGACCTTTAACAGAAGGACTTATTAAGACCATATCATCGGCATAAACTAAGTTATTTATCCTTGTGTTAGCTATACAACATCCCACTGTTGCCGCATTAAGTGAAGCAATTAATCCGTCAATATACACATTAAACAGCATAGGGGAGAGCAAGGAGCTTTGTCTCACCCCGCAAGAGGAGCCAAAACATTCGGATAGTACATTGCCCCACCTAACGATAAAAGATTCGTGGGAATACCAAAATTTCAATAAATTTAATATGTACATGGGAACCTGCTTGTCTTCTAGTTTTTTAAATAAAATATTGTGGTTCACTCTATTATATGCCTTACTTATATCTAGGAAACAGCTATAAATAGTTGAATTACTGTCAATGTATTTAGATATTGTTTCTTTAAGTACACAGATACACAGGTCAGTTGAGTGGGACCTTTTAAAACCAAACTGATTAGATGTCCATAGGTAATCATTTAATTGGAGTAACAAGAGTTTTTCTAGTAGTTTCGAGAAGAAGGAAGCAGCAGCAATAGGCCTGTAATTATTGCTGGACAGAATGTCTCCATACTTATTTTTGACCAGGAGCAAGATGTTACCCTCATGAACTCGGCAGGGATATAGCTATGAGCAGGCATGGCAGATAAGAGCAATGATATATGCAGACATACTACGTCATTGACATATTTTAAGTGCTCATTCGATAGGTCATCTACCCCTGACGCAGAACCAGTCTTTAACTCTTTAATTAACCGCTTTACTTCAGGAACTAATATCAAAGTATTTTCCCTTGTCCCTCCCACAGGCGTTTCGTTGCAATCTATCTTAAGATTATCCCTACTCACACTGTTAAGAATGTTAGAGTAGTGGTTTTTCCACAGCTTTGCAATTTCAGCCTCCCCAGACACCCCATCGATTGTCGGAGGGAGGACACTTTTGACACCCGTTTGATTCTTAACAAATTTCCAAAATTTGTTATTATCGTTATTTATGCGAGCTTCACAGGCTTTTGATGCTCGCATAGACTCTTCTTCCTGTTTACATCGCCTTATGGCCGCCTTATACTGACCCCTATTTCTATACATATTCATGTATACTGATCCTAATCTCGGTCTACCATGAAAGCACCACAAATCGTAGGCGTCTTTCGATTCCCTCTTCAGAGGGGCAATAAAATAAGATCGATAAATAAAGAGACAGATAGAGAGATAAATACAAAGTAGAACTCCATACAGCTATAAAATATATAACTGTATCAGCTATTATGAAGATACCATCCTAAATTTACATTTCATATATATATATATATATAAAGGAGGATGTGTTATTTACAAACGTGAAAGGCATATGGCAGAAATGCCTATAAGTACCTCAAACAGCTACGTAAAATGTGTAACAGCAAAAGTTGAAAAATTAAATATGGTACTAATTGTAATGTACAGACCCCCGAACACGCCAACCTCAAAATTCTCAGATTGCCTTACAGAGGTAAGAAACGGGGTAAAGGACCTACACTCTCCAACCCCAAATATTTTTCTCTGTGGTGACTTTAATTTTCCATTTATGAAATATAAAAGGATAAGAAAAAATATGTATACCCCAGGAAAATGGGGGCATACGAGAAGACCAGGAGCAGGTAGAAATGTTACAAGCTCAAGCTGATGAATTTATGTTAACACAAGAAATAACAAAAAACACAAGAAAAACAACTGCCTAGATTTGGTATTCACAAACAACAGCATCCTAATTGATCATGTAGAAATATCCCCAACTATAATATCGGATCACAACATTATTGAAATAACAACCAATATAAAAGCAGCAAGAAAGGAAACAACACGACCAACAGAAAGAAGCAAATTCGAAATTTTTAATTTTCACTCCAAAGCTATAAACTGGGAAGGTGTTGCATCCAGCATGGAAATAATAGATTTGAAAACCATCTTTGAGGCCAAGACAACGGAAGAGACGCTAGTGACCTTAGAGGAGAAGACGCTGGAAATTGTGGAAAGATGTGTCCTAAAAATACAACAAAGAGGAAAGAGAGGCTGGATCGAGAGACAAAAGAGGTCATTGTTCCGAAAGCGAAAAAGAGTGACTGCAAAATTAAGTAACTGTAAAGATAACAACATCATTAAAATATTAAATGACAAACTGCAGGGTATCGCTTGCGCCACACAGGAACTAATTGAGAAGCATACAGAAAAAGAAGAACGACGCTATTGAAGCGATAAAGGTTAACTCAAAGTAATTCTACAATTTTGCAAAAAGAAAGTCGAAAAACCATACGACTATCATACCTTTGAAAAACAAAGACAGTGCTTTATCTGATGATCCAACAGAAGTATCTGAAATATTAAGAGCTCAGTACGAATCATCTTTCAGTATCCCAAAACCTGACAAACTGATATGCGATAGAAACGCGTTCTTTGGAGATTACAAGGAAAGTATGACGGACTTCAACTTTACGACAGATGATATTACACAAGCTATAGCGAAACTAAAGGCACACTCAGCGGCAGGACCGGACAAATGGAATGCCTCACTGATCAAAAACTGCAAGAATGCAATCGCTGAGCCCCTATATTGGATATGGAGACGATCACGAGACACGAGAGAGATACCGGGCAACCTGAAGAGCGCGAACATAGTCCCAATATATAAAGGAGAAGATCGATCCGAGGCCAAAAACTACAGGCCAGTGTCACTTACATCTCACCTCACTAAAATATTTGAAAGAATAGTTTGACAGAAAATCTATGACTTTTTGGAAACTCAGAAAAATTAAATGATAACCAACATGGATTCCGGTCAGGCAGATCATGCCTATCAGTCTATCACAACTAATGGAACACTACAACATTATTGATGCACTGAAAAGTAATGAAAACTATGATGTAATATACAGAACTTTGCCAAAGCGTTCGACAAGTGTGACCATGGAATCATAATACATAAACTGAAATATATGGGAATAACAGGAAAAGTAGGGAAATGGATATACAATTTCCTTAGTGAGCAGCGGCAAGTCGTTACAGTACAAGGAATATCTTCATCAGAATCAGAGGTCCTCAGCTCAGTACCACAAGGAACAGTATTAGCTCCACTACTCTTCATAATCATGCTAACTGACATAGATGAGGACGTTACCAGAGACAGCACAGTAACATCCTTTGCGGATGACACAAAGATCAGTAAAAAAATAAGAAACCCCGAAGATATAGGATCTCTACAAACAGACATGAACAGAATCTACAAATGAACGGAAGACAACAATATGAAGTTTAACAGTGAGAAATTTCAGCTGTTATTGCACGGAAAAAGAGAGGACTTAAAATCCATGCAATATTTTACCCCAAATGGACAGGAAATTGAGAGAAATTCTAAAGCAAAAGATTTAGTGGTTGTAATGACTGATGATGCGCAATTTGAAACACAAAATAAGGTAGCAGTAAACAGAGCAAAGAGAATAACAGGGCAGATACTGAGAACCTTTAAACGAAGGGATAGGAATATAATGATTCTTCTACTGAAAACACTGATCATACCCAAATTGGAATACTGCTCGGTCCTAACATCCTCATATAAAAAAGAAGACATTAGACAGCTAGAAGGGATTCAGAGAAGCTTCACAGCCAAGATGAGTGGGTGCAAAGAACTAAATTACTGCAAAAGGTTACGCTAATTAAACCTCTATTCAATGGAAATGATAAGAGAGAGATACACCATTATTTACACTTGAAAAATAATGGAGAAACTAGTCCCTAATCTTACTCTGAACCCTGTAACTCCCCAAACAACAGTGGAAAGTAGAAAAGGAAGACTGTGTCGTGTTCCCAAATTAAAGGCTAGACAGGGAACATCCTTAACCCTGAAAGAAAATAGTTTTGTTGTGAGAGGACCAAAACTGTTTAATCAGCTGCTCAAAGACCTAAGGAACACGAGTGGTGTTGTGGTGGATATCTTCAAAAGAAGATTAGACGCCTGGCTCAGAACAATCCCCGATGAGCCGGGCGTACCTGGCTACGTGAGGTGGAGAGTACAAGAAACCAACTCACTACTTCACCAGGCCAACTCGAGAGGAGGAGTGACAAGCTTGACCTTCGTGAAATGAGGACTCATCGCACGAAACATTTGAAAGGAAGGTTGAAAGGTATACTTTAACCAAAGGGTTAACCAGTACTTTCAATCTTTCATCTACTCAACCGGTCAACTCTGGAACAATCTTCCTCAATTCATCTTTTCCCCTGTCTATAGCCTCCAATCTTTTAAATGCAGAGTGTCCAGGCACCTCGAAAACCTGGGACCTTGATTTTGACTCGCTTCTTCCTCTATTGGTGGGGAAGCGTTTTTGCGAGCATCCGCCCTTGGCCCCCTCCTTCCTGCGCAAAATATATATATACACAGATGGTTGGCAAGAGTAGGGCTACGTCATGGCCAATGTTGTAACATCGCTTCGCGGAGATCAGCAAAGTTAAGCGACAATGGGTCTGGATAGTAGTTGGATGGGAGATCGTCCTCCGCGTTCAGATTATGTAGCGACCCGTGCTTCAGATCCTACGTAAAAGCTGGAGGTTTCCTCCGTCATATAACCTTAAATGTTGCGAAGGAGATTTTTTATTTGGTAATAAAAGTCAACAAATAAAAACAAATTTATTGAATCAATATATTTAGAATCGTGTTGCTTTCCCTTTCATTTAAGTAAAGCTAGCACACGTTCTAGCATTCCATTGATGAGCTTCGCCACTTGTTCTTGAATACAATCATCGTGGTGTCTATTTACTTTTGTCAAACCTACAGAAGTTACAGGCTACCAAAGACCCGAGGATCCACAGGGTAGTCAAAGAAGGATGTAAAATAGGAAAGGTAAGGAAGTGGATAGTCATAGAAAATTCCAATTAAAAACTCTCATACCATGTTCGCACTCATGCAGGCGCAAACTTTCAGCCAGAAACAATAATTTTCACACTATGCATACACATTAATTACTTCGTGTACCGAAACACAAGAAAATTTCAGGTGGTAAGAAGTAGAAGAGGAAAAAGGATTGCGCGAAACGCCACAAAGCCACAAAGTCCCTTTGTATGAAAAACAATGGCAACATACAGATATGCTGTAATTTCCCTGTAAAGGGAACTTGTGGACACTCTGTACATCATGCAATCTACATCATGCGTTTTTTTTAATGGATTTTTTTCTTTTTAATTTGTTAAGTAGAAACCTCTTTTCAGCGAAACATCATTTACTTGTCTTTCCTCATTTGCTCTCTTTTTGCTCAACCCAAGTCCAACTATGGATCAGAATCTAGTCTTAAAAATGTTAACAGAATGTATTACCGACATCAGATCTGCGGTGGAAGACTATTCCTAAAATTAACGCTACCATAAGAAGAAAAAGTTTTGCGCTATTAAAACTTCTACATTTAAGTTTAAATCCATTATTGCTGATTACGTTCTCATTATTTAATTTAAAAAGGGGCTCCAAATTTACATTATCAAATCTATTTAATACCTTAAAACAGTGGTGGGCAACCTGTGGTCCATCAGGTTTCTGAGTGCGGCCACATTTAAGTTTAAATCCATTATTGCTGATTACGTTCTCATTATTTAATTTAAAAAGGGGCTCCAAATTTACATTATCAAATCTATGTAATACCTTAAAACAGTGGTGGGCAACCTGTGGTCCATCAGGTTTCTGAGTGCGGCCGAAGAGACATTTTACTAACCATTGTCCACATGAATGAAAATTTTGGAATTTATATTAATATTTCCATAATCTACTGATAATTTTGTTAGATTTAACAAAATTTCTTTATATTAATCTTTCCCTAATCTACCAAAAACTTTAATTGATTCAACTAAATTTCTTAATTTAATGAAAAGCACACCGTATTTATTTTGTAATCTGGCAACTTTACATTCAATTAATATATAAATAATAATTTTCTCTAACTCTTTATGAAATTTTCAGGTTGTATTAAATGTATTTAAGCATATTCGTGAGGCCATGTTTAGCGCACATGCACATTTTTAATCTTGCGGCCCACTGAGATGAAGGAAGGCCACTCATGCGGCCCACTTACTAGCCTAGGTTGCCCATCACTGCCTTAAAAACTTCAATGCGGAGGCCAAAGCTGTACGGCGTACTCTGAATGTGGTCGAACTAAGGATTTATATAAAGGTGATACGATGTCTTTAAATTTGTACTCAAAATTAAAACCCAACACTTTACTAGCTTTCTTCCTGGCTTCGACGCACTGCTTTGAAAACCTTAAGTCTTTCGTAACTATAACGCCTAAATCTTTCTTCTCCGTTACTGAAATAACATGTTTACCTGCCATACAATAACTAAACTCGCTATTCCGAGAACGTATGTGCATTATTTTGCATTTATCGACACTAATTAAATTTCTTCTGCCCTTTATCCGGCCAGCCGGCCGGCCAACAACAACACCTTTATTAAGGTCACTTTGCAACGTCTCGCTATTGAGTCTATTTTGCGTATCGTCCGCGAATTTCGAAATTTTACTCATCAAATTAATATCGAGATCACTTACGTAAACAATGACCAAGATTGGCCCGAACACATACCCCTGAGTGCCCCCGCTATAGTAACTTTTGCCCTAGTGTTGAAAACCGGTTTTCAACCGGTTTGTAAAATTCCCCTAAAAATCGAAAAACGAAAGAAAAAAACCGGTTTTATCGATTGATTTTTATTTGGCTCAAACTTGCGCGAACTTGCAGCTACGCGCTACAGCGCACAAAAAATACTTCGAATACATTACCTATTATTAAATTGTGACAAACTGGCAACTGCTCTTCTATAATTTTTTGCCTATCTGGCAACGATCTTCAGTTTGTCTCATCATGTAGGCTGTAGTGTAGAGTCAGTCGACTAAAGCCCTATTCGCAGTATAAGACCCTTAATGCCCTTTGTTTCTTAAGATGTCATTTCCAAAATAGGGATAAAATCTAAATTAATTTATATATTTTATCTTACACGAAGAGTCAATTTTCTGTTTTCTAGGTAAAGTTTTTTTTATTAAAAAATTTTATTTCAATGTTTTTTCCAAAATAGAGATAAATTTTATTTTTATTCTTTATAATTTTTTTACAAAGAGAAGTTTATTTCTTTCTAAGTATAGATGTTTTATTTTAAAAAATTATTTCAAATCTAAATTGTTTGAAAAATGTATTATTTTGGCTAAAATAAAATGTCAAAGTTGTCATTTTCTTATTCATATGCATACATATGATGCTGCATTTTTGCATTCTTTTGACCAAAAAATAGGCGATAAGCTATGCTTGTTAAGAGTTAAAGTCAGTACCTTTCAATTGTGGCTTTTAAAAATTACTATACTTTTCGGTCATAACCGGTTAAAACCGGTTTTCAAAAAACAGATCGATTGAAAACCGGTTTGTAAAGTTTCGATTATTTTTCAACACTACTTTGCCCACTCCGACTCGGATCCATTTTTTTAACTCTGTTTTCTCTCTGCTGACCAGTTCTCAACCCATTTTAATACGTTTCCCCTTATACCATATGCCTTAATTTTTTAGAGTAATCGTTTATGCGGAACTGTATCAAAAGCCTTCACAGGTCTAGTGTCGTAAGAGAATTTTGATAAATTGGTTGGACACGAACGTTGTCTACGGAAACCAGGGTTGGCAAAAACCCGGATTTTATTGAAAATCACCTGATTTTTCGCTCTTTTTTATCAGGCTTTTTCATTTTTTCAATGGCCAAAATAGTATAAGAATAGAACTAAATAACTGAGAGCTTATTACAAAACTAACTATTCACCACGAATTGTATTTTCATTGGGAGTTAGGTACATGTTTTGCTTGAAAATAAAATGCTCAAATAAGTAATTAATGTTTGTAATATCAGTCAAGTTGTGTGAATGTGGAATCTTTCATCGATCCATATTTCATATTTTAATGTATTTCAGCATTTTAGTATTGAGTACTGTGCAAGAATTAATCTATTACATTATTTTATTAGTAACTCATCGATTTATTTTGAAAAAAAAACAGAAAACCCAGTTACGTGAGTTTTATGTGGTTTCTTCTGAAAAAAAAACACCGGGGACAACTGGGTCAGGTCCAATCGGGCCAACCCTGACGGAAGCCATGCTGACTGTTTCTTATCAGATTATAACTTTCAAGGTGATCAACTATTCCATCATGCATTATTGATTCTAAAAATTTACTCACAAACGACGTTAAGCCAATCGACCTGCAATTGCCCTGGAGGTTTTTATATCCCTCTTTAAAAATGGGAGAAATATCTGCCAACTTAAAGTCAAATGGCGTAATTCTATCCTCTAACCTTTTATGAAAAAGTTCAACGAGAAGAGATATCAACCTTTTATGAAAAAGTTCAACGAGAAGAGATATCAACCTTTTATGAAAAAGTTCAACGAGAAGAGATATCAATTCGTTTATCAGTTCCTTCAAACGCCAAAGAAAGCAAATCAGAACCTGGCGATTTACGAATTTTTTATTTATTTACGTAATGAAAAGCCTTCCTTTCATATACAGTTATATTAGCTAACATTAACTCATCATTAAGGTAAAACATAGTTCGTGCTTCTGGTATGTTCGACACGTCTTCTACTGTAAACACTTGAACAAAGTAGCCATTTAATACCATCGTAAGTGGTTTCTGATCGCTTATTAAATTTTCACTGGCAGCCAATATTGGCCTAATTGTCTCCGTAATTGAATTTTTATTAACATATGCATAAAACTCTCTCTCATCTTGCGCGGAATATTCTCCTATACAAGCGTCGTTCTTTACGTTAATTATACTGCGTGTTTGCAGTTTAAATGTATATATATATATAACAATCCCATTACTGAAAATGTTAATAACAATTTTTTTTATTTTATTTATTTACAAATATATAGCGTTTCCATAGATGAGTATAATTTCATTATTAAATACAGATGCTGCGTACAGTTGTAAACTGCATTTAGCAAGTTTGCACGCTTTACAGGCCGAAATCTAGTCTATTACTTATTCATTTCTCGTGTGCAATCTAGGATTAAATGTACATTGCTTGTTATTGTTCATCTCTTATTTCTAATATTGATTTCTTTGTATAGTACTGATATCATACCTACAATAATGACTTCGTATTTGTTTTATATCTATTGTAATAATAATAATAATAATAATAATAATAATAATAATAATAATAATAACTTAAGATTAATATATACTCTAATAATTAATAATTCTTATTTATGATTTACATAATAATAATAATAATAATAATAATAATTAGGTTTTATTTTTAATCAAGAGCCTAGTAAAGCCCAAAGTTTAAGGACCAAATTAAATAAAATAAATACAGGGTGTGTCAGGTCGACCCTAGAAATATGGAAAAGAAACACTTCATATTAGTTATGGAATTACTATGACAAACTTCAAATACCAAATACAAACTACAAATTGGGGGAATTTGTAGTTTGTATTTGGTATTTGCTATTTGGTATTTGAAGTTTGTCATAGTAATTCCGTAACTAGGGTCGACCTGAAACACCCTGTTTCAACTTCACAATTATTTATGTTAAAACAAAAACAAAAATTCTAAAAATTGTATTTATTTTATCAATAAAGGTTATTCCATTCAAATAGATATAATAATAATTATATAATAGATATGATTACAAGATTTTTATAGATTTTTCTAACAGACTTAAATAATGAGGGGAACTTACAGACTAGGACCCTAGTTATTAGGAGCTAAATACTACGAATAATAAAACCAGTATAAAATTGTAAGGAACTAACATTATATTGTACTTTTATTAGACGCCTAGTACAAAGAATAATAAAATGTGATATGTGGTGAAAAGTGATAGGAGAGATTTTTAGAAGAATGATAATGAGAATTTTAGACAAGGCGAAAGAAAGGAGTGCCTTCAGTAACTTTGGAATTTGTTAAGTTTTAATCGCTTTATAAAAGATGAGAGAGCATTGATTGTTTTTATTCGGTAGATTGTTCCGTACTGGTTCCGATATATTTCCATCGCTAAATAAGTGTAAGAATTTCTACTACGATGAAGAGTATAGTTTGCCTTTGAGATATATTCACTCTCCATATACCTTGTTTCATGTTCGTGACGTATCTGATTGTTCATTATATTCTTCATTAACATGGTAGGAGCAGACTGTTTTGTAACTCTGAACATTAGGGAGCACATCTCTATTTCAAATAATAGTAATAATAATAATAATAATAATAACTACTACTATTATTATTATCACTGGCTCATCACGGAGTAAGAGACGTGTCATTAAGCTGGCTGAAGTCATGTTTAAATAATAGACAGCAGTACATCAGACTAGATAAATGTGAATTAGACTTTCAATCAGTCACACTCGGAGCGTCATAGGGTTCGATATTAGGATCCTTTCTATCCCTTTGTTATATTAATGACTTTCATAATCGTCGCAACGCAACCAGCATTCAGTATGCAAATAAAAAATTTCTCATATTTGGTAACAATTTGGGTATTTACAAGAAAGAACAAACATGGGACAACACCATATTTTTTTACACAGGAAGGAGGGGGCCAAGGGCGAACGCCCACAAAAATGGCCCCCCACCTACTATAGAAGGAGGAGAAGGCCAATATCAAGGTCTTTAAGGCTCTTAAAAACGATGCCCTTTTTTAAATTTCGAAAAGACTGTGCAGTGTGTAAGATGCATGGATGTGTAGTGAGGAATAGAGGGAGAAAAAGGGTGTTTGAGAGCATGCTGGACTGCTCACAGGGTAGATGAGATAGAAAAAGATCAGCTAAGGAAGACAGTGACAGGAGAAATTGGAGTTCCAGCACTATCTGACTCCTGCCTTATGTCCACCCTCTATATACTTCCCTGGTACTCCCTATGAGTCTAAAATTTCCTCCTATGAACTGTATTATTGCCTGAATGCAAATAAATTATCGTTAAATCTATCAACAACCCCATATATGATTATGACAAATTGAAAATAATACAAATATACATACAAACAATGTAAATATGCTAGGGGCACTCAATATATTTTGCCTCACCTTTTTTTCTTAGCTAAATAATAGGCCAATTAGGCCAAGGGGCTGAAATGTCTTTCGGATCGTAAGTTTGAACTTTCTGCGCTTCACATAACCGGATTTTTTCAGTCTGAACCTCCCCTCCTTGCATAAAACCACTTTTAAACGCCTTCTTATAAAACAGATGGTTAATGTAGTTTCGAAAATGGCATCTGACAGTGATGTGCGTCGTAAACAGAGAGCTGTTATCGAGTTCTTAACCGCAGAGAAGGAAACAGTTGGAAATATTCACGTACGTCTAGAAAACGTTTACGGATATGCTGTTGTTGGTCGAAGCACAGTTGGACGCTCGTCTAAACGTGTGAGATCACCAGAGAGAGGGAGAGCCAGCCTCGATGATGAGCCACGCAGCGGTCGCCCGGCATCGGCTGTCACATCTCACACTGTGCAACTTGCTAACAGCATCATTCGATCAAATTGGCGCGTCACGTACAAGGAGCTATCACTGGAGCTAGGAATTAGTGAAGGGAGTGTGAATACGATAATTCAGCAACTGGGATACTCAAAAGTGTGTTCACGGTTTCTTCCTCACCAACTGACTGAAGATCACAAAGCCCAAAGAAAAGACATTGCTTCTGAGTCGTTGGTTCGATACGAGACAGAATGGGATGACTTCTTTTCACGAATTGTGACTGGGGATGAGACTTGGGTACACCACTTTGAACCTGAAACAAAACGCCAATCCATGGAGTAGCATTACGCAGACTCCCTACGCAAGAAAAAGTTCAAAAAGGCTCCCTCTGCAGGAAAGGTTATGGCCACCATCTTCTGGGATATGAAAGGGGTGATTCTGGTGGACATTATGAAGAAAGGACAAAAAATCAACTCAGAGGCATATATTGCTACCCTACAGAGACTCCAGAGACGTATAAAGCGAGTTCGATCGGAGAGAAAACTGGAAGATGTCCTTCTTTTGCACGATAACGCAAGACCACACAACAGTTTGCAAACAAGAGAAGCCATCATAAAAATGCGCTTGACTGTTTTGCCCCACCCTCCATACAGCCCGGATCTGGCACCTTCAGACTTCCATTTGTTTGGGCCAATGAAGGATGCTATTCGTGGAAGAAAGTTTCAGAGTGACGATGAGGTTGTTGAGGAGGTTAAGAGGTGGCTCCAGCGGAATCGAACGGACTTTTACCAGCAGGGAATAAAGGCCCTCGTTTCGAGGTGGAGGAAAGCCGTAGAAAAGGATGGAGACTATGTGGAAAAATAAAAACTTGTAAAAAAAGGTATGTAACTACTCGTGTACAAAATTTCTGGAACTTACAAGGAAACTTGGAAAGAAAAGAAAAAGGTGGGGAAAAATATATTGAGTGGCCCTCGTACATTCAGATAATACTGTAATTAATAAAGTATTAGAGATGAAAGTGTTTGGTTTAATTTTAGATAAAAACAAACTGTCAAAGGGCACATCGAACACATTAAATGAACTATCAAAATCACTTATACACAGTGGTCTAAAAGTCCCTATCTCTTTTGCTGAAATAATAGTATTTTAGGATAAAAATGTAGTAACATAATTAGAGGTATATTTATTTATCAAGCTTAGGTCTAAGATTCGACGTGAGCATCATCAGTGTCTCTGCAAATCTCAAATCTGTCCACTACATTGCGGAATACATTCTCAAGCATCTCTGGGGTTATTTTACCGACTGCCGCGACAATGCGGGTTCGCAGATCCTGCAGGTCTGTAACTCTTATTTTGTAAACCTCAGACTTTATAAAGTCTCACGCAAAGAAATCTAATGGTGTTAAATCCGGAGGTCGTGCTGCCCAGGACCTGTTTCCACCACGTTCAATCCAGCGATTTAGTAAGAGTTCATCAAGGTACGCCCGAACGATGTTTGTATAGTGATATGGAGCTCCATCTTGTCGAAAAACGACAGTGTCGAGAATGCCATCTGAACGAAGTTGGAGTTCAAAAAACTGCTGAAGTATGTCAAGATAAATTGGCCTTGTTACTGAAGCTTCTAAAAAGGAAAAAGGTCCGTAAATCTTCGATCTTGTCATACCCAACCAGACATTAACTTTGAGAGAATCTCTCTCCCATTCGTAGAACCCGCTGTGTGTTGACATTCTAGGATTTGTTTCAAAGGCATTTCTTACCAATTCGACATTTTCTTGAGAGGTACCTAGACGTCCAGATTTTGCCTCATCATCAACAGATCCTGTTCTTTTAAATTTATTGACCAGCTGGCGAATTGCTTTGTCTGTCGGTCCTGGTTTGTAAAATCTTCTTTCGATTTTTTCTCGAATTTCTTTGCACTTCTTCCCTTAGATACGTAGTGTTACTACTATCACACGTTCTTTTACATGCATCGTCATCTATGGCATGTAGAAAATAAAATAAAAATATAATTATTTCAGCAAAATAGATAGGGATCCTATACTGTATATTGCATAAACTAAACCATCACATTCCAGAGTATATACAGTAATGTTCAATCTCTAACACACCCTTGTACGGCGTACGCCCTTACATCCTACATAACATAGCAGTTTGGGGAAATACAATCCATTATATTATTTAGCCATTAAACGTATTGCGTAACAAAATTGTCAGAATCATATCATCACTCAAAATAAAACTTTCTAAATTAAGAACTTACAGTATAACTTCTTTTTGAGGGTGCATTCTGGGGCAAGTTTTTCTTTCTTTTCGGTATCAAAGTTTCGTGTCAGATGATATAATAACTTTTTTTAATGAAACATAACTTCTTTAGATAGAAGAAATGGTCTTCAAAACTTCTTTTTTGGATGATTTGAGACAACAGAAGATAATATTTCTATGTATAGAAGGTTGCGGGAAGTCTTTGTTTTCTGTGGTAGGCGCCAAACCAAGCGAGAACACACAAGCCCCACATTCAAATCCTTACAACTTCATAAACTTAATGTTGATGACCTGAATAAGTTGAATATCTGCTCACATATTCCTAAAATATTGTGTGCAGACGTTCCTGTGTTAATTATGGAGATCATATCAGACAACCATGTCAACCATTCGGTGAACCTAAGACATGATAACTTTTACTTTCAAGAACCTAACTTCACACTTGAAACATGACGGAGATCTCTCAAACGGAGGAGTTGGTATCCGAAATACTGTAATCTGGAAACAAATTTACAAGCAAACGATTTCTTAGAAATTTTCGAATTAAAAAGGAAAACTTGGATGGGCATTACCTTCGTGTCCTCTTCAACCTCCCCCCACCCACCCCGACCAATATCCTATTCTTGAATCTCTCCTAAAATCTTTTAAAAATATTAAGTTAAAATTAAATTAAATTAAATTAAAAATATTTACCTAGTTTAATTTTAGGTAAATCACTATAATCCAAATTACTGTATATACATGGGGTGATTCTACGTACAGTACATAAATTGCGTATAATGTAAGTACATGGGCCCTCGCTTTTCGTTGATAATTAATTGGTTCCAGAAGGAGGCGACGAAGGGTGAAACGACGAAGAGTGGGTATAGGAAATACATAATAAGCGCCTAATTCTTTCCCACTCCCCACTGAGTACCTACTAAAACTTCAAAATGCAATATTTTTAAAGTCATTTTATATCTGAAAACATGAAATATGCATTATACAACAATAAAATAGCATGCAAATGTACGTAAAAATGCCAAAAGATAATAAAACTCAAACATGTAACACACATAATCAACCTTTGATTAACATATCAAAATGAAATTGAAAGTTCAGTTGACAAACAATGTGGATGCTGAATTAATTTTTGAAATGCGTGAGTGTTGATTATGTATGCAAAATCAAAAGGACACTCACCCAATCCACTTGCTGCAGAGACTTTGCAGATAAGAGGAAGTTGTAATGAACTTCCTGCATGCAATGCAATTTAGCATTGCTGGGATGGGGAGAGACGGGCTCTCTTTGTAGAAGGCTCCTTGGAGGCGGAAGACCGGAAAATGGCGGCAAGGGAAGTGGATGGTCGGGGCTCTGTGAAGGAGGTGAAGGGCTGGGGTTCCTTTGGATGTGCCTTTAAGAAGGAATCCATGAGGGATTGCTTGGCAGCTTTCCTATTTTGCATTAGGAGCTGCCTGATTCAACTGCATGGATAGTCTTGCTGGCTCGGGCTTGACAGGGGTCATCATTCATAATCTCCTTAAATTCCTCTCACAGAGGAAAGCCCCTGGCGAGTCTGGCAGTGGTGAGCTTAATTGGGAGCGCTTCCTTGGGCTCCGCTTCTTCCACGTCTTCTTCAGCCGCCCTATGCTCATCCAATCGGATGAGGTCAAGAGCACAATCACTGCCACTAGCTTTAAGATCATCAAAAATAGGCATCGCTTTCTCACGAATAACGTATGAGTTCAACGAATCACCCTTTGCTTGTTTGTCCTGGATCCACAACATTAACAACGATTCCATTCTCACAAAAATATCCTCACAAACCCGAAACGATTTAATTTCACCCGACACAGTTGCACTAGTAGCCTGATTTTTTAATTTATCCGCATATGTTATAACAATGGAACTTCAGTGGTACGCGATAAATTAAAGTTCTTCGCAATGTCCACCACCTTCATACAATTCGATCATTTTTATTTTATCAGCCAACTCGGTGGTTTTTCTACTCACTTTTTCTTTTCTAGTACCACTTTTCTTTGCGGGAGCAATCACGAATTAATTTCACAAAAGCAGCACAAATAAGATGTAAAGCGATTAAAGCGAATGATAGCGGTCCGTGAGAAAGCAATCTAACTGATTCAATCAGATCTGTGTGAGATGAAATGAAAGCACAAATAATGCTCGTCTATGATTGGCTAATGAGTGGGTGGGCGAATCGCTCTCCGCTGTGATTCGCTGTTTCCTGTAAACATTCGGTCAGTCTACAGCTGTGTTTGTTTCAAAGAGGAGCAGCTTGAAACAAAGGATTTTGGGTGAACACGTGGCGACGAACAAGCGAATCTCATGCGGATGGGCGCCGAAACACGAAATAATGGGTAAAGACGAACAAGCGAAACGACGAAAAGCGGGAGCCCACTGTAATTCTTTCCATGAGAGGTAACCCTCATTGTCTTATATTTGATAGTTCTTATAAGGTGTAAGACTTTAAATTTTAAGCCCTTACTAGAAAAATTGTATTTGTATTCTCTATGTATACTGTCTTTTGAACAATAACTAATTTTACTTGTTATCATTATTATTATTATTATTAACTAGCCAAAAAAAAATCCCCACGGACATGATATTTTTATTAGTTCCTCCTTCGGGCTATAGGTATTTACTGTACAGTCATGGTATTAATATGTGTTGGTATTATAATCCAGAATATTGTTTAGTAAGCATATTTTATTCTTGACAAAGAAGAATGCGAAGTGAATGTAAAAATTCCCTATGGCCTACTTTGTATCTATTTTCTTGCAGACTAACATTTTTAAAAATGACAAAATTTCAAAGCAATGTTTTTTTTATTATTCGAGACAATACTGCGTGAAACACTACATTGTTGGTAAAAGTTCCTCGTTTCTCCTTCACATATCCCGTTTTGGTGAGCATACTTAAATTTTCTGATTTTCCCACTCGGTTCATGGAAACAAAGTTGACCGTGCGAGAAGAAATAATTTTTTAGGTAGATACCAACTTTTTTCAGGGTTCGACCTTGGTTCTTGTTAACCGTCATCCCGAAGCAAACTTACGCCGCTGCATTTAAAACGGAAATAAGTTATCTGTTGGAGCAAAAGGAATACGTGGTATGAACAGTTGATTTCCAGCGTGTGGTCTTGTTGCCAATTTCGCATCAATTACATGATCCAGTAAATTCTCGCTTACATATCTCTTTCCGTTACAGTGTCCGTTGCCAGGATCGAAATTTCGAAGCAGCATTATTGGCATGCCTTTATTTAACAAAAGTCAATGTGGTGGCATTCCGGATGCATTGATTGAGTTAAGGAATTCTGTTGGATACGTGTGTTATTTTCCCTTGTCAATCAGAGGTGTCGAAACTTTTGTAAATCTTTTCCTCGCGGGGCAATTGTTTCAACATGATGCTGTTCACTTCTTCCACAACTTCATTTGTTGGGCACAATATCGATCTACTCAAGAGCGGGGTATGGTCTGTTTTTGACACAATAGTCAAGCAATAAAATGTAATGAAAATTATTTTAAGCGAATTAGAGTTAACATTTACAATTAGCTCACGAATCATTTAAATTTTAAATGCAGATTCAGAGATTTAACTGAAGCTCACGAAACAGTTAAATTTTAAATACAATTTGTCACATGTTTTTTTTACCTATCATGTCTTCCGATACGTAGCTAAAAATTTCATGGCTACGAGTACATTTTTTTCTAAATTTATTCACCAACTTGAGTTTCTTCATTCCACGAAAGTGTATGAAACTCTGTAGAAGCGTGTTGGGACTTGGTTGACGTGTAGATTTTAATAATAGGGAAGGCCACCAGTCCACGCTTCTATAAAATGTTATATTTTTCTAATAGTCAGGAAAGCAGATCAACAAATTCACGAAAGAAAACAACCATCAAAATTTTGAGTTTCATACCCCAAGACCACTGGATCAAAATCTTCAAATTAAATGCTTCGTGTTTTAGCATATAACTTTTTTTGGGGGAGTTGGGGGATAAATTGGGATAATTTTGGGGAGAACACCCGATCTGAAAAAAAAAAGTTACTAAAAACACTCCAGGGATCCCAGAGGGTGTTGTCACTAAGTTTCATGAAAATCGGTCCAGCCGTTTGGACCTGAAAAGGAGACAGACAAAGAATTATGGTATGATGTCTATAGAACTACAGAAGCTAAGGCTAACAAAGACCATAAGATCCACTCTAAGGTTAGCCTGAGAGAAAGAAGAGAGTAGGGGGTTAAAAGAAGAGAATAGGGAGTTAAAAGAGAATAAGGGAGTTAAGTAGCAAAACCTATCATTCGTGGGTTAACAATCATTCAGAAAAAGAGAGAGAAAGACTCACCATCATCATCCGCCGGCCACTGCCGACAAGTCGGAAAAATAGTCGAAAAGAATAGGAAAGAGGTGAAAGATGAAAAGCAGTAAAATAAGAACGCTTACAAACCATGCAAGCACAGCTTTAACTCAAATACTGTCATACCATGCAAACTACAGACATGCAAGTAAAAAGAGGATAAGAAAAGCGGAAAAAAAGTATGAAGATTATAACAAAAAGTGGGTTAGTTTACGCTACGAGCTGCATCTAAGTTCGTGTTAGTCTAATTTTTTTCTTTTCATTTTTAATAATGATCTACAGATCTACAGAAGCTAAGGCTAACAAAGACCCTAAGATCCACTCTAAGGTTAGCCCAAGAAAAAGGAAGGAGAGAGTAGGGGGTTAAAAGAAGAGAATAATGGGTTAAGTAAGTAGCAAAACCTATCATTCGTGAGTTAACATTCATTCAGAAAAAGAGAAAGAAAGATTCGCCATCATCATCCGCCGGCTACTGCCGACAAGTCGGAAAAATAGTCGAAGAGAATAGGAAAGGGGTGAAAGATGGAAAGAAGTAAAATAAGAACGCTTACAAACCATGCAAACACAGTTTTAACTCAAACACTCTCATACCATGCAAACAACAGACATGCAAGTAAAAAGAGGATAAGTAAAGAAAGAAAAAAAAGTAGGAAGAGTATAACAAAAAGTGGGTTAGTTTACGCTACGAGCTACCTCTAAGTTCGTGTTAGTCTAATTTTTTTTAATGCTGGCATATCACACGCTGGCATGTCAGAAATTGGCATTAATCGTCAACAGACTCATCCTCGACCACTATCCCCAGAGCTCCTTTTGCTAATTTTTATTTTAATATTTTTAAAATGCCTATCTAAACGGTTCTTAAACATATTAACTCTGGTAGAGTTCACGACGGACGCGGGAAGATTATTCCATTTATCAATTACTTTAAACGTAAAAAAGTTTTTAGCGATGTTAGTAATGAAAAGTCTGCCACGCAACTTAAATCCGTTATTACGAGTATTGCTACTATCGAAAGTGAACAGTTTGTCAAAATTTACGTTATCGATTTTATTAACGATTTTGAAAACTTCAATAAGTTCCCCCCTTAATCTCCTAGTTTCGTGTGAATGCAAATCTAACTCTTTAATCCTATCTTCGTAAGACTTGTTGCGCAATGACGGAATTAGTTTCGTGGCGCGACGCTGAACCCTTTCCAACTTATCAATATACTCACGCAAATATGGGCACCAAAACTGAACGGCATATTCTAAATGAGGCCTGACTCGGAACTTGTAAAGGGGCAATATAATATTCTTCGATTTAAATTGGAAATTACGCGCTATGAAGCCTAACATCCTATTAGCTTTTACGCAAGACTCCAGGCATTGGTTCGTAACTTTTAAATCCTTAGATACGCGTACGCCTAAATCTACTTCCTCGTCAACGCTCGCTAACTCTCTATTGTCCATCGTGTACGTGTAATTATTGTTACGAGAACCTATATGCAAAACTTTACATTTGTCTACGTTAAATTGCATCTGCCACTTATCCGTCCACTCCATAATTCTATTTACATCGTCTTGGAGCCTATTTATATCGTCTAAGTTAAGAACTTTACCGCATATTTTAGTATCGTCTGCGAAGTTTGACACGTTACTGGTCAAGCCTACATCTATGTCGTTAATGTAGATTACGAATAGCAATGAGCCTAACACTGAACCCTGTGGGAGACCGATACCTACGTGCAACCACCCCGATTCACTACCATTAACAACGACCCCCTGTTTCCTAGCACGAAGCCATTCCTCTAACCAGTTAGCTACCTGACCGCATATACCGTGCGCTTTAACCTTCGCAATTAATCTTCTATGCGGAACTGTATCGAACGCTTTTTTAAGGTCTAAATAAATAACGTCAGCCGCTATCGTATTCGCGCACTATTTTCTTATAAAACTCTAACAGATTAGTTAAACAAGATTTATGGCGTCGAAATCCATGCTGACTACTATTAATCAAATCGCGACTTTCTAAGTGATCGACGATACGATCCCCAACTACGGATTCCAAAAGTTTACCAACAATTGACGTTAAGCTAATAGGCCAAAAATTGCTAGCTTCTGTGCGGTCGCCTTTTTTTTAAATGGGCGTAACGTTAGCTAATTTGAAGTCTTCAGGAATAATCCCCGCTTCCAGTGACTTATTCAAATTTTTTGTTAAGGGGCCTACGATAACGTCTTTTAAATCTTTCAAATGTCTAGGATAAAGCGCGTCAGGGCCTGGAGCCTTGCTCACTTTTAGCTTATCGATATAATGCGCAATCTCACCCTCGTAAACAGTTATTTTATTCAAAATAGTCTCGCTACTAAATGGAACGATATCGTCCACGTCGGGGACATTATTTACGTCTTCTACTGTAAAAACTGTGGCAAAAAAGTTGTTAAAAATACCCGCCATCGCCTGAGCGTCGGAAGCCAAAGCGCCGTTAACACCCACTAAAGGGCCTATGTTATCTTTTATTGGCTTATGATTATTCACGTAGTCAAAAAACTTTTTTGGATTATGTTTACTATCCGCAGCTATAAGTATCTCTAAATTCCGCTTAGCATTCCTAACAGATCTTTTAACCTGACGTCTAAGCTCGATATATCTATTAAAGTTAGCTACCGTGCCATTGCGCTTATTAAGTCAACGCTCTGTTACGCTCGTTTATGAACTCGCCTATTTCCCTAGTCCACCACTTGGGCCTACCATGATTTCTAGCGCGCTTGGGCCTACGAGGAATAAACTCCCTTTCGATATTCAAAAAACTTTCTTTAAACGCCTCCCAATGAAAATTCGCGTTATTACCCATAAATAAGTTATCCCAGTCCACTACTCTCATTCTGTCCGCAAAACTATCAAAATTAGCCAGACGAAAATCAGGGACTTCTATTACGTTACTATCCTTACTGTTTTCTATCAATAGCTTAAACCTAATAATTTGGTGATCACTGCATCCCAAACTCTTACCTACTTCTAAACCTTCCACTATATTTTTGTCGTTCGTCATCACCACGTCTAAAATATGTAAAAGTCTCGTAATTAACGTTAGGGCAGGTAAAGTCTCCGACAATTATACTATCCCGATTATTAATAAAGTTCAAGAAGTGTGTAAAATCTAGTATCGGTATCGAGGGATTGAACGGGAGGTCTATAAACAACAACAAAATTGAAACTAATACTACGCGCCCTAACTTCAATGCATATCGCATTAATTGCTGCCGGAAAATCTATCTTAACCTCGATAGCCCTAAGGGAATTACGAATGTACAGCAAAACGCCGCCACCAATCCTATGTAACCTATCATTAGTAAAGAGTTTAAAACCCGGTATATCAAGTTCCCCCAACAAGCCCCGAGTCACGGTATTTAACCACGTTTCAGTGATAGCAACTATATCGTAGTTACCAGAATAAATTATCTCCTTAAATTCGTTTAATTTATTTCTAATACTACGCGCGTTACAATAAAAGACGTTTAAGTTAATTTTTACCACGGGTCGGCGTTTTAAACTATTTTTCACGTCGGTCCCACGTTTCCCGGACCCACAACGTTTAAAGAAGGCTTCGACCTATAGAGCTTTCGAACGTTCTCATCGATTAACCTACCTAGCCTAGCATTTTCTATTTCATTGAAATGCACCCTCCCATCTTTGGTATTACTGCAGTTTCGGCCCCAATCGGTTCTCGGCAATTTTGATGTGTAGTTTAGCTGTATCTCTTCATTTCGGACAGCCGTTCCTAATACCACTTTCGTCGCAAATGGATAATAACGGAGATAATAAATATAATAATTTTTGGTCCGCCATATTGTCTCATTTCGGTCCGCCATATTGTCTTGCTCGGTTTCTTTCGTTCTCACGGTGTTAGGTTAGGTTAGGTTGGATTGAGTTTGGTTGAGTTATGAAACTTATGTTTTTTCTTGTTTTTTGATGTGATTCACTCGAATTTGACATCCATTTCCATCGCAAATCACTCGTTTTTGGCTTTTGATGTTGGGGGGGAGGGGTATCTCAAAAACGAGTGATTTGCGACGGAAACTGATGCAAATTCGAATGAATCGCATCAACAAACACAGGAAAAACATAAGTTTCATATTCAAAACGAATTGGGGCCGAAACTGCAAATTTACCCCATCCTTTATAAAATGGCTAGGATCACTAAATTCTGACCACAGCTTTACGAAGGGTACATTTTCCTCAGCACAAATCTCTTCTAGGTTAGTATTTAAAAATATTGTTTGACGTAATCCTAAGACCCAAACCGTGCCTAGGGGTAATACCTAGAACTAAAGACCTATCTGACCTTGCTTTCAGGGACCTAATTAACCCCCTATATCTCTCCAAAAGGTCAGGCAATCTCGTATCGGGCCTATACGAGTCGTTGCCCCCTACCATCGTCACCAACTTCGAGTGACGGGAGACAACATCAATCCTATCTACTTCGTCTCTAATTCTGTCAACCCTGGCCCCTGGTAGACAGACCCTCCTCTTCTTGGTTGGATTCCGTTCAACGAATTCCTTATTCATATGACGCACTAAGGAGTCCTCAATTAAAATAGTTTCCCCCTCGTTCACATCCCTATCCAACTGGGCGAAAGGGTTCGAAACTTCGATAGGGAGGGGATTCCTATCACCTAACGTACGTGGCCTAGCTCCACCCTTAACTTCTCTAAATTCCTCTCCGTCTACTAATCTCGAACCAACCTTAACCCCTTCCTCAACTCTGTCTAACCTTCCCGATACCCTCCCTATACTAGAAACTTTGTTCCTCACCTCACCCTTCAAATTACTAACGTCTTCAACGTTAGTATAGGTTCGGCCTGTAATCCTACCCCTGCCCTCATCAAGCGTTGCAAGTCTTTCCGTCATCTCGCGTACACTACGTTTTATATCAACCATCTCTTCCCTTAACTCACAAAAGAAACAAACCGATCTCTCGGTAATCGCCATAGGACCGCCGTTGTAATCCTTAAAATCTGTATACCACCGATTAACACCACACCTAGCACACGACGCTTTCTGCGACAGCATCGCGCAAGTTAAAGTAGTTAACGTTTATAACCGTCACACGTTTAAGTTAAATTAAGCCGGCACGCTATGAAAACTTCTAAATCGCTAAAAACCACTAATATTCAGTTACTTAACTATAACAATGTGAATATAAAAGCAAGTATATAAACTTCAGAACTTTCCAAAAGTAAATTAATCGGCAATATCCAAAGTAGAAACAATATCAGAGAGGCCAGGGAATGCGTCTGCTCAGTAAAAAGTCTGGCTGACCAAGAAAAGAGTCTGACTGACCTGATGATGATGATGATGATGATAGATAATACACCGAAAACTTATTTGTTTCTTTCTTCAAGACTAATATATATATATATATATATATATATATATATATATATATATATGATGAATAAAACCACGAAGGAAAGGAAACACAAAATGGTGCTCAAGCGCTTTCGTCTAATGACATCCTCAGGAACACTGAAGTACATAAAAAGGTTAAGCCTATATATAGGTTACAGAAAGAAAAAAAGAAAAAATAAATAACATACATACACACACACACATATATATATATATATATATATACATACATATCTATATATACAAATACATACATACATACATACATACATATATATACAATAAACAGAGAAGTAAAAATTAAAAATTAAAAATTAAAACCTTAAAGGATTACCAGTGAGGCGTACAGATTTGTAAGGAAAAATATCGATTTTTAGCACAAGATCAAATGGATTATAAAAATACAAATTTATACTGGAACTCTGCCCGGGTTTTAACACACTGCTGCCTATGGTCAGGTTTCGATATATATAAAAAAATAAAATGCAAATTAAAAGTTAATAAAGTAGAAGACAAGTTTACCAAAGATTTAATGTTTTACCCTTCTTATCTAAATCTGTTTTAAAAGAATTCAAAATAACAGGATCGAGTTGAAAAAGACCTTTGCTTATGTTGAAGTTATTTGAAAGTTGGATAATGGCAGACTCAAGAATATTTCTATTAACAATGTTGCTTGAATGGAATAAAACTGAAGCATTATTCCAATCAATACAGTGGGCTAACTCTGACAAATGGAAAAAGGGCACTTGACAACTGTCCTGTTCTAACGGAATATTGATGCTGTTTTATACGTGTGTGCAAATCCTTTCCCGTCTGACCTATGTAAAAGGAATCACATTGTTTACAACCAATTTTATAGATAATGCCTGAATTATTGGTACGGCTATTTTTTACTATGATATTTTTCACAATATTGTTATATGAAAATACTACATTAATATCCAAAAGTTTAAGTACATTAGCAATGCCTAAAAAGCCCGGGAAAAAAGGAAGTACTAAAATATTTTTTGACAAAGTACGAGTGTTAATATTGACACGATAGAAAGTTCGTTTTGCCTTGTTGAGACAAGATTCCATAAACGCAGATGGATAACACAAATCACTTCCAATACCGTTGATTTTTTCCAATTCGGCATCGATGTATTAACACTCGTACTTTGTCAAAAAATATTTTAGTACTTCCTTTTTTCCCGGGCTTTTTAGGCATTGCTAATGTACTTAAACTTTTGGATATTAATGTAGTATTTTCATATAACAATATTGTGAAAAATATCATAGTAAAAAATAGCCGTACCAATAATTCAGGCATTATCTATAAAATTGGTTGTAAACAATGTGATTCCTTTTACATAGGTCAGACGGGAAAGGATTTGCACACACGTATAAAACAGCATCAATATTCCGTTAGAACAGGACAGTTGTCAAGTGCCCTTTTTGTCCATTTGTCAGAGTTAGCCCACTGTATTGATTGAATAATGCTTCAGTTTTATTCCATTCAAGCAACATTGTTAATAGAAATATTCTTGAGTCTGCCATTATCCAACTTTCAAATAACTTCAACATAAGCAAAGGTCTTTTTCAACTCGATCCTGTTATTTTGAATTCTTTTAAAACAGATTTAGATAAGAAGGGTAAAACATTAAATCTTTGGTAAACTTGTCTTCTACTTTATTAACTTTTAATTTGCATTTTATTTTTTTATATATATCGAAACCTGACCATAGGCAGCAGTGTGTTAAAACCCGGGCAGAGTTCCAGTATAAATTTGTATTTTTATAATCCATTTGATCTTGTGCTAAAAATCGATTAACTTTTAATTTGCATTTTATTTTTTTATATATATCGAAACCTGACCATAGGCAGCAGTGTGTTAAAACCCGGGCAGAGTTCCAGTATAAATTTGTATTTTTATAATCCATTTGATCTTGTGCTAAAAATCGATATTTTTCCTTACAAATCTGTACGCCTCACTGGTAATCCTTTAAGGTTTTAATTTTTAATTTTTAATTTTTACTTCTCTGTTTATTGTATATATACTGTATGTATGTATGTATGTATGTATTTGTATATATAGATATGTATGTATATATATATATATATATGTGTGTGTGTATGTATGTTATTTATTTTTTCTTTTTTTCTTTCTGTAACCTATATATAGGCTTAACCTTTTTATGTACTTCAGTGTTCCTGAGGATGTCATTAGACGAAAGCGCTTGAGCACCATTTTGTGTTTCCTTTCCTTCGTGGTTTTATTCATCATAAATATTTTTCACGTGTTACTTTCGTGAAATAATTTTCATATATATATATATATATAAATATAATGATTTATTAGCACTTGGTCCTTGACACTTGTCGTCAAAGACCCACTTCTTGAGTCTGATTCGGCAATTGGAATGCAAGAGAATTGTGTATAAACATTCTCATCTCCGATTCGTTTGAGAAATACATTTCTTCAACATTCCACTTAATTAAATTGGTTTTTTATATCAAAAAATAAATTTGACTTTGCGGTACTGCTGAAGATTATAATCCCCTTTACATGCAGAGGGATTCGAGTGTGGGGTGATGAGATTATCTTCTTCGAGTAAAAAATGCTGATTATGAGAGCGTTCCGAGCTATATACTGAAGGGTATTCAACACAAGAAAAAAAGAAAATAATGTTCCCATAAAGTTTATTGCGACGAAAATAAAAGCATGAAAATAAAGTGAAATTTTGTTATTTGTCAACTGGGACAATTTTTTTTTTTTTAGTATTTACTTATTATTAATTTATTTTTATTTACTGTGACTTACTAAAAAGTTACTAAAAGTTTATCAAATTATTCGTTTGTATTCATGGGTGACCAAATATATACTGTGTGTGTATATATATATATATATCAGTGGCGTGCGGTGGGTACGTCTCCAGGGTAACAGGGGCGGATCCAGACCACAAATCTGACCGATGCAATTTCTCAATTTACAGTACAGGTTTTGTATTTCAGTATATCTTCGTCATGGTAATATAATATATTTACGTAATGTTTTCACGAACAAAACACATTGAGACAACAAAACAATTATTTGACTAATGCAAACGGAGCACATTTTTTCTGACCGAAGCATGTGCATCGGTTGCATCGGTCTGGATCCGCCCCTGGGGTAAGCAGTATTACGTGTGAGCACAGGCAATATATGTACATATTATATAATTATAGTAATTATAGTGGCTAATGATAAACTTCATAACTGGCTAGTGGGTATGTACTGTAGACTATTCTAAAAAATACGATACTGTCTTTAATATCTTTAATAAGATTTTTATTAGGGTAGGCGGCGCTTACCTAGCTTACCTTGAATGCACGCCACTAAGCTATCTATCTATATATATATTATATATATATATATATATATATTATATATATATACAGGGCGCGGCATAAGTCGGTTTACCGAGAATAATGGAATCACCTTGTGAAGAATAATATTTATCATTTCACCTGCCACTACCTGCACACATCGTTTTGGAACTCATTAAACTTTGCATCAAAGACTGTAAATTCACTTTCAATAGCGAGTATTCTTGTCGCCCTTCCTCTCCAATATTTATATGGAGTTTTTCGAAGTCACTTACATTCCGAGAATCCTGGGGGTGGGCATCCCATGCTTGCGGTACGTCGACGATATTTTGTGTATCTGGCCCATGAAGAGTGACCTGGATGACTTCCTCCTTCAGTTAAATAATCAAGTCCCCTCCATTAAGTTTACTTTAGAAGTGGAACAAAACAACTCAATCCCGTTTTTGGACGTGCGTGTACATAGGGAAAGCCCAGGTTTTAAATTTAGTGTTTATCGGAAAAAAAAAACCAATTTGTCCTACGTACACTTTTACTCCGGACATGACACCCCTATCAAGAAAGCCATATTTTCTTTAATGTTTCACCGCGCTCTTAGAATCGCCAGTCCGGAATACATGGATACCGAATTAGAAAAAATCAACAGTATTGGAAATGATTTGTGTTACCGACCTGCTTTTTTGGAATCTTGTCTGAACACGGCAAAACGAACTTTCTATCGTATGAATAATATCCCTCGCACTTTGTTAAAGAATATTTTAGTACTTCCATTTTTCCCAGGCTTTTTAGGAATTGCTAATGTACTTAAACTTTTGAATATTAATGTAGTATTTTCATATGACAATATTGTGAAAAATATAATAAAAGATAGCCCTACCAATAATTGAGGCATTATCTATAAAATTGGTTGTAAACAATGTGACTTCTTTTACATTGGACAGACGGAAAAGGATTTGCACACGCGTGTAAAAGAACATCAATATTCCGTTAGAACGGGACATTCGTCCAGTGCCCTTTTCGTCTATTTGTCAGAGTTATTCCACTGTATTGATTGGAATAATGCCTCAATTTTGTTTCACTCAAGCAACATTGTTAATAGAAACACTCTTGAGTCTGCCATTATTCAACTTACAAATAATTTCAATATTAGCAGGGCCTTTTTTCGCTTGATCTTGTTGTTTTAAATTCGTTCAGAACGGATTTAGACAAGAGGGGCAAAGTGCTAAAACTCTGGTAGTTTTTCCTTATAAATTTGTATGCTCCTCCTACAATTTTTATTGTTCTATTTTTTTTGTGACCTCTATATTTTCTCGAACTTGTTATTTATTTCAGTGTTCCTGAGGATGTCATTAGCCGAAAGCGCTTGAGCACCATTCTGTGTTTCCTTTTTCTTTCGTGATTATTTTCATCATATATATATATATATATATATATATATATATATATATATTAACCCTAGCAAAGTAAAATGAGTACCCTTGAGAGAGCGAGTTTATCAACTGATACATAATATGCCCTTAGGGTAGAGCCAAAACAGAAAATACAGTCAATTACTGGATAGTAGCTTTTCCACAAGCCCCTCCATACATTTCTGGGATACATCTTTACACTCAGGCAAAGAACTTTTGTATCACGATATGTTCAAAATTTTTGCAACATTTCAGTTTACCACAAAACCAAACTGACTCGAGTTCAGACATCTTTGCTCATCCAGTTCGGTGTCGCTGTTGAGACACTTTTTTCATAAAATGCTCCAATATGAGAGAATTCAAAGGATCATGGGGAGTCATTGTAAAAAAAAGTTACTCGTATACCCAAGGACTGTGGAAACGGGGGCTCACCGTGAGCTCGTATCCCCCACTTCTTTTTTTTCCGCCGGCCTTGCGTATACCCATAATAATAATAATAATAATAATAATAATTACCCCGTAACTACTTAGCATTGTTCGTTACTTAATTGGTAGACATATTCAGCAGAGTTGAACCACAGCAACGCTTCGATATGGCTAATATGTTCTGAAGTTCGGGAAAAAGGGTTTCGAATCTTATGAAAAAGTTAGGATAGTATTTATTATCAAACATAACTGAGTACTTCTGATAAAATACAGGGTGTTCAAGAAGAAACGCAACCCGAAACAAAGAAAAGGGTTAGTTTACAATAATACAGTATGTGTATTCTCCAATGGGTTTTCTTTTTGAACACCCTGTATTATCTGATTTGATTACACTGTACAACGGTGAAAAAAAACGGAAATGAGATCGTCATTTTTATGGCTAATTGTATGCGTAGATTGCGAAAATAACACTCATTTACTTGTATCACCCGCCGATTTTATGAAAATGACCCTATTTCATTATATCATTTTGAGAACCACTTGTTCTCTGAACGCAT
This sequence comes from Bathynomus jamesi, assembly GCA_023014485.1. Lineage (NCBI taxonomy): Eukaryota > Metazoa > Arthropoda > Malacostraca > Isopoda > Cirolanidae > Bathynomus > Bathynomus jamesi. The sequence continues at coordinate 74,521 of JAJOZX010003543.1, read as the reverse complement.
CTTTTACATTTTGTTCAGTCATGCATATGCTGTGGTGGTGGTGTTCGGCTCTGTGTTTCCACTTTGATTTTATGAAAAATTTCTTTCATTAATCATTTAAAACAAGATTGTCAGCCATATTTTATCATAAATCGGTGCTATAAGTGAGTATTATTGAATAACAGCTATCAAATTATGTATATTTCACCGACAACGTCTATACTCTGTGAAATTGCAAATTGATCTATCATTTTCTTATTTTACAGGTTTTTATTGATGTTATGCTAAAATGCCTAGAGAGTGCACAAATTCGCCAGACAGTTTTTATTATAGTTGTGGGACATTAACGTTAAAACAGGATAAAAGGAAGTTGACTTCTCCTGTGAAAAAGCTTTATGAATTATACTTCGCATGCAAAGTTGCTGATCAGGACAAGCACTGGACGCCTCATATCTGCTGTGTGAGATGTACAGGCTCATTATCTGCATGGTTCAAAGGCACCGGTCCTGGTCTGGGATTCGGTGTCCCAATGGTATGGAGAGAGCCGCTGGACCATTCAACTGATTGCTATTTCTGCTTAACGAACATCACAGGTTTGAATCTTTTATTTTTCTGAATATACGTCAAACTTGGTGTTTTTAGCACATTTTAGCATATCCTGCTCTGCATAATGTATTATACAATTATGCTATATTAAGTAGTCAACAATGTCTATTGTCTCACATTACAGGTTGCAACAGGAAAGGGAAAAAGCCTATAGTCTACCCAAATCTTCGTTCTGCTATGCGTCCTGTGGAACATTCTACAGATATACCCATCTCTCGTCCTCCAGCTGAAATGCCGACCGATAACACAGACTCTGACAAATCGGAATCAGACGGCGAATGCTATGAAGCTCAAGTTGAGTCCAAGAAAGAACAACATCTCATCATGCAGCCTGAACTCAATGATTTGGTCCGTGATTTAATACTTACCAAGCAACAAAGTGAACTGCTGGCCTCACGTCTACAAGAATGGAATCTGCTGGCGGAAGACGTACGAATTACAGCATTCCGAAAGCGCTCCTTGGATTTGCAGGAATATTTCACAATGAAGAACAATCTTTGTTATTGCATTGATATACATGGTCTGTTCGATGCTCTGGGTTTGTGCTATGAACCGAATCAGTGGAGATTGTTCATTGATGCATCTCTGTGCAGTGTTAAGGGTTTACTGCTACACAATGGGAACACAATGCCTTCTGTTCCGATCGCTCATTCAGTCGCCTTGGGAGAAACGTATGACAATGTTGCTTTTATTCTGGACTGTATAAAATACAATGAACATGAATGGCTTATCTGCGCAGATTTCAAGGTTGTGGCTATTCTCAATGGATTGCAAACTGGCTATACGAAATACATGTGTTTCCTCTGCAAGTGGGATAGCCGAGCAAGGTCTCAACGCTACACACGCTCAATATGGCCGCCGCGAGACAATTCCTCACCTGGATCTCACAATGTTATTCACGAACCACTAGTACGAAAGGGAAAGGCTATCTTGCCGCCACTTCACATAAAACTAGGGCTGATGAAACAATTTGCAAAGGCGTTGAAACAGGATAAGCCTGCCTTCAAATATCTAAAGGAAAAATTCCCAAAAATAACTGATGCCAAGATTAAAGAAGGCATATTCGTCGGCCCTCAAATTCGCCAACTCATGCTAGACGAACACTTTGAAGCGGTGATGGATGAGGTTGAGTTGGCAGTCTGGCGTGCTTTCAAAAACGTGTGCAGCAGTCTACTAGGAAAGACTACTTGTGGATCAACTTATCAACTCATACCAACGTCTCGGATGTAAGATGTCATTGAAAATTCATTTTTTGCATTCACATCTCTCATTCTTTCCGGAAAACGCATTTGCTGTTAGCGACGAACACGGGGAGAGATTCCACCAGGATATAGCAACAATGGAGAGCAGATACAAAAGGAAGTGGAGTCGTGCTATGCTGGCCGATTTCTGCTGGAATTTAAAGCGTGACCAACAAGAAGCATCATACAAACGCCAGCATAAATACAAATAATGAGTTGAAAACAGTATAATACGAAAGTTTTATGTTAATTTTGTGCATATATGTTGAAGTATAGCAATAATTAAACTGTTCCATATGATAAAGCCTATCTGTTTATCAATATATGCTTATTTTTTGGTATGAAGATTTTAAGCAGTCATTACAAAAAAACGTGACTTGACAGAAAAAACTTTTCAGATTTGCAATCAGCACAATCGAAATATTAAGAATGACCGAATGTTACTCCCGTTTCTTTCTGAACCGAAAATTTGTTGCACAGTGTTATTCACCAACGGCTTTTGTGCACTTCCACTTAATATGTACATACTGTAAGTTTAGACGCGAATCTATAGCACAATTGCAATAATTCAAAGTTCTCAGAAGTCCAGTCTGGCTCAAACCTGAATTTCAGCGATTAAAGCAAAAATATATACACATTTTTTTCCTGTACAATGATTGTTAGAAACTAAAACAATGTTTTCACACTACCTTCTTAGAACTGCAATTAAAAACAGGAAACTGAAGAGAACAATCACGCCAAGTTTTCAACAGAAATACTATACCTTCTATCTTTTCATAATTTTAATTCAGTAGAAATGATTTTTAAACAAAAGACTAGCGGCTTCGGAGAGTGAATTCAATAAAGCTAATTGCCGTTTTTTAGACAAATTATAGAAACTAAGATAAAATTTGAATAAAACCTCAAAAAATTTTAACTACTTTTCAAGGCATATATCTAACCTTTGACGAAAACATAAAAACATAAAAACTTGAAAGTATTAAATAAGCAATCTGAATTTACTGTCAGGTGATTTCTAAAATTCGGGTCCCACAGATGTTGTGTGGCTCCAGTGCAATACAAGACATATTTGAATTAAATACTAACTTTATTACTATTATACAGTCCCTATCTATTTCAGTGAAGACGTAGCAAAAAGGGTAAAATTCAATAACAATAAATTAGAAGGCATACATTTAATGAATACTTAAGCATTAAGGTAGGTTGATTTTCAGCATTTTTTTCGATATCGACTTTGGACTAGTCGAGATAGTCAGGGCTTAATATGATAATAACTGATAAAACATTTCAGATCCCTAGCTTTAACCATGTTTTGAGGAAACCGTTTCAAAAATCGTCAAAAAATCGTACCGAAAAATACCACAATTTCGCAATTTTCGGCCGAAAAAATCATGCTATTTTCATAAAAAATCCCGAAAAAAGTTACAATTTAATGAAAAAAAGTAAAAAAAACATGTACAGAGTCAAATAGACAATTAGATCCCAAGATCATCATAATTTTCACTGTAAGAGTCCTTAGAAGCAAAGGAAGGCCTCATCTGGGGGCTTAGGGCTTTGGCCAGAATGTGTTTGTGCCTTGATTCGAGTCCATAAACAGTATGGGAAGCTTCAGATGTCAGCTTCACGGCCCTTTCAACACTCTGAGAATGTGAAGGCAGATCAGGCAGCTCCAGCTTGGTGCTATTCAGCAATGCTTCTTGAAGCTCCTGGTCAGAAAAGTCTTCTGTGAGAGCAGGTTCACAGATGCCACTTTGAGAAAGGTTGATTAGTTCTGACCAGTGGGTAGCTTCAATGTTGATGGCTGTGATCTTCTTCAGCCTCTTCTTGGCTGGCTTCCCACTTCTGAAAGAATAATAATTAATTTATTTTTTATTCCAGTTTAAGATTTAATCCCTATTAGTCTCAGAATTGCTGATTTAAATTAAACTTAAATTAAAAAAAAAAAAAAAAAAGATTTCTATAAATCCCCATAATCAATTTTTTTTTCAGAAAGAAGGTAAGATTATTTCCATTATCAGAGGGGAGGGGGGTAATTGAGATAAGAAAATTTGAAAAAAAATTCGATTATGGGGATTTATAGAACTCGGGCCTTTTTTTTATTAAATAAATCCCCATAATCAAATTTTTTTTTCACATTTTTTAAATTAATAAATGCTTACCTGATGGACAGAATTTTCTTGAGAGCAGCTTCTCTCACTTCCAAGTCATCAGACTTCATCATGGAGTACAGCACATTCTCGGGCAGCAAGGCAAAAGCATTGTACTTCAGGTTCTTGAAAGCAACACCATGGATTTCTTCAGACTGCTGCTTGATCCTCTGGATCATGTTGAAGAAGATGTACAGCTGCTGAAGCCCTCTGGTCTCTCTTCACAGCAGCTTTATCCACAGATCCCAGCTGGAAAGAGCCCTTAGGTCCTATTTTGGCACTCTGATCTCTCAAGTATTCCCTCTCCTCCACTGGAACCTGAAATATTAAAGTACAGGGTGTCCCGTAAGTCTGGACCCATAGGGAAAATAATAAAATTACAAAATAGTCCAAAAATTTATTTATAATATTTTTTTTTATTATTTTTATTATTATTTTTATTATTTTTTTATTATGATCTTACTCCGCTGGAGTTTTATTTGTGGGGCCACTTGAAAGCCAAAGTGTACGAGGTCAAACTTCAGAACATTTTCCACCTTAAAGCACGCATTGTGGAGGCGTGTCAAGAAATTTCTGCGACTGTGATTCAGAAAGTGCTGTCGCAGTGGAGATTGCGTCTTCAACTATGTGTGCGACACAACGGCGGACACTTTGAACAGATTATGTAATAAATTTTTGGACTATTTTGTAATTTTATTATTTTTCCCTATGGGTCCAGACTTACGGGACACCCTGTATATTAAATACCGGATCTAAAATAAGAGATAAAATCCTGAAAAGAAATTGATTATTAATTTCTATTACCAGGGGGGGGGGAAGGAAGATTACAGGAGGAAAATGCGGATATTTTTCAATTACAAGCATTGAATTTCCTTCCATTTAAAAGGCACCTAATCGCACTAAGTTAGGCCAGTTAAAAGTTAAAAAAATAATAGCATTACCTTCTTACTGGGAGGACAAGTGCAGATTATGTGCTGTGTTTGACAATTTTCTTTCTTGCACTTCACAGCATTGTCATCACAGGGACGAACAGGTAGCTTACAGGTGCAAGCAGAAATGTCAAAAAGTTTATCCAGCTTTTCCTCCAGATTCTGCTCCTGGACTGTAGAAAGAGATTTCCTGTTTATCTCTTTTGCTTTCTTGAAGCACACTTTATCCACCAATTTCACTACATAGTATTCCTCATACAGGGGCAGCAGCGGGTTCACTGCCTGCCAGATCTCAATCACATCCTTTGCTATCATTTTAGCAATATCATAGTCTTTCAAGTCCGGGTGGCTGTTTTGGAGGAAATAACTGTACTGAATAACTTGGCGGAGGGTAGGAGGCAATGTTCCCTCTAATTTTTTTTAGTCTGTGTGCGCAAGAAATTTTCGTTGTGGATACATTTAGATTCATGGTGAAAAATTGTGCAAACTTTTCTGAGCGCTATTATCTTCAAAATTAAATATATATAAATATTAAATACTTAATAAATATTATTTCTATAAGGTGATAGCTCGATCATTACGGTACTATTAAATGGATATTAAAAAACTGTTTACAATATTATATATTCTTAAAAAAGAAAACATTTTATCCATTCTAAAAATATGAATAAAATAAAAAATAGTAAAATAAAATTCAACAAAATAAAGAAATAAAATAAAAATAACATTAATTGAAAATGACTATTTTAGTTATCATTTCTCAAAACAATTTTTAGCATTTAGCAATTTAAAATAGACTATCAAGATTAATATGTGATTTTATCCATTCACAAAATAGGAATAAAATAAAAAATAATAAAATTCAATAAAATAAAATATAATCAAAATAACATTAAATGAAAGTGCCTTTCATTTAAGTATGATTATGATTTCTCCCAACGATCTTTAGCATTTGCCCATTCCAAATAAACTCTATGAAGATTAATAGATCCGTCATCGTTCAGGTTAACTTTTAATTCGCATGAGCATGTCCAAATGATTTTCTTTCAAGCGGTTTCTTAATTTGTTCTTTATAGAATTCATTAAACTGAAATTTTTGAAATTACTTCATTTACTGTCGTGACTCATGATACGCTTGAGCCTGTGCGCATTTTATTTTGCTGTGTGCGCGGGTTTCACAACGCGTGTGCGCGCGCACACGCGCACACCTTAGAGGGAACATTGGTAGGAGGCTCTGTTTTATCCAAAGGGGAAGGCTGGCCACTGAATTTTTTGGCACTATCACTTCGAGTTAACACTGCAGACTTCCATTTTTTACCCATTTTTATGAAATATCTGAAAATAAACAATTAAATGAGTGCATCATAAATTAACTTAATTTAAAACACATTTTATAGGTAAATATCATTAAAAAATACAAAATAATACACTAATAAACATCTATAATGCATTTACAATAAGTTTCAAGCATCGTTTTGTTAAAAAAGCCGAATTTTAATTGATTATTTTGATGAAATAAGGTCCGATATTTCGTTTGTTTACATTACGCGAATGCCGCGCGCGCGATTTTACGCGTAAAATTTGGTAATCTTACAACTTAAAAATAATTAACAATCCTTAAAAAATACAATCATTTTCACAAATATGAGTTGGTGCAACGTTTTTTATACATTAATACCTTTCTATCTAGACTAGTTCAAGATCACAGTTCCAAAATCAACCTACCTTATTAAGCATATGATTCTACATGAGCACCATCAATATCTCTACAGTGTTCGAATCTGTCAGCAGCATTGCGGAACATATTTTGGAGCATGACAGGGGTTATTTTTGTAACTGCTGTTACGATACGAGCACGTAAATGTCCCAGTTTCATTCAGATGGCATTTTAAACACCGTCGTCTTCCAACAAGATGGGGCACCATGTCATTACGCAAACATTGTTCTGGAGTACCTAAATGAACGATTTCCAAATCCGTGGATCGGACGTGGAGGCAACAGGCCTAACGCCCTTGGATTTCTTTGCATGGGGCTTTATCAAATCAAACGTCTATCAAACGAGGGTTACAGATCTGCAAGATTTGCGTGCTCGTATCGTAACAGCAGTTACAAAAATAACCCCTGTCATGCTCCAAAATGTGTTCCGCAATGCTGCTGACAGATTCGAACTATGCAGAGATACTGATGGTGCTCATGTAGAATCATGTGCTTAAGTATTCATTAAATGTATGCTTTCTATTATATTGTTATTGAATTTTACCCTTTTTGCTACGTTTTCACTGAAATAGATAGGGACTTTATAAACACCCGGTATGCCACTACAAGGGCGGATCTATGGGGGGGGGGGGGTCGGCGACATCCGGACTCTCCCTCAACTTCTTGCAAGTGCCCTATTTGAATGATGTGTATGCCTTTGAAAACAAATTTTGTTTTTGTAAATAGATCATGGTTATTTTATTTTATTCAAATTCTATTTTGAGTCTTTATCCATATACATTGTACTTCCAAATTTGTAGTTGCAGTGGTTTTCATAGGTGCCCTTAGTACTGGTGCAGCCATATCACTATTTTTATCTTCATCTATTCTGATAGCAGGTCCGTAGCCAGGGTGGTCGAACGACCCCCTTCTCCAATTCGATCCCCTCTTGACAGGAAAGGTCCACTTTTGTAACCATAGTTATAACTTATGATGTGATATTATTATATATCGGGTGGCCCCATAAAAAAACGTCCCAAGATTTATAGTACAATAACTTCCAAAATATACACTGTACAATCATAAATTTGAAATCCATATAAATTCAGCCTATTGACAAGCTGCCATAAAATTTTCAGAATTCTACATGTAATACTTTTTCGAAAATGAAGGAAAAAATAAGGTACACTCAAACAAATATCATGAAACAAAAAATTTATTATTCAGAGCTTATTTATTTATTGACAGAGATGGTCAATATGCCCACCGTCTTGCTCACAAACAGATCTTAACCTTTTCTTCCACGACATGATACATTTTCTAACTTCAGTTAAAATTATTTTGCCCCAACAATTAAGTACCTTTTCTTTTAATTGCAACTCAGTAAATGTTTCTATTTGGCCTTCATAAACCTTTTCTGCGAGAGAGTTCGATATGCAATAGTCCATTGGATTGCAGTCCGGTTTCTGAGGTGGCCAGTCATTTTTCCCAATGAAATTGGCATCATTCTGTTGGAGATAGTCCTGGGTGTACTTGCTCGTATGAGCGGTAGCTCCATCTTGCAGGAATATGAAATCATTACCAGGATACAGACGCCGACAGTCTGGCAAAGGATTTTCTTCCAAAAGATTAACATAAGTTTCTGAGTTAACTTTTTCGTTATTTTCATCAATGAAATGAATATTAGTCTTTCCGTTCCATGATACACCAGCTAAAACCATGATTTTTTTTTAAAACCGACATATCTGGTGGTAAGCCTCGACGGAGGAATATCTCTTGTACGTACACACATCGTAAACAACATCGTTTTGGTGGTTTCGCGCAATTTCAATAGTAAAATCCTTTTCATCTGTGAAAACAATTTTTTTTAACATCACGCGCTGAAAATTTGTATAGTAACTTTCTACAACAGGTTTTCCTTTTTTGTCTAACATTGCTGTCACGTCTTGAGACACGGATTCTTTTATATGCCTTAAGTTCTAGAGCTCTCTGCATTCTTTGAGCAGACCTGCGACTCGTCTTCAAATTTCTTGCAATTTTTCGCTGAGACAAGTGTGAGCCCGGTCGATCTTCTTGAGACAAACTAATAGTTTGGACATAGTCAGTATTTTCTTGTGTGGAAACACTTTTGGGTCTGCCACTTCCAGATTTCCTTTCAGTTGACCCAGGTTCTTTAAATTTTTTTATTGATCTAATCACCGATCTCTTATTCCAATTTGTTCCAGGAAATTCCTTCACAATTCTTGTCCCAGTCCATCCTTTCTCTATAAATCATTTTTCAATTATCGCCTTGTCACCTTCGCTTAACCAACAAATGCACAAAATGGGTCCTCGGGGACCCAAGCGTCATTTATGTTTTATAAATTATTACTTAGAAATATCGTTTTCAATTGATATTTCATGTATTCCTCTACTTATGTATATACTACCATATCCTATGATACTTAAAAACAAAAATCATCAGGAACCCGGTAACAGGCAATAATAGGCAATATTGCAATGGGCCCCCTGGGACCCATTTTGGAAAAATAAAATAAAATTGGTGCATCATGATTTATTATGCGATGTGTATATATATATATATATATATATAATATATATATATATTACGGTATTGCATCATGTATTGCGTCAGACTCACACGTGGGAAGTTGTAACGCGCATACGCATTTAGTACAATTACATCTGGAAAATATATATTACGGTATTGCATCATGTATTGCGTCAGACTCACGCGTGGGAAGTTGTGATGCGCATGCGCATTTAGTACAATTACGTCTGGAAATTTCGGAGCTGATTTTATTCTTATTTCAGATACGGGATGGAGAGGAAGCGAGTCAAACTTTGTGACGAAAATATTGAATCCACGGTCAATGCATTAGTTGATAAAAGTGACTAGTGAAAGCAATGTAAGTGATAATGACATTGGTGATTTTAGTGACATTGGTATAAGTGAAATCAGTGAAGATGATGGTGATGAGCATTCACAAAAACAAGATTCAGAAACCGTGACTTATACAAATTCGGAAAGCTCTCATTCAGATTCTTCTAACAATGGTGATGATTTAGTGAAACTTGAGGGAAAGTGATATTGTTATAATGCTATAATATTTCAGACCAACAAAGACCCTAGGATCCACTCATGGCTGGTCTACCTAACTGTGTTGGTAATTGTGTATTGTGCATGTGGTGGCGGAGGGGACCTACAATTTTACGTGGGTTCCGAACCACAAAGCTTTAATTTTACTACCTTAAACTATACCCAATCTATCAACATATGCGTCTAATCGATTTTTAAACATGTTTATAGACGTGCTACTAATTACTTCTACCGGCAACCTTTTCCGGCTATTTACTATTCTATGCGTAAAAAAAGTTTTTGGCAACTGCTGTCTCGAACCTTCTACTTGTCAACTTACACCCGTTATTTCTAGTCCTATTCTATTAAGATATTTCGAAAAAGCTATCTCTATCTACGTTATCGAACCCATTCATAAATTTGAAAACCTGGATTAGATCACCCCTTAGCCTTCTAATCTCGAGTGTAGTCAATTTTAACTCCTTAAGCCTATCCTCGTACGACTTTGACCTCAGTGACGGAATCATCTTAGTTGCTCGTCTTTGAACTCTTTCGAGTTTGTCTATATCTTTTCGCATATGCGGATTCCAAAATTGGATCGCGTACTCCAAATGGGGTCTAACTAATGATTTATAAAGAGGAACTATAATATCGCGCGATTTGTACTCAAAATTCCGAGCTATAAAACCTAACACTTTGTTCGCTTTATTGACCGCTGCTGTACTTTAGTTCGCTACTTTTAAATCACCAGTGACTATAACACCTAAATCTTTTTCCCGCTCTACGCTTGTTAACTCCTTCCCTGACATGCTATACGCAAAATTACCGTTACGCGAACCTATATGTAAAATTTTACACTTATCGACGTTAAATCTCATTTGCCATGTGACTGACCAATCAACGATTTTATTCAGATCTTCCTCGATTTTACCTCTATCTTCGTCATTAATCGCCCTACCACCCAGCTTCGTGTCATCTGCAAACTTTGAAACTGTACTGACTAGGCCGACATCTAAATCGTTAATATATATAAGAAAAAGCAAGGGGCCCAATACAGAACCCTGAGGAACGCCACTCGCTACATTACCCCAACACGGCTCCGCTCCATCAACGGCCACCCTCTCTTTCCTACCTCGCAACCACTCTTCTAGCCAATTTATTACTACACCCCTCATTCCATGAGCCTTAGTTTTTTCAATGAGTCTTTTATGCGGTACGGTGTAAAATGCTTTTTGAAAATCTAAATACACTACATCAACCGCCCGATGACTATCGTAAACGTCAACGACGCTTTGAAAAAATCCTAAAAGATTAGTTAAGCAAGATTTGTTTTGCCTAAAACCGTGCTGCGTATTTCTAAATAAGTTATGCAATTTTAAGTGTTCGACTATACGATCCCTAATTATTGATTTCAGTAGCTTACCTACAACAGACGTTAAACTGATTGGCCTATAATTTCCCGCCGCACCTTTATCGCCTTTCTTAAAGATAGGTGTTACGTTCGCTAACTTTAAATTATCTGGTACGCACCCCTCAGAAAGAGACGCATTAAAAATCGTTGTTAGCGGCACAACAATGCTATCTTTTAATTCTTTTAGTTGTATGGGATATATGGAATCCGGTCCCGGTGATTTACGCATTTTCATTTTATCAATATAACGCTTTACCTCCCTTCACTAACCACAATATCATTCAAAATATTACCATTATCAAAAGGTATTATGTCTATGACCGTAGGGATATTCGTTACATCTATAGTAAAAACTGATGTAAAAGATTCGTTTAACAAGGTAGCCATTTCCTTGTTTTCAGAAACTAGCTCTCCGTTAACATTTTTCAACGGCCCCAAGACACTTTTTACTGGATTTCTATTGTTGACGTATTGAAAGAATCGCTTGGGGTTTTCTTTACCCTCACGAGCTATGGAGATTTCAAATTCGCGCTTGGACTTTTTTATTACACTTTTCGCTTCACGCCTTAGAGATATGTAGTTGTTTCGTAACCACAAATTGTCTTTATCGCACTTATGAAGCCTATACCCTATCCCTACTCTTTATAATGTCTCCTACTCTAGAAGTAAACCACAAGGGCTTGTTGTTTACTTTCGCACGCTTAATTTTATACGGTGCACATTCCTCATTTATAGTCCTAAATACTGTTTCAAACGATTCCCACATTATTGTTGCGTTGGAGTTCCCCATTACGTTTTCCCAATTGACGTGTGACAATTTATTTCGAAATTTACAAAAGTGTGCGTGCTGGAAGTTAGGAATTTTAGTCGAGTTAGCTGGTTTCGAGTGACTTACTGAGAGGACAAACCCTACCATATTGTGATTGCTATTGCTTAACGGTGCTATTACTTGAAGATCAGTGATTAGCCTATCATCCGTAGTTATTACTAAATCTAAAATACTGTCCAACCTCGTAGGTTCCCCAACCTTTTGAATAAGAAAGCTATCCTCGAGAAAATTAACTAAACGATTACCTTCCGCGTCTCCCTGCATTGTATCGTAATTCACGTTGGCGCAATTAAAGTCACCATAACTAAAGCCTGCTCACTACCTATTATTCTCTTCAGTTCACGATATAAGGCTTCGTCCGTATCAGCTGTTTGATTAGGGGGCCTATATATAACCGCAACAATAAGTTTGAAATCGTTCAATTTAAGTTCTGCTATAGTCGAATCTATCGGTTCTGGAATTGTGTGCTTTACTTTTATAACGTTCGCAATATTATCTTTGATATACAACATAACACCGCCTCCTCGCCTACCTATTCTGTTTTTAACAAAAAGTCTATAACCTCTAATTTGATACTCCCCTACAAAGTCACGTGTTTGAGTGCTAAGCCACGATTCATTTATCGCAATTAAAATCATAGTCATTACAAGCAATTAAAAAAAAAATCGTTTATTTTATTTCGTAGGCTACGAGCATTTAAGGATAGAACCTTCAAATTGTTTGTAATTGCGACACCTTCGCGAGCGCAGGGGAAATTTGTGGAAATTACGCTGGGACCGTTCGATTTGCGGCAGCCTTAAAAGAAGAGACAGTATTATGAAATAGACTTCCTAAGCGCGCAGCTCCAACTTCATTAAGATGAAGTCCATCTCCGAGGAACAAGTCCCTCCTGCCGTAGGAACTGTTCCAAAAATTCGCAAAATGCATTCCTTCCTGTTGGCAAAGAGACTTTAGGTTATTGTTGATATAGGTCGCCTTGCTGTAGAAATCGCTACGTTGGATAATTCGAAGAAGTATACCTGTTAAAACAATCTTATTAGTTTTTCTTTTAGTCGCTCTAGTAAGTCCCTGTACCTAGCCAGTAGTTCTTCCGATCTAGAATTTAAAACGTTATTAGTACCGACATGAATAACATACGTTGTGTCCTCAGAGGTACCGTCTGTAAAATGGTGAACACTATTAGTTATATCCTCCACCCTTGCACCAGGGTAGCAGTAACGGTAGCCCTGTTCAAAAATCAACTTTTTCTTATTTTCATAGGTTTCTGTACTTTTTCCCATGTTGTTTGACCTGAAAAGGCCGAAAATCACAACCATTTTGACCTAGGTTGTTGGGAAGCATTGCCGCATGGAGCTTTAAGTTTTCTGCCTTGAAATCAGCCAAAAGCACCAGTTCCGGGGTCCCTTGAATCATGTTTTGCACTATAACTTTTTATCTAAACAAGATAGAGCAACAAAATAGGCACCAAATTAAAGTGTTTTTAATCCTCTTTCTAACTTATACAATTATGATAGTCTTGGAACAAGAAATGGCACATTGGTACATACAAAGATTTCAGAAATATCACAAAATTCGTTTTCTCACTCAAGGCAGACAAGGCGCCTTATTCATGACACAATTTGAGATTAACATTTTGTCACAAGTCTAATCGATCAAGAAGTGAAAGCATTACATGATGATTAATTTCATAATGACATTTACACAGTCAGTTGTTGAGAGTTTGTTTCTTGAAGCTGTCAAAGCGGCGTCTGTTGAACTCCACAGCTTGAAGGAGATAGTCCCTTTGCTTGGCATCTGTTGTTATGACATTTGCAAAGTCGCTCATCATCTTGACACCACGTTCAGCAATGTCATTCACCGCTTTCAGATTCTTAACATAGTCCAACGCTTTTCTGTAGTCCTCATTCTGTGGCCAAGACGTGACAGGTTCCAGAAGCCACTCGGATCCAATGTTCAGTGTGTCCAGCAGGAAATGTGATTCTGGGCCAATGAGATCAACCAGGGTGGTCTTAGCTGTGACTCTCTGGAATAGAGGCTTTCCTGTTCTGAAGCTGTCTGGCTTCTCAGTGGCATGTAACTGGGCAGCAATGTCGTGCTTCAATGTGTCACTCAATCTACTGCTGAACAGGGCAAATGGCACGACTTCCTGCGTCAGGTACCATTTGTGGTTTTCCATCTTATTAAGTACTGCATCAGCAAGCTCTGGGTCAGTTTTCTTGTACTTCAACATGTCCAGGATTAGACTTAGATCATTCACGGGAGCATCTGCAGCAGACATTGACATCATCCATACAGGAGTGTAGAACAGCGCAAGGAAGGTGTTGAGTCTTTCCAGCTTTGATACAGTGTCTTCGTCGTACTCAAGTTGATCTGCAAACATCAGCATTTTCATGGAGTACAGGTTTCTGGCCATCCATCTGGCCTGATGAATGGCGCCTGGTCGACTCCAGTGAATACCTCGAGGAGGCGTTCCTCCAAGAACAATGACTGTCAGTTCAGCCATTTCCCTGTAGTCGGCTCTTGGAAGCCTTTCTGCTGTTAGAATGTCTTGGAGTATTTCTTCACTGTTCTTCTTCTTTTCCTTCAGCCATTTGCTGTTGATAGCCAGCATCTTTGGGTTTTCCTTGGACAAGTCCGTCCAAACATCCTTCAGATGCTCAAACCAGGGATTATCTGGCCCCTTCACCTTCCCAAACAGCTTCTCCCAAACTGCTCCTACTAGGATTTCCAGGATGTGATGTCGACAGGCCAGATAAAACACCTTTTTGTTCAGCATTTTCTCTAGCAGTTGGCAGCTCCTCTGTGAACTCCACTGTTACTGGATGTAGTGTCAAAAACAAGGGCAGTAACATTATCCGTAAGTTCCCATGTCTCCAGTAAATCCATTGAAGCCTCAGCCTGAGCTGTGCCAGAAGAATTGTCGATGACAGGTACTCCAATAACTTTCCTTCAGTGTATGAAGGTGGACCAGACACTAGCACAGCTAAAGTCTCTGAGGTACTTCCAGGTTCACTGCCCAAGACATCTTTGAGCAACTTTCCATCCCAGTGTAAGGCAGCGTACTGTGGGGGGTTTTCACAAAACTTGGACATGTGACTCTGGCTGATATTATACCTGGACAGCATTCTGTTGCGACGTGTTGTTGAGGTTGAGATGACGAAGTTATCCAGATCAGCCCCTCCAGCTTTCAAGGTGGCAGAAACCATGGCAGTAACTTGATTGTCTGATAAACCAAGACGATCAGCTGTATTGCAGATGACATCACATTCCATGACCTTCCTTGGAAACGTCAAAGTCACACTAGTCACAGTGTCTTGATGGTGAGAACATCCAGGACGAGGCTGATGGTAATCCATGTCCTCTGTGTTAGCGTCGTTGTCAGTTGAGTCACCCCAGGTAATGTCATCCACATGAACAACTGCCTCTTGTTCTGCTGCAGCTGTAAAATAGTACAACATGTTAAGACAGTAATTGTTAAGTACATGCTAAATATCGCAATGGAGTAAAACTTAAAACTTTTTGTGACGCTCAAAGTAATTAGTTTTACCTTGTTCTTGTCTATGCTTCAGTCTTTCATTCCTCGCTGCTTGCTGCAGGGATCTTGTCTCAAAAATCTTATCATGACCAGACAAATGACCTTTCCTCTCAGTCTTTTGGTCTTCGTAGAACCTGATATCCTCATCTTTCTTCTCTCTGGATAACAGTCTGTTGTTCTGTATTTCCTGGATTGCATCTGGAGCTCCTATATCGAACAGGCTGTCTAATTCCAGCACAAATGCTCCTCTTTTTCCTCCAGGGTTACTTGCTTCCTTTGTTTTTCACCAGAGCACGATGTTTCTCATGTAGTTTCATGAAGAGCTTCATTGCGTTGTACTTGGTCATTGTCTTGATCCTAGCCATCTGCCAGAATGGGATGATAGATTCAACTGTTTCATATGCAAGATCTTGAACCATGGGCCTCCTGCATTTTCCGGTAAATTCTGAAGATTAAGGAAATACTGGAACGCCTGTCTGTTGGTGGGAAGCTGGGAACCACTGATAAAAGCTGAAGGGTATCCAACCAGGAAAGTTTCAGTGAGAGATCTGGTAGATGGCCCAGTTGACACCTGCCTGTGGACAGTACGTGGAGGTTCTGATATATCAACTGTGCGCCCACGGAGCTCCCTCAGCTCCTTGCTTAATGCCATTGTGAAGTTGTAACTTGTAGATGGTTTTCTAGATTCTGATTGAGTTTCTGTTGTTTCCTGAAAAATGATAGATAATTATTATTATTATTATTATTATTATTAATTATTATTTATTTATTATTATTATTATTATTATTATTATTATTATTATTATTATTTATTAATTTTATGCTCTTTCATTTGATACCTAATTTGTTGCTCTATCTTGTTTAGATCAAAAGTTAAAGTGCAAAACATAATTCAAGGGACCCCGGAATTGGCGCTTTGGCCGATTTCAAGTCAGAAAATTTAAAGCTCCATGCGGCAATGCTTCCCAACATCCTAGGTCAAAATAGTTGTGATTTTCGGCTTTTTCAGGTCAAAAAGCATGGGAAAATGTACAGAAACCTATGAAAATAAGAAAAGGTTGATTTTTGAACAGGCCTACAGTAACGGCCCCTACGACTAGGGTTTCTCCCACAGAATTCCTCGAGCTGCCCTCGAACAATGGAATCACCAACGAGTCGTATTTCCGGTTCATCAGCATCTTCGAAACCTAAAACAGGAAACTTATTGTTTGTTATTGCTGGTAGACAAGTCTTGGGTTTCCTGAATGGGGCTCCATTACGCACTCGAACGAAGGGTTGTGAACTAGGGGAAGAGAGAGGGCTATTAGTGCTATTTATATTATTAGTAGAAACTGAGGCAGGAGGGGTCGTAACTGGAGTCTCAAGGGATTCTAATTTTGCCGTCAGGAGCATCACGCTTTCTTGAAGCCTCACTCTGGCCTCCCTCTCACGTTCTAACTCGTTCCTCAGAACTTCCATGCTTGAGCACCACCTGCAAACTAACTGTTCATTATTATTAGCCATTGTAAACGCGTAAGCGGCAAATTTCCCTTCACAGCGACTGCAAGTAATTGATGGGGGTGCCATGCTCTTAATTAGTTAAGAAACAAAAAACAAAAAACGAGCGTTTGGAAATTAATAAATTACAATGTAGGTCTACCGCGTGCTTATTGCGCCGTCACCTGCGCAAACTCTCAAAAATGTAACTGAAACGCAGAAACAGGTTCTTGTAATACAAATTTATACTAGATGAATATATAATTAAGCTACCGACGAAACTTCTGTAAATGAAAAAGTATTACTAAAACTTATCTGTCCGCTATTCGACCGACTGTTTTCTTTCCGTTTTTCCTTTTTCCCACGGTGGGTGACCCCACTCTACTTGATCCCCTGAAGGAAAGGAAAATGAAGCTTATGAAAGCACGTTTTCTGATAGATTTGATAAACAAAAAAAGCAAACCAAGGGAATTTCAACCTTATGAAACCTCGGTTAGTAACAGATTCGGGAAACAAACAAGGCAAGCACGTGCACTAGCCTTGGTTTAATCAAATAATATAGTAATGAATAAATTCAATAAATGAAATATATTCGTTAATGAATGATTCGTAACACGAAGTAATTTAGCTAAAAATGCACCAAACACTATTTTTTTTTAAAACACTTCAACGAAAATCACTTATTCAAATGGTAACACTGGACACTCGATAAAACACGTCTGTTCACAAGGAAAGACTGATCACAACTGAGGAATATATAGGAAAATCAGGAAGGAAATGGAGTACCACTCCTCCAGCTCCGTCACGTACGCGTGCATGCAATATCATCAACTTTCAGTGTGGCCCCACAATAAATTTCGACAATAAACTTCAAATTTTTCATTCATTTCTGAGCGAAAACATGCTACTTGATATTGTACGATTTACAAATAAGCATGGTTCACTGTATTACGAAACTAAGAATAAAGAGTGGGAAAACAGTATGCAAGCACTAAAAGCATTTTTCGGTCTCCTCATTTTGATGGGAGTTTCAAAAGGCAATCATGAGAATATTCGTGATATGTGGAAAGACTGACCACTGGGAAGGCCAGTTTTCAAGGCAACAATGTCTTTATGCCGATTCGAAATTATACGCTGTCACCTTCGTTTTGATAATAAGGACACACGAGCTCAAAGAAGGTCACTAGATAAATTTGTGCCAATTAGGGAATTGTGGAATGAATTTATTAACAATTGCAGGAACAACTACACTCCATCTGCCCAAGTTTGCATTGACGAACAGCTAATACCGTTCCGAGGACGTTGTCCATTCAAGCAATATTTACCTTCGAAGCCAGATAAATATGGTATGAAACTTTTTATTCTAGCTGACTGTAACAGTGGTTATATCTATAACGGGGAACCGTACACAGGAAAAGTAGGAAACGTTCCAGTAAAAAATTTAGCTGCCAAAATTGTAAAAGCTCTAGTTGAACCACTGTATCATTCTGGGCGTAATATTATAGGTGATAATTACTTTTCTGATTTTAGCCTCGCTGATGAACTATTGCTGAAAAGGATTAAGTATGCTGGCACAGTTCTTAAAAATAAACGTGATATACCTCCTGAGTTTCAGCCAAACAGAAATCGTCCTGTGAGATCATCTTTATTTGGATTTGACAAGAACACAACTGTTGTTTCATACGTTCCTAAGAAAAACAAAAGTGTCATACTCATTTCTACTCTCCATCATGATGGTAATTTGGACCAAGAAACTGGAAAACCAGAAATAATTACTTATTATAATCACACAAAAGGAGCTGTTGATACTGTTGACCAGCTCTGTCACTCATACAGTGTTCAGCGGAAAACCAGGCGCTGGCCATTAGCTTATTTCATGAACATCTTGAACTTATGTGGCATAAATACCTATGTGATATATTTGCACAAGTATCCTGAATGACAGAAAGGATCTACTCATAAAAGACGACAGTTTTTCGTAGATTTAGGCAAGGATCTTCTCACACCACGGATTGTACTAAGGTAAAAAAATACAGTAGGACTCAGTCGTTCCATACAGAATGCAATGTCCGTTTGCGGTGTTCGAACATCTTCAGAAGTAACAGATAACCAGGTTTCAACTAAGAAATCATTAAGAAAAAGGTGTTATAAATGCACTTCAGATAGGAAATCGTCTCGTATCTGCTCTAAATGTAAGAAAACTGTTTGTGCACAACATTCTAAAAAGACTGAAATATATGAATGCAAACCTTCTTGCTAATAAGTTTTATTGCGGTTGGTAAATGAAAATTTTCTGTTATTTTTTCTTTTACATCTAGTAGAGATTTGTTCATTTTTTAAATTTTTTCTCATGCGTTTTAAATATTTTCTAATTAAAAACTCTGTTATGAGGAAATAAAATGAAGATGTTAAAGGTGTTTCATTCTTTATTTCAAAGTTACCGTATATATATATATATATATATATATATATATATATAATATATAATAGACATAATAGAAATAATAATATACAGGGTGTCCCGCATCATAGGAGAAATTCATATTTGTCTATTTCTACAAACCATAATTCATATTTTCTCTTTCTACAGGCCATAATGTCTGTGAGCAAGGAAGAACGAATCCAGATAATTCTACTCATAGGAAATCGGAGTCAAAGAGAGGCCACTGCTGAATTTAACAGACTGCATCCAGACCGCGAGCCAATAACACAGAGTTGTGTTAGCAGACTTGTTGCAAAGTTTAAGGAAACAGGATCCATAGAAGATAAACCACGCAGTGGACCTTCAAGGAGGTCCACTGACGATGATACAGAGACTATCCTAGCTCATTTTAACAGAAGTCCCAATAAGTCTCTTCCGCGATTGTCCGCCGAGACAGGAGTGTCGAAAAGTAGCATCCATCGCATTCTTCAGGCTCACAAATGGCATCCATATAAACTTCAGATCCTACAGAAATTAAGCGAAGATGATCCCGACCGGCGGATGGAATTTTGTGAATGGGCTACGGAACAATATGCTCGGGATGCCAATTTCCCGTCCACCATTCTGTTCAGTGACGAGGCTGTTTTTTATGGAAATGGTGAGGTAGATCGACAGAACACCCGCTACTAGTCTCAAAACAACCCTCAATGGTATACCTCTTCAAAGGAACAAGGTGCATCTCGGGTGATGGTGTGGTGTGGCATTTGGAAGGATCGCATCAAAGGCCCCCTCCTTTTCAATGAACATGTCACTGGAGGCACCTACCTACGTATGCTCAAGGAAGAAGCATTTCCCAGTGTCTTGAACGAAGAAGGAAATTTCCCAACATGGTTCCAGCAAGACGGCGCTCCTGAACATTACAGCACCCAAGTAAGGGAATACCTGTACCGACAATTCCCTGGTCATTGGATAGGACGTCGAGGGCCTGTGGAATGGCCAGCTAGAAGCCCGGATCTCACGCCACTAGATTTTTATCTCTGGGGCCCCTTGAAAGCGCTGGTATACGCAGAGAAAATTAGGAGTGTTGAACATTTGTGGCAGCGCATTATTGGGGCATGTAACACCATTACTCCTGACATCATTCACCGTGTGCTTGCTGACTGGGTTAGACGTCTGAATTTGTGTATTGAAAACAATGGTGGACATATTGAGCACGTTCTGTAAATAAAAGCTTTTGTTTTGCATTTTTTTAATTATTTTTCCTATGATGCCGGACTTATGGGACACCCTGTATGAATGAATTTAGATAAGGGTCCCAAAGGATCCATTTTGTGCCATGACGTGATTCAAATTTTTTGTGCATTTGAGGGTTAAAACCATAATTAAAGGGGTTGAAAACTATTCAAGATTAACAGTAGCCTAAGCACACCATTTGACATTTCTGAGAAACTAGCTTAGCTTAACCTAACTCCTCCCCAACTTTCGCGATAAGAATAGTTGCCAACTACTACTATATAAATATTTTGTATCATGATATTTGTTTATTTGAGTGTACTTTATTGTTTCCTTCATTTTCGAAAAAGTATCGCATATAGAATTCTGAAAATTTTCTGGCAGCTTGTCATTAGACTGAATTTATATGGATTTTAAATTTCGTGATTATACACGATATATTTTGAAAGTTATTGCACTTTAAATTTTGGGACTTTTTCTTTTGTGGCCACCCGATATAACATGATTTAGTAAATAAACACTTGCATTTGTTTTGCATTTTCTTTTGAAACTTCACAAACTTCGCTAACCTACTCTAAACCCCCTCCGCAGTGACTAGGTCGTTGCACCAAAAGGTCCGCCTTTCTACAATTTCGACCCTCCCCCCTTCTTGGGAAGTCCTGGCTACGGGACTAGATAGTTCTTTTAATTGGTCAGATATTTGTAATTATTTGAAAAAATTTCTGTGATAAAAAAATAATTATTGTACCCGAATTAGATTTTTATTTTGTATCATATTTGAATGAGACTGATCTAATAAAACAATGCAATTGATTTTACACCCGCTCATTGATGGTCTGTTTTAAGAAACAATTTTTAGTATTGTGCCCTTTTTATTTTAGGGGGTGCCCTTTTGTTTTTGGATCTCCCCCTTACTGAAATGCTTAGATCCACCCTTGCATTACTTCTGGACACAAAAAAGTTCAGTTTTCTCGGTTTTTAAATATGACAGGTTGTGTTAATTTTTATCCCATCGTAGTGCTGTGGTAGCGTTCGCGACTCTGACTCAAGAGGTCCCGGGTTCAAAATTTTGGGAATCTTAAGAAACCGGCATTTAAGGAGAAAAAAGATGATCAACACCCACGTCATCATTATAAAGATTTAATATCAGACGTTTCGAAAGTCAAACTCCCATCATCAGTGGTGTGCTTAATTTGTACGCAGAATCTTCATCATTTAACTTTGGCTTATATGTGTGTGTGTGTGTGTGTGTGTGTGTGATTGAACTCAGAATGTTCCCCTGAGGCTCTTTCATGATACACACATCATGAAACGGACATGTTATGTGCCTTGAAAAGTGGACGCTCAATTTTGTCAGTTTAGGTTTAAGTTTTGGTTTCTGGCTAAAAACACAATAGTTACCCGTTTTTCTTTGATGTATTCAATCCGACGCGAATGCAACAAGTCTTTTGCTTATATTGAGGTCTGGATATAGTAGGCTAGGTGTAGCTGTAAACCCTAGATCCTGTCCCAAAGGTGGATCCTATCTGCTTTGCAGATAGCTGGTGAGAGAAGCTATATTTTTGGGGCCTCTTTGTGAGTGACCCGTTGCCCACGTCGGGCTAACATCATGGAAAAGAAAAAACTATAGTGTTTGTCATTTACCATTACTTATTCGGACTGTAGTGGATTTGATTTTCCCCGAAGAGTTCCTTGTTCCATGCACGGTCTGTGTGTATCATGAAAGAGCCTCAGGGGACCATTCTGAGTTTAATCATATATATATATATATATATATATATATATATATATATATATATATATATGTGTGTGTGTGTGTTTAGTACGACGCTTCTTTCCTGGAGGGGGCGTATCGCCACATCCGGTACGCACGGTGCGAATAATGCCAAGCCCTAAAGGCGTGGGTCCAATGCGCATGCGCGAGACTCGAAGGTATAAAATCCCGGGTCGAGCCATACCCGGAACAATTCTTTTACTTACCACAACCAACCTATGCTGTTCCCATAAACCCTGTGTCGCCAGGCATAAACCCGTTGTCGTTAGGCCGGTTCATTTTCTCCCATTATTTATCATATTAAAATGTTATGCAAGCTATCACCCATTATTCATCCCTTCAACGGCTTACTAACCCCAGCATCGATGCTATCCTCATGCGCGAGTGATGATAAGGGCAATCCAGATGCCAGAAGGCCAGTGGATCCGAACCCCGCCAACAAATCGGCGTCGCCACGATCAATCTTCGATAACTGGTGTCAGAAGCGGGCACCAGTTTACAATATATATATATATATATATACACTCGTATATATAAACTAGTGATGTACCGATGTATCGGTATCGGCGGGGTCGGACTGTTTTGCCGATGTATCGGTATTGGTGAAATTGTGGCCCATACTACCGATACCGGTATTTTTAGATTGTTTCTTAATGTTTCTGATGTTTTGGATTATAATTAGAGGATTTTCAATTTCCAATAGGCAGTAGATAGATCATGTACATACTGCTGATGTTTATGAGTTTGAAATTTAAGTAGAAACAGTACCTACTAAGTTTATGTAGGTAGTTGCCTATCTACAAATATTGCCTCAAAGAAAGGTATTTTCAGTTTGAATACAATGTATAAAAAAGTTTATTTCTTTATATTGGCTTATCTTATTCATTTGCTAATAAGTGAATAATATGTTCCCAACTGTAACCATGTTTCATTTTTTCCTATTTTTTTCTTATAGCTAATCGAAATGAATACTAAGATAGTATATAGTAAATAAATATAGTAGGTACTAGGTTAGCTATATCATCCAAATTAATATTTTATTTTTATATTTTTAATATTCTGATATAGGTTTAATAAATATAATTGAACTTCAGTTATAATGTTTAAAATAAAAATTGCTAATTTTAATTCTTCATTAATGGGTATCGGTATCGGCCAAATATCGGCAAAATTGAAGTATCGGAATCGGTATCGACGAAAATTTTGGTATTCGTACATCACCAATATAAACCGCTCTCAACCTTCCAACCATCGTTCACTTGCTTTGATTTATTGTCTTTTAAAGTTTTTTAATCTATCCTTTATAGGAAGATTATTAAACACCTCTCTTCTCACAATATTCTTTCAGGTCGTCAATATGGGTTCTGCAAGGGACTCTCTACTGGCGATCTTCTTCATACCTCTGATTCTTGGTCATCCTCCTTTCGGGACTGTGTTGAAACTTTTGCTATTGCGCTAGACATATCGAAAGCTTTTGATAGTTTGGCACAAATCTTGAATTTCGAAACTGTCCTCCTTCGGTTTCTATCTTTCTATCAGTGCACTCATCTCTAATTTCCTTTCTGGCCAATCTAAAGCTGCGGTTGTAGATGGCCACTGTTATTCTCCTAAAGTGCCAGTGTTTCCCAACCGGGGGCCATATGGCTCCCTGGGGGCCATGGCACATTTGAAGGGGGCCACAGGAAAATGTTCTTTTGTAAAATAGAGTTAAATCTGCATATTACCTACTGAAAATAATGCTTATGGGGGCCACGGGAAAAAATAAGGTTCCTAAGGGGGGCCATAAGCCAAAACCGGTTGGGAACCACTGTCCAGACCTAAACTATGAATAGTGGTGTTCCTCAGGGTTCTGTCCTGTCACCCACTCTGTTCCTTTTATTTATCAATGATCTTTTAAGTCGCACTTCCTGTCCTATTCACTCTTATGCCGATGATTCTACTCCTCACTTTTCCAAACTCCTTCCCATAGCGTCCTTCTCAACAGTTACTCCATGATTCGCGTAGGACGGCTATGGTACACCTGACCCCTGATCTTTCTGCCATATCTGGTTGGGGTAGAGAAAACTTTGTGGCTTCCAATGCCTCAAAATCTCGGTTCCTCCATCTGTCTACTCGTCACAATCTTCCACACAACTATCCCCTTGCCTTCAACAACACACAACTCAATCCTTCTCCCTCTCTTAACATTCTTGGCGTTTCCTTTTCTCGTGATCTTTCCTGGGAAGATCACCTATACTCTCTTTCTGAAACAGCTTCTAAGAGGTTAGGTGTGCGGTGTATTGTACCGCCTCCGCAGTTTCTTCACCCCAGCTCAGTTGTTGTCTTTGTATAGGGTCTTGTTCGCCCCTGAATGGAATGTGCTTCTCATGTATGGGGTGGCTTAACCCATACAGGTCGACTTGATCGGGCGGAATCAAAGGCTTTTCGTCTCAGCAATTCCCCGCCTCTTATTGACTGTCTTCAATCCCTCTCTCTTCGCCGCAATGCTGCCTCACTCTCTCTTTACTATCGCTATTATAACGGACACTACTCTTACGAACTCTCTAACTGCATGCCTCCTCCTTTAAGGAGAGCATGCAGTACCAGATTTCTAACATTTTCTCATTCCTTTTCTGTCTAATTCTCTAACGCAAGAGTTAATTGGTATATTATCAATCTTATATGTACTGATACTGAACGGTCAACTCTGGAACAATCTTCCTCAATCCGTTTTTACCTCTGTCTGTGACCTCCAATCTTTCAAACGCAGGGTGTCTTGGCATCTCCAAAACCCTGGACCTTGATTTGGCTCTTTTCTTCTTTAATGGGAGGGGGGGGCGCTTTTGCGGGCATTTGCCCTTGTACCCTCCTTCCTGCATAAATATAACTTACAACCTTACAAAGGTTCCACGCGATGAGTCCTCATTTCACGAAGGTCAAGTTTGTCGCCCCTCCTCTCGAGTTGGCATGGTGAAGTAGTGAGTTGGTTTCTTGTGCTCTCCACCAAACATAGCCAGGTACGCCTGACTCATCGGGGATTGTTCTGAGCCAGGCGTCTAATCTTCTTTTGAAGATGTCCACTGCAACTCCCTTTGTGTTTCTTAGGTCTTTGGGCAGCTGATTAAACAGTTTTGGTCCTCTCACTACAAAACTATTTTCTTTCAGGGTTAAGGATGTTTCCTGTCTCGCCTTTAATTTGGGAATACGACACAGTCTACCGTTTCTACTTTCCACCGTTGTTTGGGGAGTTACAGGGTTCAGAGTAAGATTAGGGACTAGTTTCTCCATTATTTTCCAAGTGTAAATAATGGTGTATCTCTCTCTTCTCCTTTCCAGTGAATATAGGTCTAGTTCGCGTAACCTTTCGCAGTAATTTAGTTCTTTGCACCCAACTCATCTTGGCTGTGAAGCTTCTCTGAATCCCTTCCACCTGTTTAATGTCTTCTTTTTTATATGGGGCTGTTACGACCGAGCAGTATTCCAATTTGGGTATGATCAGTGTTTTCAGTAGAGGAATCATTACATTCCTATCCCTTCGTTTAAAGGTTATCAATATCTTCCCCGTTATTCTCTTTGCTCTGTTTACTGCTATCTTATTTTGTGTTTCAAATTTCGCATCATCAGTCATTACAACCCTAAATCTTTTGCTTTAGAATTTCTCTGAATTTATTTCCTGTCCATTTGGAGTATAATATTCCATGGATTTTAGGTCTTCTCTTTTTCTGTACCGTAATAGCTGAAATTTCTCAGTGTTAAACTTCATATTGTTGTCTTCCGTCCACTTGTACATTCTGTTTATGTCTGTTGTAGAGGTCTTATATCTTCTGGGTTTCTTATTTTTTACTGATCTTTGTGTCATCCGCAAAGGATGTTACTGTGCTGTCTCTGGTAACGTCCTCATCTATGTCAGTTAGCATGATTATGAAAAGTAGTGGAGCTAATACTGTTCCTTGTGGTACTGAGCTGAGGACCTCTGATTCTGATGAAGATACTCCTTGTACTGTAACTACTTGCCACCGCTCACTATGGGAATTATATATCCATTTCCCTACTTTTCCTATTATTCCCATATATTTCAGTTTATGTATTATGATTCCATGGTCACACTTGTCGAACGCTTTAGCAAAGTCTCTGTATAGTACATCATAGTTTTCATTACTTTCAAGTGCATCAATAATGTTGTTGTAGTGTTCCATCAGTTGTGATAGGCATCATCTGCCTGACCGAAATCCATGGTGGTTATCATTGAATTTTTTCTGATTTCCAAAAAGTCATAGATTTTCTGTCTAACTATTCTTTCAAATATTTCAGTGAGATGAGATGTAAGCGATCTCCTCCTTTATATATTGGGAGTATGTTCGCGCTCTTCATGATGCCCGGTATTTCTCCCGTGTCTAGTGATCGTCCCTATATCCAGTATAGGGGCCTCAGCGATTGCATTCTTGCAGTTTTTAATCAGTGTGGCATTCCATTTTACCCTATGGCTTGTGTAATATCATATGTCGTAAAGTCGAAGTCCGTTATACTTTCCCTTTGTAGTTCTTCTTCAAAGAACGCGTTTCTATCGCATATCAATTTGTCAGTTTTTGAGATACTAAAAGATTATTCGTACTGAGCTCTTAATATTTCAGATCCTTCTGTTAGATCATCAGATAAATCACTGTTGTCGTTTTTTTTAAAGGTCCGATAGTCGCATGGTTTTTCGACTTACTGTTTGTGAAACTATAGAAGTACTCTGAGTTAGCCTTTATCGCTTCTATAGCGTCGTCTTCTTGTTTTTCTGTATGCTTCTCACTTAGTTCCTGTATGACGTCATCGATACTTTGCAGTTTATCATTTAATATTTTTCTGATGTTATCTTTACAGTTACTTAATTTTGCAGTCACTCTTTCTCTCTTACGAAACAATGCCCTCTTTTGTCTCTCGAACCTGCTTCTCTTTCCTCTTTGTTGTATTTTTGGGACATGTTTTTCCACAATTTCTAACGTCTTCTCCTCTAACGTTAGTAGCATCTCCTCCGTTGTCTTGGCCTCGAAAATGGTTTTTCAATCTATTACTCCCATGCTGGATGTGATATCTTCTAGTGGTGCACCGATTAATCGGCATCGGCACTTTGCATGCCGATTAATCGGCATTTTACCAATTAATCGGCAATGCAAGGTATTTTCCTAATATCGGCATGCCAGGTGCCGATACCGATTAATCGGTGCACCACTAATATCTTTCCAGTTTATCGCTTTGGAGTGAAAATTAAAAATTTCGAATTTGCTTCTTTCTGTTGTGCGTGTTCTTTCCTTTCCTCTTGCCTTTATATTACAGTAGTTGTTATTTCAATGATGTGATCCGACATCATAGTTGGGGATATTTATACATTATCAATTAGATTACTGTTGTTTGTGAATACCAAATCTAGGCAGTTGTTTTTTCTTGTGTTTTCTGTTATTTTTTGCGTTAACATATATTCATCAGCTAGAGCTAGTAGCATTTTTACCTGCTCCTGGTCTTCTCGTGTCTCCCTTGTCCTAGTATATACATATATTTTTTCCTATCCTTTTATATTTCATGAATGGGAAATTAAAATCACCACAGAGAAAAATATTTGGGGTTGGAGAGTGTAGATCTTTTACCCAGTTTCTTACCTCTGTAATGGAATCTGAAAATTTTGAGGTTGGCGTGTTTGGGGGTCTGTACATTACAATTAGTACCATATTTAATTTTTCAACTTTTGCTATTCCACATTCTACGTAGCTGTTTGAGGTACTTAGTCATTTTTGTCATATGCCTTTCGCGTGTGTAAATAGCACATCCTCCTTTACGTCTGACTGTTCTGTCGGCTCGGAGGATGTTATAGTTTCAATTTGTATTTCTTTTTTGTCAATACAAACACAATTTTCACAGTTCGCCTGCCAGTCCTTCAGATGAGTTTCCGTGAGGCATACAAAGTCTGCTCCGGCTTCTTGCATGAGTCCTTTCAGGTATAAAACTTTGTCTGGGGAATGGTTTGATTTAAGGCCCTGAATGTTGGCTAGGATTATTTTTATTTTTTCTCTATCGTTTTCGCATACAGGTAGTTCCGATTTGTTTTCCAATGGGGGTGCCGGTTTCGTTGTCTTGTGGTCTTCCGAGAATTTACCTCTTTTTATCTTTTTGGTACCTGTTGTCCCGATAACGCATGAAGTGCCTTTGTGCGTGCCTTCTGTCCGGCTCTCGGATTCCTATATTTGTCAGCTGATTTTGTAATTGCTGGATGGTATTTAGCAGCTGAATTGTGATGGCTGCGTCTAAAAAATTGGCACTCTTCTTTGATGTTCGTTTTTCCTGTTCACTTGTTGCGTTCCTTTGAGGGTGTTGGTAACGGCACTTTTTCCATATTTGCTACTCCCATATCTTGCATAGGTGTTGCAGACCGTAAGATGGTGGAACTTGCATTTCTTATCAAATTTGCAGTATCCACTTGTGTAATGCGTGTTGCATAATGTGGGATGTGCATATATGCATTGCCCATCCCGATATCTGCAGTTCTCTTTCGCGTAGTAATTACATACGATATTTTCTACGCTTCTACTTCTTGTTTTCTTATTATTTTCAAAGTTCTTAATTTTGGTACTACCATTATTTTTCTTTGGCTGTTTATCTTCTACGTTTTTAGTTATATCTTTTTATCATTTCACTCGTTGGACAGTTTGACTACTTCGCAACTTTTACTTATTTCTTTTCTTTCATCTATGTCTTCCTTCCGTATTATATTGTTTAAATTATTATTCGTTATTAAATTGTTGTTCGTTATTATGCTGTTATTCGTTATTTCGTCCTCTCTCTCATCCACCCGGTTTTTCGTTGGGACATTTCCGGACCCTTGTGTCCCCATTATTTCATTCTTTTTTGTAACATTCGAGTCTGCTATCTCCAGTTCTTTAAATACTGTGAATGAATTTGCCGTCTGTGTACATGCGCCACATAGAAATTTGATCCCCATGACGTGTTTCGCGTTCGAGACAAGAGTTATTTCCCTATCATTCCAATTCATGCAGAAAAAGTCTTGCAGTCGTTGATAGAAATCACACCTAATCGCGGAGTTTTCCGTTGTTTTCAGATTACACAAATTACAGATTAAGTGAGAATTTGGACCCATAGCCATGCTATTCCTTAATTAACGTAAAAAGAAATACCCATACAAATTCTTTCTTTATTTATTTATTTTTATTTCTATTTCTTTCCTTTCGATGGTCGAGGGTTTTTCGAGGGTTTTCTGACCTTTGCGTTTTATGACCTTTTTCCTGCCTTGTTTCAAACTTTCTCGAATGCCAAATTCCAATGTTCCCTCTAATTTTTTTTAGTCCGTGTGCGCAAGAAATTTTCGTTGTACATACATTTAGATTCATGGTGAAAAATTGTGCAAACTTTTCTGAGCGCTATTATCTTCAAAATTAAATATATATAAGTATTAAATACTTAATAAATATTATTTCCATAAGGTGATAGCTTGATCATTACGGTACTATTAAATTGATATTAAAAAACTGTTTACAATATTATAAATTCTTAAAAAAGAAAACATTTTATCCATTCTAAAAATATGAATAAAATAAAAAATAGTAAAATAAAATTCAACAAAATAAAGAAATAAAATAAAAATAACATTAATTGAAAATGGACTATTTTAGTTATCATTTCTCAAAACAATTTTAGCATTTAGCAATTTAAAATAGACTATCAAGATTAATACATGATTTTATCCATTCACAAAATAGGAATAAAATAAAAAATAATAAAATTCAATAAAATAAAATATAATCAAAATAACATTAAATGAAAGTGCCTTTCATTTAAGTATGATTATGATTTCTCCCTACGATCTTTTGCGTTTGCCCATTCCAAGTAAACTCTGTGAAGATTAATACATCCGTCATCATTCAGGTAACTTTTAATTCGCATGAGCAGGTCCAAATGATTTTCTTTCAAGCGTTTTTTAATTTGTTCTTTATAGAATTCATTAAACTGAAGCCACGTTCACAGTCCACACTAGATGCTAGGAAAGTTCCCCCAATATCCATCAACTTAGCAAGGTCACAAAATTGTTCATTTTGGAGTACGAATTCACCATATCATCAAAGTTTTTAACCAACTTACTTTTTATTTTGTTGCATACAACAAATTTAAAATCATTGTACTGTTCGATTATGGTAGAACTTTTACCAAGAAAATCTGCATATTTTACACATAAAGCTTTAACATGCTCAATGCCAAAATCAGTCTTTCTGTTAAATAGCTGAACAATCAAAGGCAGACCATTCTTTTACTACATTTTCAGGAAACCTCTTCCAAATGGAACAAAGTTTTTCTATGAAAGTTAACACCGAATGAGTATCAATTACAATATTTTCCTGATGGTATTTGTTGAGTAGAGTTTTGACTTTGTCGCTCCATGAAATTTTATTTCCCAGATATTGTCCTTTCATTTTGTTCAATTTACCATGTGCAAGATGAAACGCATCCAGCGGTGTCAAGCCACGCTTTTGAAAAAGCACACACAATGAAGCTAATTCTTGTAAAACATCATTCAGAACCTCTAAAGCTATTCGATAATTTGGGTCAGTTAATTTCTTTTAACAGTAGCTAGCTATTGGATCTTCAGTTGCGTCTTGCTCAAAATAATCTATTAAAGAATCATAGTTTTTCATTACTGCTTGAAGCGCAAAATGTCGAGACAACCACATCACTTCACTTAGAGGCTTGAAAGCAACTGATTCATTTTCAGAAGCATTCGCTATTTCTTGGAATTTGTGCTTTTTGTTGAAGACCTGGAAAATACTGAATATATAGTTCGCATTAATGTTTCAATATCTTTTATTTGCTTAACCTCTTTCCAAGCATCACAAATTCCCAAGTCTTCACGGTGTGCGACACAATGTTGTTGGACAAGATGAAAAATTTCCCGTTTCAGCCGTGCTGCTACACCATTATGCTTTCCCAGCATCACAGATGCACCATCAGATGTTAATATGACCATTTTGTGTAGGTGAAGTTTGTGTTTTTCATAAAACTGCTTGAGTGCGGATACTATTGTAGAAGCATCACATGCTTGCAGCTCCAAGATTCCACCAAATGATGTTTTATATTGGGTGGAATTTTTGGGTCTAAATTTGAAGTAAAGTATTAGGTATTTGTTGATGGTTACGTCTGTGCTTTCATCGATAACTAGTGTGTGAAAAGCGGATGAAGCTATTTCTTCTAACACACATCTTGTTTTACAATGTTATTTATGCTTTCCAAAAACTCAAAAGCATAATTTTTGCTCCTACAGAAAGCATAGAACTATTCATATTAACAGCTAACAAAACATTGTCGATCAGAACTTTAATTTCTTCTGGATTTGAACGTGATCGTTCAATATGTTCACGCTTTTTCTTTTTTTCAGCTGGACTTTCTAGTAACATACTTAGCACTCTTTTTGCTGGCAATGAAGGATTTCTGTGTCTTAATTTATTTACGCCATCTAAATGAGTTTTGCTTGATAGGTGACGCTTCAAGAAGTCAAGTTTCCAGACATCATTCCACATCTTTCCGCTTGCAAATTCATTTATAACTTTAGCATCATGACATTAAGTGCAAATCACCCATGTTTCTGAATCATGACTAAACATTTCTTTTAACCCCTTAACGCCGAACATTTTTATAGGGTTAAGTCTAAATGCGTGTATTTGAAACGGTACGTATTCGACCCAGTCGGCGTTAGAGGGTTAATTGAACACGCATAATCTCATATGACTTCGGTGTAGCCGTTTCAACAAACTCATCCAGCCATTTCTTTTGGAAACAAGTTAGTTCTTTTGCGCTTCCCCCCTCTAGACATATTGAGGGCTAATAAAAATAACCTTTCAATACATATGAAGAAACTGAATTGTAACAACAATGAACAATGTACTTAAGGGGTTCGTTCACTCAGCATTTCCTATTACGCGGACAAGGAAAATTTCGGCCTAACCAAAAAAAAATATATATTTTTAGAATTTTTTTTCCTGAAATAATTCATAAAAAAAAAAAATATTGTTATAAAATTTTTTGAAAAAAATTCCTCTTATTCTGAAAAATTGGCTTTCACGTCGTTTTTGGAACCCTATAAAAAAATTTGGAGTAAATGTTTTCTAAAAAAAACTTCAAAAAATTATTTATCTTGGTACGTACTATGAGTATAACATAAAATGTATTTACATAATGCTCTAATGGCCAAAAAAAAAACCGTAAACTCTGGGAAAAATTTTCTATGGTTCAACAATGAAAGAGAACTCGATTTTAGGATCTAATAAAAAAAATTCTAAGTATAAATCTAACTAAAATTTTGTAAATATGTCAAACTTAGTCCGGACTTTCAGAAAAAATCACCGAAACACTATAACAAAGTCGAAATATGATTGAACTTAACTACAATAAAATATGACCACACTAGCTTGCTTTATTCTCCAACTAATACAAAACTGAACTGAAGGCATATCGCTCTGCGATCAGGTGCCGGGCGGCGGGCAGGGTTGCCAAATCTCACATTTATTATTACCTATTATATATGATTGACAAACTCAATTTCTTCAGGCAAACCATGATTTAAAAAAAGCAAGATTTCTCGAATCTGAAATAAAAATAGCCAATGGCATTTGGACACTGAAGTGCGACCAAATATAGTAGATCTGGTCGAGTGGTTGTCGTAATTCGGTGACATTAAAAAGCCCGCCAAAACTCAACGAGTCAACGACCATTAGGAATTCAGTGGCGCAACTTTACCCATATTGTTATCTATATTTGCACAGTTGCACTTTTTAATAAGGGGTTCCAAAAAACCTTAGCCCCCCCCATTTGCAGCTTACATGTTTACTTATATCGAAATAGTTTTTAGTGATTATAAAAATGTATAAAATTCTTTATTTATTGCAGGTGTTAAAATTACTGTAGCTGATAAAGTGATAATATAATGGCTTCTCAATTAATTGGTGATTGGGAGAGGCAACGTGTGATAGATCGCATACGAGCAATAACATTTCGGGAAGCTCGTGATGCTGGAGCCACCTTTATAACACGTTCATGGGTTGCCAAAAAGTTGCGAAGAAGTGAGGACTTCGTCAAAAGAAATTGGAATAAAACTTTGGATGAATGTGAAATGGATACAACCAAATCTGGGCGGCCAAATTTGCCACTCTCTCAGGAAACAAAGGACATCATTGAAAGCGGTACGCGTAAGCGGAAAATCAGCTGTGCTAAACTTTCTAGAGAGATCGAAGTGTTGAGAGGAAAGATCGTTAGTGGTGAGATCATTCGACTGTACCGTCATAGGCAAGGTTTAAAGCCTTGGCATGAACTTCTAAAGCCAAGAAAAACTCAACTTAGCATCGATGACAGAATGTGGTTTGCCCATTATCTTGAAGATTGGGATGTGGATGATTTCATGCATTTAGCTGTCTCCGATGAATTATTTGTTTACGTAACACTTCGGCCTAACTACCAAAATGATCGAGTGTGGGCCACAACACCAGATGAAATCGATGACAATGAACATTATCGCGAATTATTAAAAAGCCCAGACTGTGTTGGTGTGTTTGTTTTGTTCACTGCAAAGTAGCTCATGTGGGTGCTGAAGCCAAATGGTCAGAGTTAGGATGGACAGTATTTTCGTGATATTATTCTATCCCAGCATGTCATTCCTTTTCTAAGAAACCCAAACAATGTTATGGATGTTGATCAGGTCACACTTCTGCATGATAAGGCCCCATGCTTTAAGGCATTACCCACTCAACAGTTGTTGCGGAACCATGAGATCGATTTCTTTGGAAATGAAGAATGGCCAGGAAATTCTCCTGACCTGAACGTCTGTGAACACATTGGATCAGTTATAAAGGACAAGGTTGAATGTCTCTTGTTTCAAGAACCTACAGCAAATCGATTTTCGAAGGATACAATGACGCAACACATTGAAACTGTTTTAGCAAATTTGCGTAACGATCAAGATCTATCTATTCACGTCACTTTTGGCAAGCTACCGAAAGCGAATTCAGGCTGTCTTTGAAGCCAATGGCGGGAACACCAAGTTTTAATTGTTTCTCATTAAATGCAGGATTAAATTCTCTTTTGTAAGGTATGTTTAGTTTTACTGTACCTCTAATTGTTTAGGCCATGGGCGGGGGGGCTAAGGTTTATTGGAGCCCCGTATATAACGTTGGACTTTACTAATATATACATTGCTTTACAAAAACACAAAAATTATGATAAATTCAAACATGACACTTAACCCCATCCCTTCCATGATAGCAATGTTGATGTCATAGATCTTATGATGCTGTTTTTCGATGACGGTAGAGGTTACGTCATGAAAAAAAGTTTCCAGTTGGACTAAATAAAATTCCGTAATACCTAATAAGCTTTTAAAAAGGATATTGCAAATGCTCACTGTTATAGATGACGTTTTCAGTTAATGATGTCATCCAGATGATGTCATAATGTCATTGATATAATGACGTCATCTATGATAACTAAAAACCATGATTGGGTGATATAGTGATGACATTATGTTTTAGCCAATAGGAAAAGTGATGACATCATCATATTTAGCAAATAGGAAAATAGATGACATCATTTTTAGCAAATAGAAAACTTTGTAGGCGGAGCTTTATTTCAATACGTGTACATACGTACACGTATACATTGACAGCCTATGCACTTGCCGCTTTTGTATTTTTCATTTTATTTTTTATGAATTATGAGATAATTACTATTCGTTTTTATGGAAAAATAAGAAAGACAAGGTTCATATTCAATGCGTTAATGTATAAAAGAAAAAAAAGGCAAATACATAGAGTAAAAAAAATCCGTATTGCCTAACTGCGCGGACGTCGGCGAAGTCGGCGGGAGGGGTTAATACTTAAAAGAGCGACTATAGAGTATGTTGATGGAAATGGTCAGACCTTGTGTGACGGTATATTTTTGAAATTACTTCATTTACTGTCATGACTCATGATACGCTTGAGCCTGTTCGAATTTTATTTTGCTGTGTGCGCGGGTTTCACAACACGTGCGCGCGCGGACACGCGCACACCTTAGACGGAACATTGATGCAAACTGTATTTCGTCTTGAATATATACATTAAAACTGGTGATAAATTACGTAAACTGTATTGCACTTTCTTAGTTTTAATGAATTTCACTTTATATATTATATGCACGGATTCACTGATAATTTATACACTTTCGGGTGTAAACAGAATAAACCGCCGAGTAGTTTATTCCCTTCTTATTTGGGTGTTAAATACAGAGAGAGACAGCACGTCCATTCACTACAAGGTACAAGCAAACATCCCCATATATCCCCGTATATATGATAGAGTCCTTATATATACAGGGTGTTTCAGGAGGAAAGGTCAATACTTCGGGAGGTGATAGTATCGGTGATTGTGAGGAAAAAAGTTCATATGAACATGTGTCTAATTTTGAATGGTTACGGAGATAGAGCTGTTTGAATCTGATGCGCGCGCAACTCTTCCTCCCCCTTCCCTCCCCTATAACCTTGAACCATGTAAGCTGTAATGTAAGCATGTAACATAAGCCAATCGACAGCTGACTGTTGTGAGTGTCATTGTTTGGTGTTTTAAGAAGTGTTAAGAATGCCACACACCTTCACACATGCCGAATATGCAGATATGGTGTATGTCTACGGTTTTTGCGATGGAAGTGCAACAGCTGCTGTTGCAGAATACCGTCGACGGTTTCCGAACCGCAGAATTCCGGATCGAAGAGTGTTTACCAGGGTTTTCAACACATTGCGTGAGATTGGTACACTTCCCAGCGCTCATGTTTCATCTGAACGTGAAGGTCGACAAGATGTGGATGAAGTGGAAAACATTCTTCAGTTGGTAGAGTATAGTCCTACTACTAGCTCACGAAGAATTTCTACACGTCTCGGTGTACAACACACAAGAGTATGGCGAACATTACGTGAGGAAGGCTTGCATCCATATCATGTACAGCGTGTACAACACCTTCCACCAGGAGACGCTGCCATGCGACTGGAATTTTGTCATTAGGTAAATGCTAATCACCGATTGCTTCGACTAATACTGTTCTCCGATGAAGCTACTTTCACCCGTGACGGTATCAACAACACTCGTAACTCTCATCGGTGGTCAAACGAAAATCCAAATGCCACTGTGGAAACAAATTTTCAACATCGCTTCTTTGCCAATGTGTGGTGCGGTATCATCGATGATCAGCTGATTGGCCCTGTTACTTTAGAGAATCGTCTTACAGGACAAAGTTACCTAGAATTTCTGCAAAATGAATTGCCAGGACTATTGGAGGATGTTCCTTTGGCTACACGCGCTGGTATGTACTTTCAGCATGACGGAGCTCCTCCACATTCTACCCGTCTGGTGATGCAATACCTAAATCAAACTTTCCCTGGTCGATGGATTGACCGCGGTGGTCCCATTCAATGCTCGCGCGCATTTTGGATGCTGCTGCCCGCATAAAGGAACGTCAAGATCAACTCAGACGAACAACACGCGATCTTCGCACACGAATTGCAAAGTGCATTGAGGTTGACGGTGGGATTTTCGAAAACGTATTGTAAACTGTAACAAATTTGTCATTTCTGTATCTGATACCATTCAAAATGCCAATGTTTAAACATTAAATGTTAGAAACAGTAATTGATTTCTCTTTCTTGATTACCATTAACAATGCTTTTGTATTAGTAGATTCAAACAGCTCTATTTCTGTAACCATTCAGAATTAGACATATGTTCATATGAACTTTTTTCACACTGACCGATACTATCACCTCCCGAAGTATTGACCTTTCCTCCTGAAACACCCTGTATATATATATATATATATATATATATATATATATACCCTTGAAAAATACGATAAGTTTTTTAATTTGAAACTATTTCAAAGGCAGGGAAGTTTTAAATTTTAAAACATTTCAAAGAGTAATACATTTTCTTAACCAATTACAGTATCAAAACTAAGCCTAACCAGGACGAGTTATATTTCTAATGCAAATAATCTTTCATTATGTAAATTTTAATTTTTACACAGAAAATAAGCATAAAATACACTATAGATGTTATGCAATTTCTGATTTAGATAGGCCTTATATATCAGAATTTACTACCACTACTACTGTTACTACTGGGGTTGAAGGTGATTTTTTCATTATTTTGTAGTTTGATGCTGCAAAAGACCACTTTATTTATGAAAAATATTTTAGTTTTAACTGCATTTAAAGTTTTTACAAAATCACCCTCAAATAGTTATAGGTTATTCTGAATTTTATTACTGTCACAACTTTGAATACGTCAAACAAGAACAACTGGAAGTAACATGTGGTGTTTAAGTGCTAAGAAAAGCTTTTTTAGTTAAATTTAAGTAAACCCTATCATTTACTGAACTGTGACAGTTCTGACTCATGATCAAGTTTGAGATTTCAGCAACCATTTCTTATGTACAAACTTTTGAACAGCTATATATTCCTTAGGGCAGTGCTCAACCTTTTAATGTGTGGGATCCATTTCACAATCATTCCAACGTTCACGGCCCCACCACCCCAAATCTAACATAACTTACTTTAGTTAAATCAAAGAAAAAAATACTTTCACATACTTCCCAACATTTTGAAAAGTAAAAGCGGTAGGATTTGTGATCAATGCCAAGGAGTCCGGGAGCATGCCCCCCCCCCGGGAAATTTTTTAAAATCTAATTTTAAATGATGCACTTTAGTGCATTCTGAGCATAAAAGGTTTGGTATTATTTGCACGTTGTTCGGTAGAATAACCTTCAAATCGGCAACCGCCTAAATCGGTAGGTTTGGCAAGTATGCTTTTAACGTGATTAAAACTCAAAACTTGATATATTTAGCATTCATTTACAAACAATGAACAAATGCGTACTTACATTTTTATATGCATATTAAAATTTTTCACGGAACATTTTAGAGTTCTTTTCAGTTTGGCGTACCGCGGATTTTTTAACTGAAAATTTGTATACTAATAAATTTTGATATTCTAATAACGAAAATGACATTATTTTCCTGGAGAAATATGCGCAACATATTAAAAAAAATTGCATTTATATGCGTACTAGTTTGCATGACGCATGACCGTTATCTAAATTATGTAGTGTTATGTAGTGGGTTTTACACAATAAAACGCAGATAATATCTTTTATTTATTAAAATTTGCAATATTTAATAATATTTTAATAAATAAATTTACATTTGCATACCTTTTTCTCCATACGAACTCGCATAAATATGAATCAATCATTTGGCGATGAGTGCCACACTGTCGCTTATTTTTTTGCTTTAAGGTGTTGTGGGTGTTGTGAAGTTTTTCACAACCCCCCCTGATTTTCAAATCCCTTTGGGGGTTGTGAAGTTTTTCACAAAACCCCCACCCTAATTTTGAAGTCCTATATCTGGTTCTTCTCACAAGTTTTTCTCTCCCCACAGGAGTCTAGTTAGTAAGCCTTGTTAACTGTAAAAATATCGTAACCGCGCCAGACATTGTTTGATCTTGGAACCTGGAAACCTCTTAAAAGGTTATGAAACCAGAGTAGACTGCCAGATAGACAGGCCGAAATTAATACAGACGTGTCCTTTTGGAAGCCAAGGAGTTTGGAAAGCCTTTAAAGGTATGATGTTAAGTGCTCTAGCTTGTAATCCATTGGCCAGTGTACAATAGGAATAAAGACTTATTTATAATTCTTATTTCTCTTTATTTTGGTGGTCATTTGTATTTCACCATCATTATTATCACCATCATTATTAGTATTAATTATTATTATTAAAAGTAGACATATATATAGGTTTTTGAAACTGTGACTGAGTATAGTTAGGTGTAATAAATCTAGCCAGGTTAGAATCAGACATCAGACCTTTACTTATTGCCCAGTTTGCAGTGCATGCTGGAGCCCTGGTGTTTCCTTTAGCCAAATCCAGTCATCTGTGATCCAGTCATGTAACTAGCTAGAACCTATTGTCATTATTATAGGACACCAGTCACATTATTTCAGAGTTTAGGGTTTTGCCCATGCTTCTTTGGCGCTGATTATAGGTTCATTAATTTATGTGAGATAGGTTTGCCATAATTGTCAATGTTTGTATTTATTATTTTTATGTTGTTTATTTATTATTTATGTGTTTTGATTTCATGAGTACATTATGTTTTCCAGTGATCAATTATGAAGTCATGATTCCAGTTAATATTTGTTAATTAATTGTCTGTTATGTTATTATTGTGATTAATGGTGCCTGGTGCATGTAACTAATAAGCTTGTGTTGTCTAGGCAACCAGTTGGGACTCAACTCACATGTACAGATTCATCAGGCTTGGCTTGTGGATCCAACCAATGGGAGCTACGCAGTCCATTGAGGTTGTGTCAACCACTATTGGCCACTGGGATCTGCCTGGAATCAGGCCTGTGACCCTAACACTATTAACTAGCTAACTGCCGTGTATAAAGAAAAAACTCACGTCATAGGGGGTGTCAAGTTTGGAGGGTAGCTGGGCTGGGACAGTGGTTCATATTCTGTGCAAGCCATTTCCGGTATTGTCTCCCACTTGCTTTCTATCATTTCTGCCGAATCTCACTAAGTGTTATTTGTTTTCCAGAGGTTTTGTTAATTGTGATTCATTGCCAGTCTTTTTGTTATGTATGTTTATACTTTTATCCTGAATAATTGTTTATTTCAGATGGAGTAAAGAGAAAAAAACATAGAGTAGTTTATTTCTATTAGGTTTACCTTTGAATTCCAGCCCTTTCTTGGACTCTGAGTTGTTGATTCTCCCGCTCATTGGAGAGAGTCACCCGAACTTGGGGGAGTCTTTTACAGTGATCGTGCGAGCTGGATCTGAATAGTTTCCCGGAAAGAAGGGGGAGAGGGAGTTTGGGAAGTCCTTTGCAGTTAATGTGCGAGTCGGACCTGAATAATCTCCTGAAAATAAACCACTGACAAAAGAGGCATTCCTGGATACCTGAGGAGACTATCTCTTTGACCAGTCTCTTGACTATCACGAACCCAGAAACGTGAAAAAGTATGCTGCGGTGGCTGCGTAGGCCGTAGCCCGGTCTTGAACTTAGCCTTCTCTGCTGGCGTGATCGCTGGTTATGACCATACCCATTAGGTGGGTAAGGGCATTGTGGCACTCAGTGATCCCGCTCCCCACACCGCAAACACACTCCTAAACGCGGACGGCAAACTCGTTCCAGATGACCTCCCCTTCCGCAGTAATTACAGCTCACTCAGGGGCGATCAGATGGTGGTGGTGGAGGGGTGGTTAGAAGTCTGGCTGGCCGTGAACCCTGCTGCGGGGCCAACAACTGAGGGTGATACTGGTGATTTTGTTGGTTCGGGTTCCTTCGGGGCTGACCTTGATCACTAAATGACCTTGTATTCTGGACACCTGGTGGTGGTTGGGGTACCAAACGAGACATTCCCGTGCCAGGCCTCCTGCAGGATGGGTGGAGGTCTAGATAAGTTAAAGGTTTCACTGGAGGTTCCATCTCACTAGCTGCCAATTCTTTCACTGTTGACCAGTTCAACTGAGTCCCAGCTCCACGTGCCATTCGTGCCGTGGCTAGGGCAACTTTAACCTTCGGGGAAAATGCCTCAGGAACGGTGTTAAGAAATTTTGAAATCAGTTCTTGGCAATTATCCACTTCTACTCCCGGCATCGCAGTCATCCACACAGTTTCCAACCTGGTCCCATACTGGTATAAGGTCTCACTTGGTCGTAATTGAGCATTAGTAAATGCCTCTCGCTTGTCTTTCGTCATTTTAGAATGGAGTTCTCTGTAGTAAGTCCGCAGTCTTTTCCTGACAACTCCATATGGCATCCGTGGTCGGTCAACTAAATGAAAACCCCCCTCATCTGTCCCATAAGACACTCTCGCAATGCCGCTTTCAAGTAGTTGTGTCTTCCTGCCACTGTATTCTCAGCATAATCCTCAAACTCCTTCCTAAATTCTGCGAATGTTCTCCCATCTGATATATCAAATGGCAAAGGTCGGGGAAATCGGTGCCCATCTAGTTTATCTACGGCGTTAGCAAGGTGTTCCAGGAGATTCTCTGCTACCAGTGTTGGCAGCAGTTGTGGCCCCTTTCTTGCGGTAAACATCGTTGGTTCATCCCCCCCATTTGACTCCCCAAGCTCTCGTTGAAACTTCATATGAGGTCTCTGGTTGACTGTTGATCTCGGCTCCCTTTCTGAGGCCCGACAGGTAGGAGTTGATTTGGCCCATCTTTGGGCTCCTGGTAGTTCGTTCAGGTTTTCTGCTTCTGTCCCAGATGAATCACTCTCCTGTGAGGGACCCATCATTCTCTTTTCTCCCCAGTTCACAGCAGGGCAATCTGTTCCACTTTCTGTTCGAAACCTGGACTGTTCAGGGTTGCTCACTTGTTCTAACCAGGTGGCTACTGTCAGTGCCAATCTTCTGAGAGCATATACATCCTGGTCAGAGGTTGTACTGGCAGTGGTAGACCGGTAATTTAAAAGTTGATCCTCAATATCTCTTAGTGCGGATTGGGTGGCTGATGCCACTGCTCCCTCGCCAGGCTGTCCACTAACTTCTTCAGCAACATCCATACTCTGGGTCATCTCTGGATTAGACATTCTCCACTGTTCCCCTTTTAAACTTCACGATCTTCAACCAATCTCTCAACTTATCCCGCTGGGGATGCCAAAGAGTATGCTGCGGTGGCTCCGTAGGCCGTAGTCCGAAGTATCTGTATCGTCGAACCACCCAGCACCTTTTCACGTTTCTGGGTTGGTGATAGTCAAGAAACTGGGCAAAGAGATAGTCTCCTCAGGTATCCAGGAATGCCTCTATTGTTAGTGGTTTATTTTCAGATTATTCAGGTCCAACTCGCACGTTAATTGCAAAGGACTTCCCAAGCTCTATTCACAAACTCCCTCCCCCTTCTTTCCGGGAAACTATTCAGGTCCATCTTGCACGTTAACTGTAAAAGACCCCCTAAGTTCGGATGACTAAATCCGACTCTCAATTGAGCGTGAGAACCAACCACTCAGAGTCCAAGAAAGGGCTGGAATTCAAAGGTAAACCTAATAGAAATAAACTACTCTATGTTTTTTCTCTTTACTGTCTGAAATAAACAATTATTCAGTATAAAAGTAAAACATACATAACAAGACTGGCAATGAATCACAATTAACAAAACCTCTGGAAAACAAATAACACTTAGTGAGATTCGGCAGAAATGATAGAAAGCAAGTGGGAGGCAAGTACCGGAAATGTCTTGTACAGAATGTGAACTCCTGTCCCAGCCCTGCTACCCTCCAAACTTGACACCCCCTATGACCTGAATTTTTTCTTCATACACGGCAGTTAGCTAGTTAATAGTGTTAGGGTCACAGGCCTGATTCCAGGATTGGATCCACCATCCAAGCCTGATGAATCTGTATCATGTGAGTTGAGTCCCAACTGGTTGCCTAGACAACACAATATTATTAGCTACATGCACCAGGCACCATTAATCACAATAATAACATAACAGATAATTAATCAACAAATATTAACTGGAATCATGACCTCATAATTGATCACTGAAAAACATAATTTACTTATGAAATCAAACACATAAATAACAAATAAACAACATAAAAATAATAAATACAAACATTGACAATTATGGCAAACCTATCTCACATAAATTAATCAACCTATAATCAGTGCCAAACAAGCATGGGCAAAACCCTAAACTCTGGAATAATGTGACTGGTGTCCTATAATAATGATAATAGGTTCTCTAGCTAGTTACATGACTGGATCACAGATGACTGGATTTGGCTAAAGGAAACACCAGGGCTCCAGCATGCACTGCAAACTGGGCAATAAGTAAAGGTCTGATGTCTGATTCTAACCTGGCTGGATTTATTACACCTAACTATACTCAGTCACAGTTTCAAAAACCTATATATATATGTCTACTTTTAATAATAATAATTAATACTAATAATGATGGTGATAATAATGATGGTGAAATACAAATGACACCACCACAATAACTCTGGTTAGGCCCAGGAATTGGCTCCCTTGAGATGGTAGGACTCGTTGGTCTTGAACTGGGCCTTCTCTGCTAGCTAGCCCACGAAGGAATGGGCCAATTCAAGAACTGAGGCCTTTAAACCAGTGAGCTCTGAGGCCAGAGGGGAACCCCCAGCGCTCCTAGCAAGACAAATATTCCCCCTAACTAGCGACCCAATACTAAAACAAGAATTTATGGGGGAGTACAGATGGAGGGAGATCCAGAGGGT
This sequence comes from Bathynomus jamesi, assembly GCA_023014485.1. Taxonomy (NCBI): domain Eukaryota; kingdom Metazoa; phylum Arthropoda; class Malacostraca; order Isopoda; family Cirolanidae; genus Bathynomus; species Bathynomus jamesi. The sequence goes on along the minus strand of JAJOZX010003543.1, from coordinate 30,869 downwards.
GTTTACCCAATTTTGCCTGTGAGAATGAATGTGAGTGCAATTCCTTTTGTCCCCAGGGATATGAGGCAACAGAGCTAGTCCCAGTTTCTGGCAGTAGGAATGAATTATTGATTGTGAATCCAGGTACTGATTGTCCTGATAGGTCCCCAGTTATTGGCAAACCTGTTAGTAATAACCTAGGGTGTCCAGGTCCATTTGGTCTGAATGGGAGTGTGGATATTCCTGAAGAGCCTGATAAGGAGCAACCCCCTGACCAGAACAATGAACTTGTAGCTGATGCTCCCGAAATGCATCTGGTAAATAGTAATGTCTTTGACACTGGTGGGTTGGACGAGGAGATGTCTGGACAGTTAGCACCTCAATCTTTACTGAAGGTGGATATACGGATTGAACATTCGGAGAACTACTTGGCAGTACTTGATTCTGGAGCTACAGTAGGGATCCTGGATTACTCAGTGGTAGAGGAACTGGAGTTAACTCCAGAGATGCAGAGCTGTAACCTGAGGATTCGAGGGATTGAAGTGAACAACCATGTTAAACCACTGGGGGCGATTACACTAGGGTTATGGAGTGGAGATGGAGCCTGTTCTATTTGCGGTGCTCAAAAGGTTGAAATTCCCAGTTGTATTGGGAATGAATTTTCTTGTTGAAAACAGTCTCCGAGTTAATGTGAAAAGGAAGAGGATAACGCGAGCTTATAAAGATGGGCATATGTGAAATCTATTTGAAGAGTGAGAATGCACCATGTAGAAGGGTGATCCGGAATGTTCCCTGTTATGCGTCAGCAGATGTGAAATTAAGTACCTGCAGATATCACCGAGTTCCTGTACAGTTTGCTTGCTGGAATGTAATCGAAGGTGAAGGAAGACTGAAGTGCTGTTTTGAGGATGATGATGGAGATCCCCGACTCCAGGGAAAGTGTATGGTCACCCTGGGTTAGTGGATCGATTGGCTGGGATGACAGAAGTGTTGGTAATGACGCTGACCCCAGAGGCACAGAAAATCAAGGTGGGGGAACGGATAGGGACTATAAGATCAATACCGTAGTCTATGAAGAACTGGACTTTCCAGTGGCTGAAAGTGAGAGAATCGAGGTGTTCACGACTGGAGCCCAAGCCGAACAACCAGGCTGGACAGAAGAACGCCTACGAACTGAAATAACTGTGTCACCAGAGTTGAAGTTAGAAGAGAGGGAGAAGGTTTTACAAATGTTGGCTCGCCGGGAGAAAGTGTTGAATCAAGGTGATGATGATGTAGGTTTTGTGAATTGTGTACCACACCGGATAGAGTTGTATAATGATACCCCTATTCGACAACGACCCCGTATATTCCCAGAACCAGTTGCAGAAGCAGTGGAAGCCCAGTGCCAGGAATTACGGTTGTTTGATATCATAGAACCTAGCATTTCCCCATGGAGTTCGCCTGTTGTCCCTATCCGGAAGAAGGATGGTTCAATCAGAATGTGTGTTGACTATCGAAAATTGAATAAAATGACCATACCAGACCGATTTCCAATGCCCAACTTAACGGATGCAGTTTTTAGTCTCCATGGAACCTGTTACTTCACTTCCCTAGACATGGTACGAGGTTATTATCAAATTCCAATTGCCGAATAGAGCCGAGAGAACACTGCACCAGAGGGCATTGGCAGTTTAAGCGATTGAGTTTTGGATTAAGGAATGTTCCCGCTAGTTCCCAACGGATGGTACAAGAAGTGTTGCATGGTTTTCCTAGAAGTAGAGTTATCTACATTGATATGTTAATAATGGGAAAGTCATTCGAAGAACATCTTCAGCTGGTAGATAAAGTTCTGTATATTCTGGAGAAATCTGGCATAAAGGTCAAACCTGTGAAATGTCAGTGGTTCCAACCTGAGGTTGGTTTTTTGGGACATCTGGTTAGAAGAGAAGGTTTGAGGAAGTCCCCAGAATATATGCAGAAGGTGCAAAAGTTTCCAAAATCAGAAACCGTTCGACAGATGAGGGAATTTTTGCGTTTAGTGAATTTCCAGAGAAAGTGTGTACCAGATTGTTCAGTGATAACAAGTCCTTTGTCTCGGTTAACTGGAGGTAGACCAAGAGAGAGATTGAAATGGACACCAGATGTGGACAAGGCCTTTATGGCAGTGAAAGAGGCTTTGGTTAATGAAGTGCAACTGTCATATCCAGATTACAGACCGGAAGCTGAGAAATTGGAACTGTATGTGGATGCTTCAGGGGTCGGTGCTGGTGCTTGTTTAGAACAACAGAATGATGATTTTAAGGTGATTGCCTATGCATCAATGACCTTTTCCAATGTCTAGAGAATGTACTCGGTTATAGAACGGGAGTTGGCAGCCCTAAGATGGGGTGTAAAGGCATTTCGCCCATTTCTATATGGTGTGCCTTTTGTACTGTATTCGCACCATCGACCATTGGAATACCTGAACAACATGAAGATCGTTGATAGTAGATTGGCACGAACTTATGAAGATCTTGCAGACTTTGAGTTTGAAATTCGATATCGTCCTGGGACTGAAGAATGGAGCTGCAGACGTGTTGTCACGAATAACACCTGCTGGGCGTGACCAACTGGAGAAGATAGAGCACCTCACTGATCGCTTACCACCTGGACTGCGAGTACTCATGAAAGTTGATGGGGTGGTGATTCGTTGTTTATTAGCTCAGTACAAGTGTTGCAGGATCATTATTATGAGCATGGGCCACCTTGGAATCCTCCACATCACCCATTGGAATTTCGGAGAGAACTGATGGATGAATTGATCACCTCTCTCAAGAGGTATCACCTTTCAAATAATGCCCGCCGCATAAAAGACCTAAAAATGATGAGACAACCTGGAGTATTGGTAACTCCAGAGGTACTGTTAGCTGCAAGCCACTGTTATTCCTTGAGGGTTTGGGTTCACTATGGTGTAAAGCCAGTTGTGTATGTTATGGATGTAACTATTCCTGATACCCCAAAAAGAAGGGTCCATCTGTAGTGTATATCTGGAGTACACTACAATCCACTGATAGAACAGAAGTAGTTTGCTGAGCCAGCAGAGGTGATGGTGGAACAAGTGCATACTATGGAGCAGGAAACAGGCCATGAGGTAGAGAAAGGAGTGATATAGAACAGTGTGAAGGGAATTTGCTACTGCAGAATCCAGATCTGGAAGCCAGGGGTGAAATGGTCACTTGTGGACACCAGGGAGGACCGGTAGCTTGGACTTGGGTACAGTTGGGCGCAGTCAATTGCTGTGCTATGTCGGATTCAGGAGCAGACATTAGCTTAGTATCCAGGTCAGTGGTCAAGAGTTTAAAAGTGAGTGAAGAGGGTAATCTTGACTGGGATTGGTGTGAAATTGGTACCTTGTTTAGGACTGGTAAAACTGACTATTCAGGGTAGAGATGAAAAGATCCAACTACCGTTTGCAATAGCCCCAGAGAATAGTCTCCCATACTGTTTCTCACTAGGTTCAAACTATTAATTATGGCTGACATTGAAATGAAGTTTGATGTAGTTGAATGGTTATATGGAGACCTAGAGTTAGTGGATTGTTTTGGAGTAGAGGCGCTAGATGAGGTGTGCATGGAGGAAGAGGTACCAGACACAGAAGTAGAGGAGCCAGAGTTGGGTACAGTATTCGAGGAAGGCAAGAAGTGGATAGTGAACCGAGAGTTGCTTGACTTAGAATCGGTGATTTTAATGCAAAAGCGGAACCGACTATTGCGACAGGTGCATGGACTATTGGCCCAGTCAAAGCCCCTACCAGAGGGCAAACCTGCCTTGAAGCAGTTTAAACGGAACTGGATGGAATTACAGTTAAGAGGTGGGGTGATAGTACATCAAAGTAGGACTGGGTATATTAGCTGTGTAGTGCCTTTCACGTTGCTCAGTTTCCACAGTGAAATGGCACATATTGGGCGTAATAAGTTGGTGGAAGCTTTACGATTGTTTGTATGGCACCGGATTTGTATAAAGTAGCTAGTGACATCTGTATTACCTGTGACACCTGTCAGTTGTATAAAGTAGTTAGTCAGCCTATCATCCCACCAACCTTGAAGATAAAAATTGAACATCCTTTTGAACTAGTCGCTGTCGATATTGTGGTTTTCCCATGCACCCGGCAAGGGTACCTTGGTTGTCTGGTGATGGATGACCATTTTAGCAAGTGGGTTGTGGCTCGCCCATTAAGAACAAAAAGGTCTACCATTATCCAGTTGATGGAGCATGATATTTTCACCCACTTGTTACGGATTCCTCGGTGGCTCCTGACAGATAATGGGCCTGAATTCCGTTCACAGAAGTTCCAAGAGTTCCTTGATCGCAATGGGATTATGCATGTTTATTCTAGTCCACTTAAGCCCGCTAGCAATGGTGCTGTTGAACGTGTAAATAGAACAATTGGAGAGTTCTTGAGAAGCTTGGGACAAACAGGAGTGGAATGGGATACGAATCTGGTAACGGCTGTGATTACCTACAGCAATACCTTCCATTCTGAAATAAAAACAACCCCAGCTGACTGTCTCTTGGAATAAAGTCACCAGAATATCGCTACTGTGGTTGTTTCCCCTCAATTGAGGGAAATATGGAAGGTGGGCCATCCACGGTTTGCACCTTTCCAGGTTGGCCAGAAAGTAGTTAAGAAGATCATTACCAGTGACCTGAGCACCTCGCGGAAATTCTTCCCCAAGTATACTGGTCCTTACAAGGTTAGTCAAGTACAAAGTAATGGAGTATCCTATGAATTGACTACGTCAACTGTTGAGGCCACCCCCGAGTTATAAAAGCACATCATACCCATTTGAAGGCCTGGCATGAACCTCCAAAATATCTACAGAAGCATAGGAGAGAACAGGAATTGCAGAAAGCACCTGAGACACCTGAGACCCGGTTCCCAGACTTACCACCAATTGCCGAAAGCATACCCTTTGCCTGGCATGGGGATGAGTCAGACGATGTCTCTGAATATTCTTTTGATGGCTTTGGTGCCCTGAAGCGGAATCCCCGGTAGCGGTTATGGGGAACCCCCAGTGATGGAACCAGTGGTTCAGATACAGATGAGGAAATCTCTTTGTCAGATAAATATCACCAGTTGAATACACTCCTGAATGCGCGACAAAGAATTACCTGGAGAGATCCTTTGGTAGAGCGTTGGGAGTATGATGGGACCAGTAATTTTAGTTCTGAGACAACTGCTGGAATGGAAGGATGTCCGCAAGTGAAGCTAAACTGTGAAGATATGCCTCCAGTAACTCAACATTTGGGTGAGACAGATGTTCGGACACCAGTTAAAGACATTCAAGCAGGGGCTTATCCAGTGGTGGAGCAAGCTTTTCGAACTATGCAGGAGTCAGAAAGTAATGATATACCTTCACTTGGCTAAGAGAACTCTGATTTTGGCAGGGTCATAAGAACCAATTTTCTCCAGTACTCCCATTAATGAGTCTTGCCTCATGAGTCCCGAATCATATCTCCACTACAAGAAAATCAGTTGTGGGGTGCTGCTTCTGAAAATGAGTCTTGCGAAACTGAAGTCAGGGTAATTTGACAGACTCACATGAACATATGGACACACTTGAGGAAGATGCTCCATTAGATGAATTAAAATTGGCCCAGCATCATTGGGACTTGTACAACAGTTTTTAGATCTAACTAATGATGCATTGAGTACTTTGGAAAATTCATTCCTTGGGTTCACTGATTCCATGCCAGGATCACCTCAAGTTCCTCGATCTCAGTCTTACCTTGTTAATTTTAGTCCTGTGCATTCACGTTTTACTGTATGTCAGGAGATACTAAATGAGTATAAACAAAAAGTTCATGCCTGGATTAGTCATCATCATCATTTCCAAACTGAAACCAATACTTCACGATCGGAGAAGCGTAATTTAACCCAGTCAGGGCCCAACCGTCCATTCACACGCTCCTGTGGCAACCCTAATAATTACCAAATGCACAACCACAGACCCTTGAGTACAGAATCAGAGATATCAGAGTAAACTGAAGTGAAGTATTGTGGGTAAATATTATACAGCATTAGGTTAAAAATAATTAAAGAAAAATAAATACAATATAAAATGACTAGATTTGGGTTTTCTTTCCTGTGAGGGGATACCTAATGTACTCAGCCCTCGAAAGGGATGTAAGAATGGATTATTCACTGATTTTGGTGTTAATTTTTGGTATATAACCAGGGGAGGGGGTAGTTAGTGAATCGTTTGTTCTTAAGCATCAATGATTAATTGTTCTAGAGCGGGTAAGCAGCAGTTATAAACCTCTGAGGGAAAGATATGGAATGATGCATGCTACTGGCTCGCTACTAATTGTCATGGGTCTTAAAAAAGGGGGGGGGGGTGATGAGGATTCGGTCCATTCTTTTCTTTCATTTGGTCTCCTTTGACAGGAATAATGTGGCACTTCTAGCCCTGATTTTTTTCCTTCTTTTTTTTTCACTGTTCCTACTGATACTCTGGTTTAAAAAAAAAAAACCTCCCAACTTGAATTCCCAGATTATTTGTGATTGAATACACCTGGCTAGAGTGGTGGATGAACCAAGGGGGTATTTGCCAGATCCCCCCATGGTATAGTGTGGGAAGAACACTACAGTCAAATTTATGGGTTCTGGTCTCTTGATCAAGTATTATGGGAAAGAGATAGTGAAGTGAATCAAGCGAGAAAAACACAGGAAATGTTGTGATTCAAAAGGGCCGAAAAAAAAGGTTATACCAGTGAACAATGTGTAGGTTAAGTGAAAAGAAAGTGCCGCTAAAAAAAAAAGAAGCCAGTATTTACCGTGTGCATATTTGGAAGTAATGTATAATGTTTAGCGGTACCCCTGGTAGAGAACATGGAGGAATAAAAAATTGTGAGGGTTTTTTTCGTAGGGGAAGGAATGTGGGGGTTGAAGTTTTTCACAACCTCCTCTGATTTTCAAATCCCCCTGGGGTTTGTGAAGTTTTTCACAAAACCCCCACCCTAATTTTGAAGTCCTATATCTGGTTTTTCTCACAAGTTTTTCTCTCCCCACAGGAGTCTAGTTAGTAAGCCTGTTAACTGTAAAAATACCGTAACCGCGCAGACATTGTTTGATCTTGGAACCTGGAAGCCTCTGAAAAGGTTATGAAACCAGAGTAGATTGCCAGATAGACAGGCCGAGATTAATACAGATGTGTCCTTTTGGAAGCCACGGAGTTTGGAAAGCCTTTAAAGGTATGATGTTAAGTGTCCTAGCTTGTAATCCTTGACCCGTGTACAATAGGAATAAAGACTTGTTTATAATTCTTATAACTATTTATTGTGGTGTCATTTGTATTTCACCATCATTATTATCACCATCATTATTAGTATTAATTATTATTATTAAAAGTAGAAATATAGGATCATGTCAAGAATAGCGAACCCAACACCTGCAGGGTTCGCTATTCTTGACAAGGGAATTTTTGAGTTCGCTATTCTTGACATGGTAAAATTGGGTTCGCTATTCTTGACATGGGAAGTCCTCAAGGACGTTTCATAACTTCAGACGGTAGGTTTATGTTTCCCAATTTTAAGTAATTAGTTAAGGACGTATTAAATGCTTTATATGTCTTTTTTTATTTAACCAAACTAGCACGACTTAACCTAACCAATCGTCAATGCCGTACAGTATAAAGAATCCTCTTCTCTTAATATATAAAAATAAATAAATAAAAAAAAAATTTTGTTTTTTATTTATTTTTTAGGTTAATTGTACGCCCTTGACGATTGGTTAGGTTAAGTCGTGATAGTTTGGTTAATTTTTGCTACCCGCGACCTGCACGAAGGGCATAAGGCTAAAATTAACACCATGCGAGGATGCAAACGTGAATTTCTTCCAGGTTATTTACAACAGTTCATGTGGATGGAAAGAAATAAAGTAAACAGGTTAATTAATTTCTGTAACGCAATTGCCACTCAATTTCCTTTTTAATAAATTAGTTATACGGTTCATTTTCATTTCAGTAAATTGTTTTATTTATTCTTTCATCAATAAAGTGAGATTACATATGTTTAACTTTTTCCTTTACATGATATTTATATTGGGTTTGCTATTCTTGACATGGGAACTTTTGGGTTCGCTATTCTTGAGAAGGGAATTTTTGGGTTCGCTATTCTTGACATGGTAAAATTGGGTTCGCTATTCTTGACATGACCGACATATATATAGGTTTTTGAAACTGTGACTGAGTATAGTTAGGTGTAATAAGTCCAGCCAGGTTAGAATCAGACATCAGACCTTTACTTATTGCCCAGTTTGCAGTGCATGCTGGAGCCCTGGTGTTTCCTTTAGCCAAATCCAGTCATCTGTGATCCAGTCATGTAACTAGCTAGAGAACCTTTTATCATTATTATAGGACACCAGTCACATTATTCCAGAGTTTAAGGTTTTGCCCATGCTTGTTTGGCACTGATTATAGGTTGATTAATTTATGTGAGATAGGTTTGCCATAATTGTCAATGTTTGTATTTATTATTTTTATGTTGGTTATTTGTTATTTATGTGTTTTGATTTCATGAGTAAATTATGTTTTTCAGTGATCAATTATGAAGTCATGATTCCAGTTAATTTTTGTTGATTAATTGTCTATTATGTTATTATTGTGATTAATGGTGCCTGGTGCATGTAACTAATAAGCTTGTGTTGTCTAGGCAACCAGTTGGGACTCAACTCACATGATACAGATTCATCAGGCTTGGCTTGTGGATCCAATCCAGTGGGGCTACGCAGTCCAGTGAGGTTGTGTCAACCACTATTGGCCACTGGGATCTGCCCTGGAATCAGGCCTGTGACCCTAACACTATTAACAAGCTAACTGCCGTGTATGAAGAAAAAACTCAGGTCATAGTGGGTGTCAAGTTTGGAGGGTAGCTGGCCTGGGACAGGGGTTCACATTCTGTACAAGTCATTTCCGGTATTGTCTCCCACTTGCTTCCTATCATTTCTGCCGAATCTCATTAAGTGTTATTTGTTTTCCAGAGGTTTTGTTAATTGTGATTCATTGCCAGTTTTTTCTTGTTATGTATGTTTATACTTTTATACTGAATAATTGTGTTTATTTCAGATACAATAAAGGAGAAAAAACATAGAGTAGTTTATTTCTATTAGGTTTACCTTTGAATTCCAGCCCTCTCTTGGACTCTGAGTGGTTGGTTCTCCTGCTCAGTGGAGAGGAGGATTTAGTAACCAAACTTGGAGGAGTCTTTTACAGTTAACGTGTTAGCCTGAATAGTTTCCCAGAAAGAAGGGGGAGGGAGTTTGTGAATAGAGCTTGGGAAGTCCTTTGCAGTTAACGTGCGAGTTGGACCTGATAATCTCCTGGAAATAAACCACTGACAAGAGAGGCATTCCGATACCTGAGGAGACTATCTCTTTGCCCAGTCTCTTGACTATTACGAACCGAGAAACGTGAAAAGGTGCTGGGTGGTTCGACGATACAGATACTTGGGGACTACGGCCTACGCAGCCACCACAGTAGTGTGCCAGGTGCTCTCTAGTGTTTGAGTACGAGCACCGGAATCTGGATCCACAAAGTTTTCGCTATGGTTAACTTTTTGATGTACGTAATGGTAGCCTTCAATTCTCTCTATATTTTCATATGCTTTCCACATATCACTATGATGGTTGTGCCTGGTCGTATGTTTGCTTTTATGGAAGCCAATAATGTTTGTGCGTTTCTATTTGGAACAGCATACAAAAATACTTCCTTGGTCTCACGGCATATACCACCAAATACCCACTGCTCTGGCAAAGACCTCCCTCTGTCATATTTTCGCTTGCTGAAGTAGGTTTCATCTATTTCCACCGATGTATTTTCTCCACCAATAACTGTTGAATGTTTTAAAATTGACTCCGCACACACCTGTAATTAATTTAATATAATTATTTCTCATGTATGTTAGGTTAGGTTAGGTTAGGTAAGGCGTATATATAATAGTTAGATCAATCTTATCCCTCGTAAATAATTGTGAAAATCTACTGTCGTTGTGTGACATATTCCCAGTTCTTTCTTACAACATTGAATTGAAGAATATTCTTGAGCCCAGGAATAAATTAGTAAAATTATTTTCTTTAGTGGAATGGTTGATCCTTCAAGCCAGGTAGGTATTCGTGCAAACAGAAACATCCTCATTACAAATCTGTTTTCTGCAGCGCCATATAGTACAGTATACTCATTTTTAGTCTTTATAGCCATTTCATGTTTTTCAGCACTGCTTTTCTGATGGAATTATGGCATGATCTTGGAAAAATTTGGTTGCATCATATTCTGTAATAATGTTTTCAAAAATCCACTGCAAGTTATAGTTATTTGACATGTTTGACATTCTAGGACACTGGACACAAGCTTTATATTACTTCAAAAACTGATTGAGGCAGACGATCTTTTATGGTTATCTTTAAAAACAACATGTCGCAGTAAATTACTAAGTCATAAGCGTCATGAGCGGTGTAAACTATAGGGTGTCCTGCATGTCTTGTTACACCTATGTAAATGTTACTCCAGTGTTCTGTAACTATGGTAATGAAAGTATATAGTAGAAAACACTGTGAGACATTTTATTTTATACAGAATTATACAACATTGTAGTTTATACATAGTTATACAAAGTTTATCATGTATCCAATGGATCTGTATGCAAACCATCGTTCTCACTGCACAGAATGATTTTACGCTAGGTTCGGTGTGCTATGCTCCTCAGCATTTTAGGTGTTACAAGTTTAAAAGCATCCTTTACGACTTCCTTTAGTCCGTCATTGGAATCATAACGTTTTTGAGAAACCTTTTCCTTTATAAATCCTCATAATGTACTGTCACAACTCGAGAGATCTGAGCTTCTCGGAGGCCATTTTAATGTTGCATTTTAATGTCCCAATCCATCGATCAGAAACACCTCATTTAAATATTCACGAACCCTCAAGGGATAAAATTTTCCAATGTGTGTGTGAATGGACGTGCTGTTTTACTCTCTCTATTAAACACCCAAATTAGAAGGGAAAAATCTATTCGGCGGTTATTCTGTTTACACCCGAAAGTGCATAAAGTATCAGTGAATCCGTGCATATAAATTATAAAGTGAAATCCATTAAAATAAAGAAAGTGCAATACAGTTTACATCATCTATCACCAGTTTTAACGTATATATTCAAAACGAAAAACGAAATAAGGTTGGGCATTCGTGAAAGTTTGAAATAAGGCAGGAAAAAGGTCATAAAAACGCAAAGGTCAGAAACCTCTCGAAATACACCCGACCATCGAAACATCGAAAGAAAGGAAACAGAAACCAAAAATAATAAAAAATAAAATAAATAAATAATAATAAATAAATAAAAAATAAATAAAATAAATATAAATAAAAAATAATTTGGGTGGGCACGTTTCGTTATAGAAAATTATAGAAAATTACAAAATAAACAATAAACTTAAACCTTTGCAAAATATTTTAATATCTACGCTCCACACTAAAACCAGTATGCAAGTCAACATGGCAGAGGAAGGAAACAAAAACAGAAACCCATGCATAAAATGTGCATTAGACTGCAGCCTACATGCATTAAAATGTGATGAATGCAGACTATGGATACACTACAAATGTAGTGAACTACCTATTTATTTCCTACTCATCCTTCAAAATTCAAAAAGGAAATTCTCATGCTTTAAATGTGCTCGTCAAATTTGCGATGACTATGACAGACAATTTGAAGAGCTTGAAGTAGAAGTGGCAGGTGAGTTACAGGAGGAGGAAATTATCATTGCAAATGCAGAGCTTGCTGAAAAAGTGAGAAACCCTCAGGATGAGACCCTAGAGAGAGGGACACTGCAAGCAAAAAGGGCACCAAAAGAGACAAAACAAAAACAAGAACAGGAAATAGACATTAAGACCTTCAACAAAGTGAACAACCCCACTGTACATAGTCACCAAAAAGCCAAAAGTGAAAACAAGAAGCCAGTATGCAAGTATTACAGGAGGGGCTTGTGTAAATATGGACTTAAGGGAAGAGAATGCCCATTTGCTCACCCACCACTCTGCAAAAAATTTATACACGATGGGAATGGCATTTCTGGATGTAGATCCAATGCAAGATGTCCCTATTTTCATCCCCAAATTTGCCAGAGCTCATGGTGGGAAAGAAGTTGTTTTAAAGAGAACTGCAATCTGGCCCACCTGAAGGGAACAATCCGATTCCAACCACATCAAACTCAACGGAGAGAATACCAGGATAGTGAGCCTACTATCCCTCAGCACTATTTGGCCCAAGGGGTGCAAGAAAACCCAAGACCAAATACCATTCCTGCACCCAGATCTTATGCTGATGTAGCGGGTCCAGGTAAGCCCACTGGTGAAAATAGTACAGCAAGCAACCATGAAACCCCATTGGGGTTTTACCACCTCATAAAACAAATACAAGACATTCAAAGCTCACTTGGGCTCCTCATACAAAAGCAAACGAGAACCCCAGCAGGAACCCTTCAAATGCCCTATATGTGGGAGATGAAACAAATGGCTCCACAAATGTATCAATAATTTACTTAAACATCCAGGGCCTTTACCCAAACTCAAACCATACCAAAGTACCTTACCTAAAGAGCCTAGTGGAACACACTACTAGCACAGTTATAGCCCTCACAGAAACACACCTGAACCCCATGATCATGAGTAGTGAAATTGCAATCAAAGGGTACACCACCCATAGATGTGACAGAGAAGACCGTCTAAATGGTGGTGTCCTGATGTACATCCCTGAAAACATTCAAAGTGAACTGCTCATGGCATACTCAAATGGAGCCTGTGAACTCCTAATCATCATGCTCAGCATAAATAAAGAAGACATAATACTAGTGAATATCTATAGCCCCCCAGATAGCTCCCATCTAGAGCTCACTGAAGTTCTGGAAAAAATCAGGCAATGCCCAGCTATTGTAGACTCAACAAGAGACTTAATCATTACAGGAGACTTTAATCTCCCAAATTGCACCTGGAACCAATATGGTGGTATGAAATCAGGGACAAAAAGGTCCAAATCAAAACACCTGAATGAGTTTATGGAAAAACTGCTCCTAGTACAACATGTCCACTGCCCAACTAGAAAAAATAATATCCTAGATTTAGTGCTGACAAATAATGCAACTACAATTGACCACATTGTTATAACACCAACTATACACTCCGACCACAATGTCATGCACATATTCACAAACTTGTCCCTCCACAAATGTAAGCAAGACCCATGCCAAACGAACTTGCCATACTCTGACCTAAACCTGCACAAGTCAGACTGGACATCAATAAATAACTGTCTGGGAGAAATAAACTGGGAAGATGAATTAGAAAACCTAAAGCCAGAAGAATGCTGGAGTAGAATACAATACCTGCTGTCATCAGCATTATACAAACACACACCAAAGAAAAACGATAGTGCACAGAAGCACCGGACAAAAGAGCACAGATACAGAAGGACACTTATGAGAAAGAGAACAAAGCTATCTAAACAACTGACAAAGCAATTAAGTGATACAAGACATAGTAACATCCGGAATCAGATACTGATGTTAGAACTTAAAATAAAGGAGTCAACCATAAGAGAGAATATTGATAATGAACACAAAGCTATTGGCACTATAAAGGAAAATAGCAAATTCTTCTTTAGCTATGCTAAACGCAAAGCAGTTATCAAAACGAGCATTGGCCCATTGCTTGCTAAAGATGGACTAACTCTCACATCTAATACACAGGAAATGGCAAACATTTTACAATCTCAATATGCTTTAAGCTGGAGTACCCCTGTAGTAGCAAAGAAAATAAAAACTACAGCATTTTTTGATAGAGAAGAAAATGACCAAGACAGACCATTATTGGAAGATATACAAATAACCACTAGAGATATACAACAGGCAATAACAGAGCTACCGGGGAGTTCAGCCCCTGGTCCAGATGGAATTGGAGCCAAGATTCTTAAGGAATGCAAACATACTTTATCTCTGCCTTTGAAAATCCTGTGGAGATCCTCACTAGACACCAGTAGAATACCACCAATCATGAAACAAGCAAATATTACCCCAATCTACAAAGGAGGCAAAAGAAAGGAAGCCAAGAACTATAGACCCATATCTTTGACTTCCCATATTATTAAAATATTTGAGAAAGTCCTGAAAAGGCACATTGTCAGTTTTATAGAAAATGAACATCTCTTAGAAGACTTTCAACATGGCTTCAGACACAAGAGATCCTGCCTTACTGAACTTATAGACCATTGCAATACAATCCTACAATACTTGGGAGAAAACCACAATGTTGATGTCATCTATCTAGACTTTGCAAAAGCTTTTGACAAGGTTGACCATGGTATATTATTCCATAAACTAAAAGAACTTGGTATTTGTGGAAAAGTAGGAAAATGGATCCATGCCTTTCTCTCTGACAGAAAACAAATAACAACTGTAAATGGAGCAAGATCTATAGAAAAAGAAGTGATTAGTGGAGTGCCGCAAGGCACAGTACTAGGACCAATTCTATTCATTATAATGCTAAACAATATAAACTGTAACCTAGGAAGCTCTCTCCTGTCATTCGCAGATGATACCAGAATACTAAGACCAATTACAGAAAAAGAAGACTGTGTAGAGCTACAAAAAGATCTACAAACTATATATGCATGGGCAGATGCAAACAATATGGCCTTCAATGAAGACAAATTTGAACTAATTAAGTATGGACCAAATAAATACCTGAAAGAACAATTCAACTACACTGGACCCACAGGAAAAGATATTGCACAAACTGATCATGTCAGGGATCTAGGGATTATATTATCTGAAGATGCAACATTCAACAGGCACATTGACAAAGTAACCTCATCATGCAAACAACTAATAGGATATATACTGAGGACATTCAGAACTAGGGACAGTATGACCATGCTTACCCTGTGGAAATCACTTGTCCTTCCACGCATTGACTACTGCTCTCAATTATGGTTTCCCCACAAACAGAATGAATTGCAAAAAATTGAGGGCCTACAAAGAACCTTTACCTCGTATATTAAACAACCTGATGGGCAACAGGTGAGTAAAAACAAATTAAACTACTGGGATAGGCTTAGAGGCCTCAACCTTTATTCCATAGAGAGAAGGTTTGAGAGATACATCCTAATCTACACCTGGAAAATTCTAGAAGGGCTTTTAGTTGCCCCCAATACTGAACCAATTGTGCCCACCTTAACAAGAACTGGCAGAATGTGTAAAAAATATCACCTCCCACCAAACAGTCTGAGAAGGATTCAAACCCTTCAATATAATAGTATCTCTAGGCAGGGTTCTCGCCTGTTTAACTCCTTGCCTCAGTACCTTAGAGATATAAGTGCAGTCCCAGTAGATACTTTTAAAAAACACTTGGACATGTTTTTAGCCAACATACCCGACCAACCCACAGTGTCAGGGTATTCCTCTGCCAGACCAGCCCCCACAAATTCAATAGGGGACCAAATCGTATGGCAGGAGCAAGAGAAAAGAAGGGTGGCGACCCCGTCGTGGCCCCGCCTCAGGAGGCGCTGAGTGGACTTCGTGGGAGCAGCGCACCCTTGAGGCAGAAGCGCTTTAAGGTAAATTAAGGCCACGAAATAAGGATAGTTGGGAGGTGCTCCATCCTGTTGGAACTAAACATCATTTGATATTCCGAGATTATACATAGGTGTAACAAGACTTTCGGGATACCCTGTAGATAACGGTCATGCACCATGCAAAGTAGTGGGCATATAAATGCAATTTTTTTCGTATGTTGCGCATATTCCTCCAGGAAAATAATGTCAATTTCGTTATTAGAATATAAAAATTTATTAGTATACAAATTTTCAATTCGAAAATCCGAAGTACGCTAAACTGAAAAGATCCCATTTCAGTATCCAAAGAAAATTGCTCAGCGAACCGTAAGTCAAGAACTGCTGTTTTAAGAAAAGTACAGTCACAACCGTGTAACACAAAAATTAGTTTATAAAATCAAAATGGTACTGGAATAAAATCATCTGCTACTTACTCTTGTAAACTATGAGCAGAGCATACTGTAGTGTAATATATACAGTCTCACAATGCCTAAAGTTTGCGCAATATAAAAATTTATAATTGGATTAAAACAGTAAACTGTTTTAGGGTATAATAATTAATTACTTCTACGCAAAAGAAGACTTTCCTTCTCACTAAAACAATTCATCAGTAACATTGCCACATCCGGGATCAAGTAGAGTCATTGGATTACCTGAAGATCAGGGCCCTCAGCCTTCGTTAGTTAGCCTTATAAGGCTAACTAACGAAAATATCACGACCTAACCTAACCAATCGTCAAGGGCGTACAGTTGACTAACGATTGGTTAGGTTAGGTCGTGATATTTTCGTTAGTTAGCCTTATAAGGCTAACTAAAGAAGGCTGGGGGCCTGATCTTCAGGGATCCGAGTCATTCTTTAATTCTGTTTCAGCTTCTTCAGTTTGTAATAATATCTTAGTGAACTGTTTCTCCACTTTGTTTCGTGAATGCTAAGATTATCTTGCCTTTTGTGGTATATCATAAGTCAATGCCAACTAATGTGTTAAAATTTATTGCCATTCCTATTTGTTGAAATAAATATAACCAATCTGTTTGAATATGTGAAACTCTTTCCATCAATAATGTCCATTCTTTGGAGGATGCAGTTCAGTTTCATGTTTTCCAGCATGAACATCTGCTTTCCTGAGCTGACATTCAAGATTTTAAACTATAAATTTAACTTGCATGAACTGGACCTAAGTATTTGTTTATAATTTACTACAAAATAAAATTTTGCAAAAGTAAAAAATTAATCGGATCTTTTCCGTTTGGTGCCCACCACTAGAATTAAAATTAATTATTACCATCATGTGTACTTTTTTACGCTGATTTAAAAAATATAATTTTTTTCTGATAAATGAATAATAAAAACGTTACAGCCCTTTAACGTTTGAATTTCATACATTTAATTTGTCTATTCTTAAAAAAATTTGACGATAATTTGCGTTGAAAATTGGACGTAGGCTATATATAGGCCATCTTATTCTTGGTTCGCGCAAACACCTAGGCTATATATAGGGTGTCCATAAATGATTACCCTGATTAAAGCATGCTATAACTTTTAAATAAACACTCGTATTCAAACAGTTTTAATCATAAGTAGATAAACATACAAAGTTTTGATACATAGTTAATGAATTTAATAAGCTTCCACATGTGCAACCCTAGTGGCACGTAAAATGTCTAAACGGTATTCACACTCACGCCACACATTTTCCAACATTTGTTACCTTGTAGACGTGTAACTTCAAACGTTTGTGTAACACCTTGTGCACCGTAGACTTCGGTATCTTTAGTTGGCATGAAGCTTGTCTCACCGATTTCCTTCCTGACCGTATGAAAGCAGTTTGAATGTTTTCCACCGTCCCATCGGAAACTGATGGTCTACCACTGCTCTTTCCCTTTTCCACGTTTCCAGTTTCCAAGAATTTTTTCATCCACGACTTAATTAACTTCACATCAGGTGGATTCTTTCCATACTTTGTTCTGAACCTTCGCTGAACACTGACAGGAGATTTTGTTTCTGCAAACCACACAACACATTGTGCCTTCTCTGTCACAGACACCATCTTAACTGAACAGCTACTACAGCGCTCCTAGCGGCGAATGCGGTAGACGAAACACACCAGCACAGAAACTCTATGCGTGTACGAGATCACCTGTAAAAAGAAAACGGATGTAAGATTTGTCATTAAAACATGAGAGCATACTGTTTTCAGGGTAAACATTTATGGACACCCTGTACATTCGTGACACTTTTAAAGCATAAAAGGAACAGAATGAAAGACTGGAATATTACAAAAATAATTACAAGCTAACGAAAATATCACAACTTGACATAACCGGGCATTCAGTTGACCTAACTGGGCATTCAGTTAACCTAACCAGTTGGTCAATTTTAATGTTATATATATATATATATATATATATATATATATATATATACACACACACACACATGTAAAAATGAACAATGAACAATTCCTATATAATCATTATATGGATTCATTGTCTTCATGCAGTACTTATGTTTGTATGGATTTTATGTTTGAATGTTCATTTTTACATGAGAAACCAAAATCGCTTAAGCGAGTTTGGATAGAATTTCGACTTTTGCTTTCTATTTTTTTTTCAGTGTCACAACCATGCGACCTACCATTTCTATGGTTAAGCAGTATACATGTTTGTGCCATTGGAAGTTCGCTGTGAGAAGCAAATGTCCCTTAACTGTGTCTCTCTAATTTATCTCCTTTAATTTCCCCAATAATGACTTACACTGTACGTATGACATAATTTGAATAATTATAACGTCATAAAGTAACTTAATTTCCTTCACGTTTTCCATACCTTGAACACTGAATCACGTGTTTAGTATGTGGACACCTTCCGTATTCAACGTATGGTAAATTCTTTAATAATAATAAAAACTTCACTCTCTATAAGTCATTATTTATATGTTATTCATTCATACATCCATGTCCTATCTTGACCATTATCCTATATCAATTTTATTAAATATTCATTTTTACTCGTGTCACTCTACGAAATGGTACGAAACCTTATGCATTCATACCTCTTCGTTCAAAATCGTGCAAATACGTTCGCATGTATTATTTTTTTATTATTTGTTTTAAGTGCGTTCACCCCTCGCAAGATATTCATAAATGCTTATGCAAGTGGTCAAATTCCGCTAAACCCAGCAAAATCGAACGCTTCTAAGCGAAAAACCTCCGCTCGCTCTGATTCGAATTTATAGAACATTATTATGTGTGATATGTTATATATATATATATATATACATGGTGTGTAGTGCTGTGGGAACGCGTGGAACGGCTTTCCCTACCTTTTTTTGTTAGACGGAACGGCGTTCCCTCACTATTTCAAATAAATCCGAACTTACAAATCTCTACGTCATAAAATTTTAATTCCCAACCCCTAGAGAAATATGAGAAAGAATCATTAACTGTTTAATTTCTTTTAGCTTCGACTGAGGCAATGCTAGCCTATTAAAGATCTGGTGAAACAGTCACCACGGCGTACCAGTTGTTAACTTTTTTTTAGTTAATCATTCCAGTTGTTAGCTATTTTTATTGATCGTATTGGATGTCATATATCTAATGACACTGGAAATACTGCATCTTCACCTTGGAATATATCCTAATATCAAGTGCATATGACCTCAAAATATTCCTGAATTGGTCAGATTTCAAAAGATTTCCCGGGGGCTTACAGTGCCCTCGGATCCCCAGCTGTATGGGCTCGCCGCGCTCGCCATTGTCCCCCCCGCATCTGAGTAACACTTTCAAAATGCGTTCCCTCACTTCTTTATTTAGCACTACACCACTGTAAATATATATATATATATATATATATATATATATATATACCGTATGTGCCCATGTACTTTGTGTTGTACTAATAACCTATATAAATATAACAAAACACTGTAAGAATTGTAAGTGACTAATACTTAATGACGTAATGTACTTTAATGAAACTGTAATTAATGATAATAATTTAATATAATGTAATTAATGTACTTTAATAAAAACTATAATTAACGATAATAAGCGAATGTGAATTGGTTGGTAATTGTAATCATAATTGTAATAAACCGAAGTTGCAATGTGCTCAGTGATGTACTTGGATTGTACTCAATGTACTACGAAATTATGTCGCCCTTTAGAAATATATACTCGGCGAAAATACGATAATTTTTTTATTATTATTTTATTTTTATTTTTATTTGGAATCTTTCAAAAATCTGATAGTGTTTAAAGGGGGAAACTTAACCTTCAAACTGCACTCCCCCAAAATTTAGATTATATATAAAGCATGTAATTGTAAAATAATAATTACTTCTTCTTCGACTTCGATTACTTCGATTAACACTCCCTTGTTAGCAGCCTCTCAGCGAGGAGGGGGCAGAGGCCCCTGCCTCCTTAATTTTTAGGTCGAACCTCTACCCCTGTAAATTCAGAGCACTACCTGTACATTTTTAGAAGTAAATTACAGTAAAAGAAAGTTTTTTTTATCTTTTCCTTCGAGCCGTGCTCTCGTCCGAGATCTCAGTCAATAGAGAAAAATAATTTCCCGATACTTTATAAGAAGCATCAGGGAATCTTCAGAGAATTTAGTAAGTTTTCACGGAATCCTCCGAACCCACCCAGTGGCATAGAAAGAGAAGAATTAACAGTCTGTCAACCCTAGAGCGAGAGAAAAAAAATTAGAATGTTATAGAAGAAAAACTATCGCGAGAAATATCCGTTGCTGCCTCCCAACCAGAACCCCCGTCGATTCGAACCACCCAAGGCCATAGACGGAGGGGTTAACACACACACACACACACTATATATATATATATATATATATATATATATATACACCATCCTATATATACTAAGCTAAAATGTGTTTGTGTCTGTCCGCTTTCTTCGGAACCGTGCACAGAATAAACGACACATTGGAAAATTATGCAACCACCACCAACTGATAGCCCATGACCTGCCGATGTGCTCTGTCAAGTTTCCCGGTTCTGAGTCACTCCGCAGCCGAGCACGAGGTATTTAATATCTATTACAAGTGAATGTAAGTACTTCGAAAACGAAAATGACAAGAGCAAAAATACATAATAAACAGTTTGGTAGTCCCGATAATAGTTTGGTAGTCCCGATAGTAGTAAGTACCAATATACATATACAGCTAGCTGTGACATATACTACTACATATACTGTGATATATACTGCTACCCGCCCGGAGGGCGATAGCGATCTACCGCTTGTGTAACCTATTTTGCATAATAAATATCATGTAATCTATTTTGCATTTTTATTGCCCTATTATGCAAAATGTTCGCATTTCTCCAAAAAAAGAATGTTATTTTCGTATTTAGAGGGTCAAAATGCACTAGTGATGCTATTTTCAAAAGAATCTGGTGGTGGGCTCCAAACAAAAAATGCCCAATTAATCAATCTAAGCAAGATGCATGATGTATTTACTGAAGTTTAGTAAAAAAAAAAAATACTCAACTAGGGCCTACATCAAATCTTCAATATGGATAACTAATACCAAACACCCAAACTCTGTGTCAAGATACCTAAAACCAAGTACAGGTAGGTCTCGTTTTACGCGCGGGTTACGTTCCTGGGAAACAGCGCGTAGATTCTGCGTAAAATGAATCCTTATTTCCAATAGGCCCCATATCATAAATGAGCGTTACATTCCTGAGCGGCGCGTAGCCACTCAGGAAACATTATAAGTCAATTTAACCATAAAAACAAAGTCAAATAGTAATAAACTTGCATCATAATACTCATAAAATCAATTCGACATAAAAAATAACTTAAAAATATTTAATTCTAATTAATATTGTGCTGTACTCACTTAAGAAAGGGCCTGAAGTCAGCTTACTCGGCATTTGCACATATCCAAACTTGTTCGTTCGCACGGAGCAGCGTAATATCGGTTTATATATGAAATGAATTCGTTCCCTAAATAATTTAGTGTGTTACAAGCGGTAGCTCGCTATCGCTCGCGACTGTTGTACAACTTGGACCTCCGGGCGGGTAGCACTGTGACATATACTGCTATATACGCCATTACCCACATTACACCTACCCCTCTACCCCATTACCCCCACCCCCACTCCCCCATTACCCCCACACACAAAAGCAAAAATGCCATTACCCCCACCCTCTCCCCATTACCCCCACCCCCACACTCTCCCAATTACCCACCCCCTCCCCAACACACAAGAGTAAAAACGTCATTACCCCCATTACCCCTCTCCCTCCCCCATTACCCCCACCCCACTCTCCCAATTACCCCACCCCTCTCCCCTTTACCCCCACTCCCTCTCCCCTTTACCCCCACTCCTCTCCCCTTTACCCCACCGCCTCCCCCACTACCCCCGGGCGGGTAGCACTGTGTACTGCTACTCGCCCTCCGGGCGTGTCACAGTATGTGTGAAGCTCAAGATTTTCATGGCTGCGTTCTTTTCTGTAGTTTTATCGCGGTGCTGGGGACTTCGGATCCAGTAATTGTGACCTAGGACCGGGAAACTTCACAGAGCACATCGGAAGTTCATGGGCTATCAGTTGGTGTTGGTTGCAGAATTTTTCGATGTGCCGTTTAGACTGTGCATGGTTCCGAAGAAAGTGGACAGACACACAGACACATTTTAGCTCAATAGTATATAGGATACCGATTATGCGTAAAGTGGTAAAGTGGTACCGTGTATAACGAGACTTACCTATACAGAACCTCCTTATTGTACTGTGCACACACACACACACACGTTAAGCCAATCACAGCGCGTCTGCTACCTTCTTGCTTTCAGTAAATCCTGCATCAGTTATGGTGTGTGTTGTGATTGAGTATTTTGTTTATTCTTTTATTTTCAAGCATTTACAGTGTGTACTTTTTGTTAATAATGAGTGATAATTGTGCAAGATGTCTGTTAAACACTACCGTTTATTGTACGCTAAATTTCGCTTGACAAGCGAGCGAGTTTATGACATTTATAACAATAACATAAAAATATTATTGAATACCAATTAGAGCGATTTGGGACTATTAAAGAAATGTGTCAAAGATAGTTGAAAATTTTTAATAATCCAGACGCAGTTCAGAGAGAGAGTCCATAACAGCTTGGTAATATGGTAAATTAATAGGTTAGCTGGATTAAATTGATTTTGTTAGTAATTAAGGCCTATGGACTCTGTCTCTGAATTGCGTCTGGATTGATATGGTATGCTAGGCCGAAGACCTATATTTGGCGTATCGCATTATCAGTATTAAAGGTTAGGCCAGAATTTATTATGTCTAGTTGGAAGGGTTAGTTTAATATTTAATTTTAAGCTCGCGGGTTTTAACTTTAATGTGGGACATACAGTCAGAGAAATGTCAGGGATAAAGAATATAGGGTGCTACTATAGCGTGATTCCTACCGGTGACTTCGATACTATAGGGTGATTCCTACCCATTTTGGTTCGAAACTACAGTACTGTAGAGTGTGATTCCAATCCAAGGTATAAATGAAAATATAATAGATATAAAATGCTATTTATTATTCAATTTTATTTATTTAAAAAATAGTTTCGTTGCTACTATAGTATGTGGTCTACCTACGATTGGTTAGGTTTAGTCACGATATTTTCGTTAAAACTAACGAAAATATCATGACTAAACCTAACCAATCGTCAAGGGCGATGGACATTGGAATGTAAACAAGCAATTAGTAAACAAGGTAAGAAGCTATAATTAAAAGGTAGACCGCCGAATCGAGGTAGGAATCACGCTATAGTAGCACCGATATATATATATATATATATATATATATATATATATATATATATATATAAGGCGCCTCGGTGGTGTAGTGGTTAGCGTCGCTGACTACGAAACCATCGGTCCCGGGTTCGAGACCCGACGGCAGCCGGCGCGCAGCAAAACCCAGCTGTTCATCCTTCCATACAATAAAAAAAAGTGGTTGGTAGATAAATGGGTACCCTAGGTGGCCTAGTGGTTAAGACGCTCGGCTGCTGATGGGACGTGGTTCAGATTCCACGTTAAACTGTAGGTTTAAGGTGGAGTGAAAAGCCTGACCTTCGTCAGAATGAACAATTCGGGCGGAAGCTAACCAAAGGTTTTATATATATATATGGCAAAATTCCAGAATTTAGACGCAGTTCAGAGACAAGAGTTCGTAATAGTTTAGTAATAGGTTAGGTTAGGTTGGACCCGATTCACACTCGACAATTTTAGAGAAACGAAAACGGAAACTCCCCGATAGTTTACGAAACTGCCTCTAGTGCAAACAGTTTGATAACTAAAACGCTGTAAACGAGTCGTTTCCAAAATTGTCTCGCCAAGGAAATACTCCCAACCATTAACTGTTTCCCAAACTAAAATGCAAACTATTTATGTATGATAAAATGCATTCTAGTTATTTCAGTAATTTTTCTTTCATTTGAGCATTAATTATCAATAACGACAAACTTTTTTATATAATTATAGGCATACTGTTCTTTTATTTTATTGTTTTAAGAGACAAACGAGCTATTGAGAAAAAAACTTGCTTAGGATCAAGGCCTAGGCTTAGGTTAACATTTCTTGCACCAGCCTTGAAAATTTGTCCAGCCAGACCAGCCAAAGTTGTGAAAAATAGTCACATTATTATAGCCTAATTAATTATAGCCTAATATCTGGTCATATTATTATAGCCTAATTAACGGATCACCTGAAGATCAGGGCCCCGCCTTCTTTAGTTAGCTTATAAGGCTAACAAACGAAAATATCACGACTTAACCTAACCAATCGTTAGGTCAACTGTACGCCCTTGACGATTGGTTAAGTCGTGATCTTCAGGTGATCCTAATTATCTATCATAACTTAATTATCACTATTTAAAATATAAAAACTAAAACACAATATATATTTAGACTAATCTACAGGCAAGATTTTCATTGTAGATTAGTTTCTGTCCCTAGCCAAGGTATAAATTATTTTTATTTTTACAATAGACCTAGGCCTATTTATTAATTTAGTAAAATAACTTAGCATTTAAATCTATTTAATAAGCAGGTTAAATGATTTTTAATTAAAATAAATTAATATTCAAAGAAAATTATGCTTATTCGTTGAGGTATCGTACGAATACAATATTTGTACGATACGTCAGCCATTACGAATAAGCATAACACTCTTTGAATATTAATTTATTTTAAGACTCATTTAACCTGTGTAGTTTAAAAATGAAGTTGGAGCTCTTAAATTCTCTGTAATTTTCATTAGTTTTAATGAAAATATCACGACTCAACCGGGCATTCAATAATTTTCCCGTAGGTTTTACTTAATTTTAAGCAACTTTTACCTAAAATTATATGCATTGTATTCATATAAATTTTAGGGCAATATTTGTTTTAGCACACATCGGTGTTTTTCGATTAAAACACATTTTTCTGGTCAATTTTTAGTCGTTTTGCACGAATCTGACATCGGTTTCCTGTGCAAACGTGTATGTTTTTGATATAAGACTGATAAGTTCACTTGAAAATATCTAGTTTTTATCTAGTGATTTTACCTTTTTTTTTATTTTTTCGCTCCTCATTTAGTAGCCGTATTCGCGACATGTTGATTTTTTCGCTCTTCATTTAGTTATCAGCCGTACGTATTCACGATATGTTAAGGTTAGGTTAGGGTCAAGTTAATGTTAGGTTAAGTTAGGTTAAGGTTAGATTAGGTTAGATTAGGTGGATCACCGGTACTTGTAGGTTATCTCCCCCCCACCAATTTTGACAGAATATTTTCGTTAAAACTAACGAAAATATCACGACTTAACCTATCCAATCATCAAGGGCGTACAGTTGATCTATTATTAATTATAACATTGTTTGTTTCTGGAATAGTATTTACTATTTACTAATAGATCAACTGTACGCCCTTGATAATTGGTTAGGTTAAGTCGCGATATTTTCGTTAGTTTTAACGAAAATATTCTGTCAAAATTGGTGGGGGGGAAATAACCTACAAGTACCGGATCACTTGAAGATCAGGGCCCCCAGCCTTCTTTAGTTAGCCTTATAAGGCTAACTAACGAAAATATCACGACCTAACCTAACCAATCGTTAGGTCAACTGTACGCCCTTGACGATTGGTTAGGTTTGGTCGTGATATTTTCGTTAGTTAACCTTATAAAGCTAATTAAAGAAGGCTGGGGGCCCTGATCTTCATGTGATCCGATTAGGTTAGGTTATTCATAAGGGAAAGATGAAAACATATTTTTATGGTCAATTTTTATTCGTTTTGCACGAATCTGATATCCGTTTTCTGTGCAAACGCGTAGTTTTTGCGATATCTTCAAGTTAATATATCTTAAAAACTACACATTTGCACAGGAAACTGATGTCAGATTCGGGCAAAACGACTAAAGGTTTACCAGAAAAATATGTTTTCGTCGAAAAACACGAAAGTGTGCTGAAATGAATATTTACCAAATTTTATTTTTAGGTATATTAATATTTTATTTATATTTATATTTTAAATTTAGATAACGGAAAAGCACTAATTCTCTGTAGTAATTCTGGAGCCTGAAATTTTTTTTTTTATTATGGGACAGATAACGGAAAAGTACCATATATATATATACTGTATATATAATTTAGGGTAGGCTCAGGTATAATAGTCTTCTATAGGCCCAAGGCTTATATTATCAGTATTCAAGGTTGGGTTAGGTTTGTAATGTGTGGTTAGAAGGGTTAATTGCATATTATATATATATAGTTTCTCTACTCGTAAAGAGAACACACTTAAATTGTGCAAATTTTTTCTCAACTAATTTTCCAGACATATTATATACCCATCTTTGACGTTTCTTTGACTGTATGTCCCACAATGAATGAGTAGTTTAACTAGAAAACGGCGAAAACTTAAGAATTTTTAAAACATGAAATCCATCCTAGAGTTCGGGCCTCGTTCGTGCACTTACTAATTAAAATAATACATTTAGTAATCTGGGATAATCTAGGGTATTTGGAAACCAAATTAATTCGTTAATTGCGGAACTAAATATCTGCGTGTCAGGCAGGGGCGTTTTTGGCCCCGACGGGCGCCCCTTACCTCGAGCCGTTTATGCTCTATATATATGCATCCTGAATAAAGTTTACAAAAATCAGTGCTGTTTGTATTTTTTTTTTACTTTGGTTGAAATAATTTTACTTAAATATGTAGTGATTAAAGAAAACATTAAAGACTTTTTCGAGAACTTCCATTAAGAAAAACTGGTAAACGAGGCCTGGGCCCCCTGTGGCATAACTTGCCCCCGATTTAGAACCTTAGAAACGTCCTGGTGTCAGCGCTAAAAAGCGCCCCAAGTCGTCATAGACATACACAAAGACGTGGCAAAAAAAAGCAAATATATAAAGCTTTAAAAACACGCAAAATTTGATATTTCATCAACTCGCTTTGTCGGTCTACAGTTGAAAATTGATGATGAAATTGGTTCGGAGACGTATACCTTCAACCGTGGTCATATCCGCGAAACTTTCACCAAGAATGTTGGAGGCAATGCTAACTTTATATTGCTTAGATAAGGCAGGAAATACGTAGTAACCCTCTCGCTCAGACACCACAACAACGCGTCACTGAGCAAAAACTCGCTATGGTGAGTTAATGAACATTTATTTTTTTTAACTTTTCAGGTTCAAAAAGCGTAATTTTTCTATTTTATTTTGTTTATTTTTGTATTGTTGATTATTATGAATTTAGATATAAATGCAAATAATGTATGAACTACATAATAATTACAATAGTTTTATAAATACTGACTGGTGATTGTGTATGTCTTTTATATCTGGAAAAGCCAGCTCTAGACCTAATTAGATTTCACTTGAAATCTATTTTGTCATTATTACCAACATATTTTACTCATTCCTAATTTTTTTTATCAGTTTTGACCAAAACACTTTTTACTTTTAGGTCTACACATAATGTATTTTTATTGGAAATATTTATAGAAAATAAGGAAACGGTATTAAAATGTCTTGAAAATTACGCTTTAAACAAACATAAATATTGCCTTTATATGCCTGAGACATCAGATTTATTAAATTGCAGATTTACTTTTTACTAGGTTAGAACTATTATGGCCCAGGCCTATGGGCACAACCTATGATCCTTTACTAAATTATTAAAGATATTAGGTCTAGAAGCACAATCTGTTATCCCTTTTTAAAGAACTTCAAGAACTATTATACAGGGTGATGCATAAATATGTTTCATGAACCGCAGGGTGTATTCTTGAAACAGAAGTAAAGAAGACCATATAAACATGGGTCGAAAAACCCGTAAGTTTCAAGCTATAGCACGCGACAGAAAAATGAAACTCCTAAAGATTTTTAAAATTTTATGCAAATACACAGTGTGATACATTTGCTTCATTAAAGTAAATGTTCGAAATTCTTTCCAACTTCTTGAATGCATGCCTCAGCACATCGCACCAGTGTTTGTCTGACACATTCAAAAGTTCCTGGAGTATTGCGGATCGTTTCGCAAGTGTCTCGAACTCTTTGCCACAATTCATCATGTGCTCGGACTTCTGTAACATAAACTAGGTCTTTTAAATGACCCCACAAGTAATAAGAGGATTTAAATCTGGAATAGGACGGAATAGGACCACCGCGCCCTATCCACCTGTCAGGATGCACAGCATCGAGATATTCCCTTGTTCATCACGATAACGTGCCATCTCACTCGCTCCAACTTGTTTGTCCAGCAATTTTTGGCCAAAAAACGCTACCCCCAAGTATAGCAGCCTCCATATTCGCCGGATTTGGCTCTATGCGACTTTTCTTTTGTTTCAGAAGCTCAAACAAACCCTGAAAGGACACCAACTCGATGATGTTGAGACCATTAAAAGAAATTCGACGGAGCAGCTTTTGGCCATTCCGAAAAGTGGTTTCGAAAAATGTTTTCAACAGTGGCAGGATAGTTGGGCAAAGTGTGTGGCTTCAGAAGGAGCGTACTTTGAGGGAGATTAAGCGCCAAACCCTGTAAATACCATATTCTCTCTATAATCGCATCATTCCGGAAGTAGTATGATGGCATTTGGGGAGACAGACATGGATCAATTTGAAAAGCCCCACCCCCCCACCCCCACCGTCCTTCATGACGGTCCCTCCTTTATAAGGTGTCTTTCATGGTCTTTCAAGAGAGAAAAAAAGATTCATCCTCGCCTTCCTTCACGAGAAAAAAAATCCTCCTGTGGGGTTCTTTCATGGTCTTTCATGAGACAAAAACAGGCAAAGACAAACAAAAACAGACAAACAAACATTCGAGTACATTTTGTTCCGGCATGTTCCGCCAGCGTTCTGTCGTGTTCGTGGCCCCACTAGTTTTAGCTGCAGGGGGAGCAACATTCTCACACAGCAGACTGATATTGTGTATCAGAGCTTGACATTCAATTTTGAACTTATACCCTTAAACGATAGAAATTAAAACTTAAAATGAATATCTGAAAAGGGTTTAATAGACGTAACTAGATTATGCATCGACCTCAAAGCACATTATTATAATCCAATACCACATTACCTCTTCAAATGTATTTCCGCTTTCGTATGTTAGCAAATGCGAACATCACAAAAAACAAATTCAGGTTAAACACGTTTTAAATAAAAAGCAATTTCTTTGTTTAATATTTGTATTATATGAAGTTAAATAAAAATATTAAATAAAATTAAAATAAAACATTTTATTTTCAATTATAGAGGTAATTTTTGCTTTTCCTAATTAAATTTCATTTATTCTACACTAATATGAAATGAAGCGACATGAAATGAAATGAAAAGGTTTATTGGCAGATTATACAGGGGCGGATTTAGACTGTCTTCCACAGTTTTCCGGAAGACGGTCAGAATTTTCAGTGAATTTTTTATTAGGATATTTTAATATATATATATATAATATATATATATTTAATTATATAATATTTTGATAAATATGATGTAATTTTCCAGTTTTATTTTTATATCTTTCATTTCATTTAAAAATGTGATAGTAACTTGAAAATGTACTTCTGCCAAAAAGGTGATAGCGAAAATTTCACGATTTACAATAGTTCCGTACGCATTTTTTACTTTTCAAATTTTGGAAGACGGTTAGCCTAGAAGGCTGGATCCGTCCCTGCTCTCGTCCATATAACAAATACAATTAAACTACATTATGCAGTCAAACTAACATACAAGTGTTTACCCAACATACCTATTATTATTTACCTTCAATTACCAGCTTAAACATTATTATTTGTTTTATCGTTATTATTATTATTATTATATATATATATTATATATATATATATATGCACTAAAATCACAAAATAACACGTGATCTTATTAATAAGCAAACAACCACGGGAAAAGGAAACACAAAGTCCGAGCGCTTTCCTCCTTGATGATGTGAATATATCACGAAAGCGCTCGGACTTTGTGTTCCTTTTCCCTGTGGTTGTTTGCTATTACATATATATATATATATATATATATATATATATATATATATATGAATTCAAAATTAAGCACGTGAAACGAATGAATGATGCAAATATATATACATACACACTGTATATATATATATGTATATTTGATAAGTTTACTGATTCATTATACAGTAGTTGCATAATTCTTAAGTACGTTAATCATAATTGGCAACTCAGTTCACAATCTTGCCAGATTTTCCAAACTAATTAATAATAAACAATTTGAAACGTATGTACTTTTTTCTACTGAATTATCTGTAACGAGAAATATTTATTATTATTATTATTGTTACCAATTATTGACTATAAATTACACAGGCCTGTGAATGAGAAATTTGTAAGAGATGATTTCTCATTAATAAATGATTTTATATAAATCGATCACACTGATTTTGAATAAGGTGTGCATTTTTCTATCACGTAAGCATTTTCTGCAAACTGGAAAGGAAAAACAGCTCCATAAATAAATGTTAATTATTTCAATTTATATTAGTTAACTATTTCGTTTTGTTATGCTAATGTCAATTGCAAACAACTTTAAAAAGAAAGAATGTTATTAACGTCAATTACATATCCATCTTTATTTATCCTGAGTTTTCTTGCGAGATCTATGCGCTGTTCCTTCTCTTTTATGTAATAATTCTGGAGTATCCAGTTTCAACATCCACCTACTGTAATTAATTCATTATTTTTTGAGGAATACCTAATTTTAATATTCTTTCAATTATAACACGAATTCCATTATACGATGAATTTAAAACAGAA